>JAGFNQ010001483.1:0-127755 GCA_024364735.1 Boesenbergia rotunda
ATAGCTATCAGGCCACCATCAGGATGGCACCTTATGAGGCATTGTATGGCAGGAAATGTAGATCACCCATATGTTGGCAAGAAGCTGGTGAGAAGAAAGAGATGGAGTCAGGACTAGGCAGCCAGACTGAGCTTATAGATGAGACCACTCAGGCTATCCAGACGATCCGCCAGAGGATTGAGACTGCCCAGAGTAGACAGAAAAGTTATGCTGACACACGCCGTAGGCCACTTGAATTCCAAGTTGGAGATTCAGTATTTCTCAAGGTCGCTCCCATGAAGGGAGTGGTGAGATTTGGCAAGAAGGGCAAGCTAAGTCCTCGCTACATAGGACCCTACAAGATCATAAAGAGGTTGGTAAGGTAGCATATGAGCTGGACTACCAGAGGATATGTCAGCTATCCACAGTACCTTTCATGTCTCTATGCTAAAGAAGTGTATTCACGACCCTAGCCAAGTGATTCAGCCTCAGTCAGTACAGATCCAAGAAGATCTTAGTTATGAGAGCAGACCGACACAGATAGTGGACAAAGCAGTTAAAAGATTAAGAAACAAAGAAGTGCCACTAGTGAAGGTCATCTGGCAGAATCAAAAGCATGAAGAGGCTACTTGGGAACGTGAGGACAGCATGAGAGAGAGATATCCAGAATTATTCTAAGTTCGAGGACGAACTTTTTATAAGGTATGGGGGATTGTAACGCCCCAAAATTTCCATTTTTAGTTCTTAAAGTCCTTAGAATTATTTAGAAATGGTTTAGAAATATTCTAGATATTTTTAGGAATTTTTAGAGTATTTTTATGGAATTTTCCGAGTCCGTTTGGTATTTTTGGAAAAAGAAAAAGAAAAAGGAAAAAGCCAAAAATGGAAAAAACCATTAAGTGCAGCGGGTGGCTCGAACCCGCGACCACCACGAGACCAAGGGAGCGCGCGACCAGCTGGGCTAGGGGTATCAAGCACAACAAGGGACGGAGAGAAGGTTATTTAAGGAATTGTTAGTTTAATCTGCCTTAAGTATAAATAGATAGTTAAAGAGAGAAATTTTATTTCTCTCCTCTCCAAACCCTCACGCCGACCACCTCTCCTCTTGGGCGACGCCGACCACATCAAGGCCAAGGAGGGCCGGCCAAGACTCTTCTCCAAGAGATAATCCTATATTCGGGATCCCCGCGACGAGAGGAACGCGTAGGCGTGAAGAATTCTCGAGATCTCAAGTTTCTCCCGAGCTCTAGACATTAATCTTGGTTGTAAGTCCAAGATATCAATGTAAGTACTGCTCACCTGCAGTAAGAGGCGGTTTTTCCGCGAGAATTTCCTTTAAAAGTTTTTAAAAGAGATATTTCCTTTTTGTTTAGTTTTTGCATGTTATCTTAGTTCATTATATGCTTAGTATATGTTTATTAAGTACCCTATATGAGTTTAGGGTCCAAGAAAGCTATGAGAAAAGAAAAGAGAAGATAAAGATAAGAAAAGAAAAGGCCAAGGCCTTAAGAAATCCCCAAAAGTCAAGACTTAGGGATTTTAGCACGCAAGGTGCTCCAGAAAATGCCAAGGCATTTACAGATAAGAAAGAAAAGTAAGAAAAGCTATTTTATTTTCTAAGGCCAGTACCCGGCGTCCAAGGGCGTCGTTAAAGAAATCCAGGTGTCCAATTCCAAGGTCTTGGCCCTGGTAGACCAAGGTCTGCTCTATTAGGATTGGTGGCTCGCTACCCCAACCTTTTAGGGAACGCGCATATCAGATGGTACTTACGTCTTCAGTGGATCCAAGTGATTATTATTTTCAAGTATATGCTTTAGCAAAGTTTTCTAAAGTTTAAGAAAGTTTTCAAAAGTTAAAGAATAGCTAAAGTTTCAAGTTGAGCCAAGAAAAGTAAATTGAGATTATCTATTGCTTGAGTATGCATGTTTTGAGCTATACATGTTCTTAGTTTTCTTTCAAGCATATTAGTATCTCATATGATGTTCAGTTTGATCTAGAAGCATGTTTGCACATTTCGAGTTTTTGTGAGCTAGATAGTACTTACTAAGCTTTTCGCTTATAGATGCATTTCCTCTTATTGCAGATAAAGGTAAAGGCAAGCAATTCTGAAGGAAGGCGACGAGGCGGTGCTGAGTAGAGTGTGTGTGGTGGCTGATTATGGAGAGATCTTTGGCGCAAGACAATTTAGTTATTAATTCATAATGTTATAGTTCATTTGAATTTTATGTTCTTGCTTTATGGAGTTTAGCGAATATTTAAGTTATGGATAGTTTTATATGCTCAATTCCTTAGAGTAAAGATTCCATGTCATTTCTTTTAGTCTATATATTTTTATGATTGCATTGGATGAGTAGAAATATGAGTAGATGGAAGTATTGATACTTTGTTGGAGAAATAGATGTTTGTGCCAAGATAGTACTAGTTCCTCTTTGAATCAAGTTTTTATTGCTTAAATATGTCTAGAAAAGTTGCATTCGTATTCCATAATGCTTTAGCAATGTTATAGAATCTTGCATGATGAGTTTAAATGGTTAGAAGCAAAGTTTGGTACAAACTCTAGACTAAAGTTTTTGATAGTTTTTCATAACTTGCTAAATCTCGTAAAAGTCCAAATTTTAAGTTTATGGATTCATTTTGATTGGCTAAACTGTTTAGAAAATTGGTATAGAGTATAGAAATGGTGTCATGATTCCATATGGCTCGAAATTATGGGTTTGATGGAGCTGTGAAGCAACTGCCGAAAGCTGAACTTTCAGCTCACAGGCGTACCAGTCGACTGCCACGTCACCAGTCGACTGGTACCCGACAGATCAGTTGGGTGAGGCAGGTTTCAAAGTGTACCATTCGCGAGCTTTTGAGAAAGGAAGTGTGATATGTTATTATGCATGATTGCTTAAGTTAGAATATAATTGTTAGATGAATTTAAAAGTTTAAAAAAAAAGATTTCCGCATTTGTAGTCATGTATCAAGTAAGTAGAGAAGTAGAGAAATGTAACGATCCGTCTAAGGCAGTAAGAAGGCGGGTCGCTACAGTTGGTATCAGAGCAGTTCCCATTCTCCAGCATCACACACACATCAGCATCAACCTTGCCGTCTTCAAGTAAGAAAGCTTTAAATTTCAGTTTTTCTATTGCTCCTTTATTTAACTGCAGTATAGAGAAATGCTTAAGTACTACTCACATGTACATAGAACAAGGAAGCATGTTTAATCCCTTAGTATCACGGAATCATGTTTAATCCCTAGAATGGATATTAGATTTCTAAGTAAGAAGACAAGTTTATACCTAGAGATGTAGTAGTGATTTCTTGTTCCTTTATGCATTATTAGATGGCAAGAAGAGGCCGAGCTCCTAATGCTAATAACAGAACTCCAGTTCAAGATAACAGTGAGCCTGGCACAGAACAGCCAAACCTGATGGCAGTCATTGCTCAAATGCAAGCTCAGATTACAGAACAACAGAAGACCATCGCCACACTGATGGCGAATCAGCACCCAGTGCCCCCTACACCACCCACAGCAGGAGTGGGAACTCCAGTAGTGGCTGAAGTTCCACCAGTCCCACAGGAGACCCCTGCTGTGAACCGAAGACAAGAAGCATACCTCGTCCAGTGGCAGAGGCTGAAACCCGAAAGCTTCTCAGGCACGACTGAGCCCTGGGATGCCCAGGCTTGGTTCAAGACTTTAGAGAGCACGATGGAGCTTCTTGACTGGCCAGAGGTTGAGAAGGTCAAATGTGCCTCCTTCTGCCTAACTGGAGATGCTCGTATGTGGTGGGAGCGAGTCAAGAGTAAGAAGATAGTCAACCAGATGAGCTGGGCAGATTTTGAGCACGAGTTCTATGAGGAATTCTTCCACATGAAGGTTACCAACAAGCACTTCGAGGACTTCATGGAGTTCAGACAGGGTAGCCTACCAGTGGGAGAAGCAGTTGCAAAGTTCAACAGACTAGCTCGCCTCTGCCCAGAGCTAGTCAGCACAGAGAAGGAGCGAGTCAGACTGATGCTTCGCATGCTGAACCCGAGATAGCACTCAACGTGAACAGCGGGATGCACCGACCCCAGACCAGCGAGGAGTTGGTCAGTAGTGCCTAATCTCAGAGCACTACCTGAATAGCATCAAGGCACAGCAAGCACAGCAGAAGCCAGTCCTGATTGAGAACAAGACAATAGGAGGCCAGAAGCCTCAGCCAAATAGCCAGAACTGGAAGAACAAGAACCACAAAAGGAAGCAGTGGCCTGGCAGCCAGAAAGGAAAACCAGAGAATAAGCAAGCTAGGTATCCACCTTGTCCTAAGTGTGGGAGGAACCATCCAGGAGCATGCCTTTTGGGTGTAACTGGATGCTATTCATGTGGACAAGAGGGACACAGATCCAGAGACTGCCCAAACAAGTTCAAAGTACTTCCTCAGCAGTCCGTTCAGTATGGAGGCCAGCCTCAGTTACATTACATGCCTACTATGCTGGAGGGACCTCAGATCAGTCAGGGAGGGTTGGAAGCAGCACCAGTTCCAACCAATGCCAGAGTCTTTTCCCTCACGAAGGAAGAAGCTGCCAGCGCCTCACAGGTCAAATAGTTATTTTTCAGCATTTAGCTACTACACTGTTTGACACTGGGGCGACCCATTCTTTCGTATCAGTACCTTTTGCTAGTAAGTTACAGGTGCCTACAGAGAGTTGGGAGTCCAGATTCCTGACAACTCTCCCTTCAGGGGAAATCATGGAGTCCACCCAGAGGCTCCGGGCTGTGCCAATCAAGATTTCAGACCGAGAGCTATATGTCGATCTGATAGTCCTTGCGATGCAGGACTTCGACATCATACTGGGCATGGATTTCCTCAGTAAGTACAGCGCTTCAGTGGACTGCCGTAGAAGGAAGGTGGTTTTCAGCCCAGAAGGAGAACCACCATTCGAGTTTCAAGGAGCCCCAAGGAGGAAGACTCAGAAATTTCTCTCAGCCTTGGCAGCCCACCAGATGCTAGAGCAAGGGTGTGCTGGTTTTCTTGCACACATAGTGGAATCAGAAGCAAAGGAAGAACTCAAGCAGGAGGATGTACGGGTAGTCTGCGAATATCCAGAAGTGTTCCCAGAAGAATTACCTGGACTACCTCCCAACAGAGAAGTGGAATTCGAGATCGAGCTAGTGCCCGGTACCGGTCCGGTCTCGAAGGCCCCATATCGTATGTCTCCAGCAGAGTTGAAGGAATTACAAGAGCAACTCCAGGAGCTACTAGACAAGGGCTTCATTCGCCCGAGTCATTCACCCTGGGGAGCTCCTGTACTTTTCGTCAAGAAGAAGGATGGGTCTATGCGTCTGTGCATAGACTACAGAGCTCTGAACAAGGTGACCATCAAGAACAAGTACCCCCTTCCTAGAATAGATGATTTATTTGATCAACTCAAAGGGGCTACAGTGTTCTCGAAGATAGACCTGCGTTCTGGGTATCATCAGCTAAAGGTTAAAGAAAGTGACATCCCCAGGACGGCCTTCAGGACAAGATACGGCCACTACGAATTTGTAGTAATGCCTTTTGGAGTAACCAATGCTCCAGCAGTCTTCATGGAGCTGATGAACCACATCTTCAGGGAGTATCTCGATAAATTCGTCATTGTATTTATTGATGATATTCTCATATACTCACAGACTCCAGAGGACCATGCTACACACTTGAGGATAGTGCTGCAGATCCTTCAGCAGGAGAAGCTCTATGCAAAATTCTCAAAGTGTGAGTTTTGGCTAGATCAGGTGACCTTCCTAGGTCACATTGTATCCAAAGAAGGCATTCAAGTTGATCCAGCCAAGATAGAAGCAGTCAGCAACTGGTGTAGACCCAAGAATGCCAGTGAGATCAGAAGCTTCTTAGGCCTGGCAGGATATTACAGAAAATTTGTGGAGAACTTTTCCAGAATAGCCTCTCCTCTCACAGCCCTGACCAGAAAGAATCAGAAGTTTGAATGGTCAGATAAATGCGAGCACAGTTTTCTAGAGCTGAAGAAGAGACTGACCAGTGCTCCCATCCTGACTGTTCCAGAGAGTGACAAGGCCTTTGACATCTACAGTGATGCATCCAAGATGGGCCTTGGAGCTGTCCTCATGCAAGATGGTAAAGTAATAGCATATGCCTCCAGACAGCTCAAGGACTATGAGAAGAATTACCCTACCCACGACCTTGAGCTAGCAGCTGTGGTTTTTGCACTGAAGCTTTGGAGACACTACCTGTATGGAGTGCAGTGCAGGATCTTCACAGACCATCAGAGTTTGAAGTACTTCTTCACTCAGAAGGACCTGAATATGAGGCAGCGCAGGTGGCTAGAGTTGGTCAAAGATTATGACTGTGAAATCCTCTACCACCCAGGTAAAGCTAATAAAGTGGCAGATGCACTGAGCAGAAAATCCTGTGCAGCACTGATGTCCCTATCATCACTGTCTCTACCACTTCAGAAAGAAATAAAAGATTTTGGAGTCGAAGTAATAGTTGGGCAATTTTCTGCATTGACCCTAGAGTCAACCCTGCTTAAGATATACAAGAAAGCAAGATCAAGACCCAGAGATCCAGAAGATCAAGCAGGGGATCCAAGAGGCAGAAAATTCAGAGTTTCGAGTATCAGATAGTGGCATACTCTATTTTGGAGACCGCCTTTGCGTCCCCAATGATGAGGAACTAAGAAAGAATATTTTAGAAGAAGCCCACAGTACCCCGTACTCTATGCATCCTGGTTCTACCAAGATGTACAAGATTTAAAGAAAGGTTCTGGTGGTCTGGACTCAAGCGAGACGTGGCCAGATATATCAGTACCTGCTTGACCTGCCAGAGAGTCAAAGCAGAGCACCAGAGACCAGGAGGAGTTCTACAGCCACTTCCCATTCCAGAGTGGAAGTGGGAAGAAATATCCATGGACTTTATCACAGGTCTTCCAAGAACCACCCATGGACATGATGCAATTTGGGTGATAGTGGACAGGTTGACCAAGTCTGCCCACTTCCTAGCCATCAAGTTATCGCATTCGGTAGAGCAGTTAGCACAGCTGTACGTGAGAGAAGTAATCAGGCTTCACGGAGTTCCGAAGTCGATCGTGTCTGACAGAGATGGGCGATTCACCTCCCATTTTTGGAAGTGTGTTCAGGACGCCCTAGGCACCAGACTTCAGTTCAGCACAGCTTTCCATCCCCAGACAGATGGACAAACAGAGAGAGTAAATCAGATTTTAGAAGACATGCTCAGGGCTTGTGCATTGGACTTTAAAGGTAGTTGGTGCAAATTTCTGTGCTTAGCTGAGTTTGCCTACAACAATAGCTATCAGGCCACCATCAGGATGGCACCTTATGAGGCATTGTATGGCAGGAAATGCAGATCACCCATATGTTGGCAAGAAGCTGGTGAGAAGAAAGAGATGGAGTCAGGACTAGGCAGCCAGACTGAGCTTATAGATGAGACCGCTCAGGCTATCCAGACGATCCGCCAGAGGATTGAGACTGCCCAGAGTAGACAGAAAAGTTATGCTGACACACGCCGTAGGCCACTTGAATTCCAAGTTGGAGATTCAGTATTTCTCAAGGTCGCTCCCATGAAGGGAGTGGTGAGATTTGGCAAGAAGGGCAAGCTAAGTCCTCGCTACATAGGACCCTACAAGATCATAAAGAGGGTTGGTAAGGTAGCATATGAGCTGGACCTACCAGAGGATATGTCAGCTATCCACAGTACCTTTCATGTCTCTATGCTAAAGAAGTGTATTCACGACCCTAGCCAAGTGATTCAGCCTCAGTCAGTACAGATCCAAGAAGATCTTAGTTATGAGAGCAGACCGACACAGATAGTGGACAAAGCAGTTAAAAGATTAAGAAACAAAGAAGTGCCACTAGTGAAGGTCATCTGGCAGAATCAAAAGCATGAAGAGGCTACTTGGGAACGTGAGGACAGCATGAGAGAAGATATCCAGATTATTCTAAGTTCGAGGACGAACTTTTTATAAGGTATGGGGGATTGTAACGCCCCAAAATTTCCATTTTTAGTTCTTAAAGTCCTTAGAATTATTTAGAAATGGTTTAGAAATATTCTAGATATTTTTAGGAATTTTTAGAGTATTTTTATGGAATTTTCCGAGTCCGTTTGGTATTTTTGGAAAAAGAAAAAGAAAAAGGAAAAAGCCAAAAATGGAAAAACCAATTAAGTGCAGCGGGTGGCTCGAACCCGCGACCACCACGAGACCAAGGGAGCGCGCGACCAGCTGGGCTAGGGGTATCAAGCACAACAAGGGACGGAGAGAAGGTTATTTAAGGAATTGTTAGTTTAATCTGCCTTAAGTATAAATAGATAGTTAAAGAGAGAAATTTTATTTCTCTCCTCTCCAAACCCTCACGCCGACCACCTCTCCTCTTGGGCGACGCCGACCACCATCAAGGCCAAGGAGGGCCGGCCAAGACTCTTCTCCAAGAGATAATCCTATATTCGGGATCCCCGCGACGAGAGGAACGCGTAGGCGTGAAGAATTCTCCGAGATCTCAAGTTTCTCCCGAGCTCTAGACATTAATCTTGGTTGTAAGTCCAAGATATCAATGTAAGTACTGCTCACCTGCAGTAAGAGGCGGTTTTTCCGCGAGAATTTCCTTTAAAAGTTTTTAAAAGAGATATTTCCTTTTTGTTTAAGTTTTTGCATGTTATCTTAGTTCATTATATGCTTATGTATAGTTTATTAAGTACCCTATATGAGTTTAGGGTCCAAGAAAGCTATGAGAAAAGAAAAGAGAAGATAAAGATAAGAAAAGAAAAGGCCAAGGCCTTAAGAAATCCCCAAAAGTCAAGACTTAGGGATTTTAGCACGCAAGGTGCTCCAGAAAATGCCAAGGCATTTACAGATAAGAAAGAAAAGTAAGAAAAGCTATTTTATTTTCTAAGGCCAGTACCCGGCGTCCAAGGGCGTCGTTAAAGAAATCCAGGTGTCCAATTCCAAGGTCTTGGCCCTGGTAGACCAAGGTCTGCTCTATTAGGATTGGTGGCTCGCTACCCCAACCTTTTAGGGAACGCGCATATCAGATGGTACTTACGTCTTCAGTGGATCCAAGTGATTATTATTTTCAAGTATATGCTTTAGCAAAGTTTTCTAAAGTTTAAGAAAGTTTTCAAAAGTTAAAGAATAGCTAAAGTTTCAAGTTGAGCCAAGAAAAGTAAATTGAGATTATCTATTGCTTGAGTATGCATGTTTTGAGCTATACATGTTCTTAGTTTTCTTTCAAGCATATTAGTATCTCATATGATGTTCAGTTTGATCTAGAAGCATGTTTGCACATTTCGAGTTTTTGTGAGCTAGATAGTACTTACTAAGCTTTTCGCTTATAGATGCATTTCCTCTTATTGCAGATAAAGGTAAAGGCAAGCAATTCTGAAGGAAGGCGACGAGGCGGTGCTGAGTAGAGTGTGTGTGGTGGCTGATTATGGAGAGATCTTTGGCGCAAGACAATTTAGTTATTAATTCATAATGTTATAGTTCATTTGAATTTTATGTTCTTGCTTTATGGAGTTTAGCGAATATTTAAGTTATGGATAGTTTTATATGCTCAATTCCTTAGAGTAAAGATTCCATGTCATTTCTTTTAGTCTATATATTTTTATGATTGCATTGGATGAGTAGAAATATGAGTAGATGGAAGTATTGATACTTTGTTGGAGAAATAGATGTTTGTGCCAAGATAGTACTAGTTCCTCTTTGAATCAAGTTTTTATTGCTTAAATATGTCTAGAAAAGTTGCATTCGTATTCCATAATGCTTTAGCAATGTTATAGAATCTTGCATGATGAGTTTAAATGGTTAGAAGCAAAGTTTGGTACAAACTCTAGACTAAAGTTTTTGATAGTTTTTCATAACTTGCTAAATCTCGTAAAAGTCCAAATTTTAAGTTTATGGATTCATTTTGATTGGCTAAACTGTTTAGAAAATTGGTATAGAGTATAGAAATGGTGTCATGATTCCATATGGCTCGAAATTATGGGTTTGATGGAGCTGTGAAGCAACTGCCGAAAGCTGAACTTTCAGCTCACAGGCGTACCAGTCGACTGCCACGTCACCAGTCGACTGGTACCCGACAGTTCAGTTGGGTGAGGCAGGCTTCAAAGTGTACCATTCGCGAGCTTTTGAGAAAGGAAGTGTGATATGTTATTATGCATGATTGCTTAAGATAGAATATAATTGTTAGATGAATTTAAAAGTTTAAAAAAAAAGATTTCCGCATTTGTAGTCATGTATCAAAAGTAGAGAAGTAGAGAAAAGTAACGATCCGTCTAAGGTAGGAGAAGGCGGGTCGCTACATTTCAGAACTTCTTCATAACTGATAGGTTCGTCATCGCTTATGAGTAATACGTCGTTCGATTCACTTATGAGAAATCCGTATCTCTCTGGAATATTGCGTGTCCTATCAGATCTACGAAGAGGTGGTGTTGTTTTAGGTTCAACTGATAGCTCATCATTATGAGGTATTGGTTGTGGGTCTAGACTAGGTGTCTCTGTAATGTCTATTGGAGTTTCTTGAACTTCATCAAGTTCAATGCCACTCCCACTATTTTCTTGTAAAAGAAATTCTTTTTCTAGAAATACAGCATGCCTTGAAACAAACACCTTTTGTTCCAAGGGATGATAGAATTGGTAACCCTTCGTTTCCTTAGGGTATCCAATAAATAGACATTTATCAGACTTAGCATCCAATTTGTCTGATACAGTCCGCTTCACATAAGCGGGACAACCCCATATCTTAAGGTGAGTTAAGTGAGGTTTCTTACTATTCCATATCTCATATGGAGTAGTAGAGACTACCTTGGTCGGGACTCTGTTTAGCAAGTAAACAGCTGTCTTAAGTGCATAGCCCCAAAAGGATTTTGGAAGAGTTGCATGATTCATCATCGACCTAACCATGTCCATCAAGGTTCGGTTGCGCCTCTCAGATACACCATTATGCTGTGGTGTATACGACGGAGTCCATTGGGACAATATCCCATTGTCCCTAAGATAATCTTGAAACTCTTGACTTAAGTATTCACCACCCCGATCGGATCGAAGTATCTTAATACTTTTGCCAAGCTGTTTCTCCACTTCATTTCTGAACTCTTTGAATTTCTTAAAGACTTCAGATTTGTGTTTCATCAAGAACACATACCCGAATCGTGAGTGATCATCGATGAAGGTGATGAAATAGCTATAGCCTCCTTGTGCAAGAGTTGACATTGGTCCACATACATCAGTATGTATTAGACCAAGCAATTCTCCCACTGGATTACCTTTTCCGGAAAAGGGTAATTTGGTCATCTTGCCTTTTAAGCATGATTCGCATGTATCAAATGAACCGGGTTCAAATGATTCCAGAATTCCACATCGGTGTAATTCGGTCATGCGTTTCTTACTTACATGGCCAAGACGGCAATGCCAAGTGTAGGAGTCTATTCGATTATCTATTCGAGCACGTTTGTTGCTAACTTCGATATTGAAAACGTCACTGGATAAATCTAACGTGTAGATGCCATTGCACAAAGTTCCATTCCCATAAAGAACGCCATTTAAAGTTATGTAACAACAATTGTTACTAAAAGTTAAATGATAACCCTTTTCATTTAAGCATGAAATAGATACAATGTTCTTTATTAACGAAGGAACGAAATAACAATTATCTAATTCTAAGACACGTCCAGTGGGGAGCTTTAGCAAATATGTTCCGATGGCAACAGCAGCAATCTTTGCTCCGTTTCCAACTCGCAAATTCGCTTCTCCTTTGACGAGTCTTCTTCTATTCCTTAGCCCCAGTATGTCATTACATATATGTGAGCTACACCCAGTATCAAGTACCCAAGTGTTTGAGGAAATAGAGTGACATTCAATAACGAAGATACTTGAAGAGGATGGGGCATCGGATGCCTTCTTCTTCACGGACTCAAGATAAATCTTGCAGTTTCTTCGCAAGTGACCCTCCTTGCCACAATGATGGCAAGTGTCTTTTAGGGTATTTTCAGTCTTTTTGGCCTTTTTCTCCTTTCCCTTATTCTGTTCTTTGGCCTTCCTCTTAGAACCTTTCTTCGAGGAACCAACTAACAGTACCGTCTTTAGATCCTGCTTCACACAAGGCTTTAAAGTCTTCAACAGGTTGAGTAACTCAGGAAACTGGTCTGGAGTTGCACTTTCGGGAGGACGGTTGGGAAGTTGATCTTCAAGGACATTAGGAAGCTTCTTTGCCTTGAGGACTGTCCTCAGGTTTCGAAGCTAGTCCATGAAGTTCGGCCCGATCAGTTTATTGGTGTCCAAAATGGAACGCAAGTTTAGAGAAGACATGATCGAGTGATTAACCTAGAAATACAAATTGAGTTTATGTGAGAAGAATGATTAAAGAATGTATCAATATACATTAATTAAAAAATCTTATTTATTTTTCAAATTGAATAACCCTTTTTATCAATTCGGGAGATCGTAGGAACTTCTCCAAATAGGTTGATATCCAACCATAGATAAGAACCACCATAGCTGTGGCCATCAAGTTATTCTTAGCTATGAAGGTAGGCAATTATACCGATCACATATCACATATATGTAACTATCACTTTATGCTATCAACCAATTGAATATTTGCATAAATCATTGGGTTGTTAACTCATTAACAAGTATGCAACATTATACATAGCACCCAACTGCACCTCTCTTTACATCGACCTTGGCTGTGGCACAACAAATCGATGCTCCAAGCTTAAGGCTGACCCATTAATCAAGAAATAGTTTTAATATGGTTGGAGCTCATTCAACCGTTTAGTCAGGCTTGGATGTGTCCAACAACCAAAACTAAGGATTGACCTCTGACTCCAACTATATTATTCATAAACTAATTCCATGGTTTGAACATGTTGAGGTTCAAGCTGGGCATGGATGTGTCCATTAACCCAAACGAGAAACAAAACTCCGGTTCTAACCATATTAATGGAAGGTGTTAGCCTTAATATTTTGTAAGGGGTTTTGGGTCTCATCCTTTCTTTTCTAAGCACATTCATGACATTATGTCATGACTAACGATTTCCTTAATAAAGTATGTATGTGACTTAATTTATCAAGTCTCATGAATTGAATTAGGAACCGGATTTCCTAATTCTAATTTCATACTTTATTAAAGGAATTGTTTTGGGAAACAATTTCCTAAATTGTCATAATCAATTTCGGAAATAATATGTTTAAGACTTTGATTTCTCTAAATCAAATCTTATTAAATTAAGAGACAATTCCCTTAATTCAACGACATATTATTTTCATGAAAATCTCAATTAAGAAAACTCTATAGGAAACCATTTTCCTAATTAATTTTGGAGACAACAATATGTAAGAGCATCACCTCTTAAAACATATTTTATTCATGGATTTAATTAATTACAACAAATTGTTTTCTAAGGGTGGCTCCCCGAGGCTCAGATACCCAAAGAAAAGTAATTTGTCGTAAATCCAATTTGGTCCGCTTCGGAAGCGCAACCAAATTAAACATGACAATTTTAATTAAAATTGGGAAATTAAATTACAACAACTAACTTTAAATTGGACGGCTCCCCGAGGCTCAATCCAAAATAAAGAATTTTGTTGTCAATTTAAAAACTAATTCAAATTTAATTGTCAATTAATTGTCCATAAATTTGTCTAGACTTTCTTGAAAGAAAGTGCCCAAAATTGCGAGATTTCATAATAGGTTTTCAGAATAATTGTAAGTTTCGGTGCAAAGAAAACTTACATATTTTCAAAGTTGGAAAATTTCTAAAATAGAAAATTTCCAAGATTGGAAAGTTTCCAAAGATGGGAAGTTTTCACAATTATTATAAAATTTCAGAAACTAGGAAATTTCAAACGTTTGCGAAATTTCATGAGGATTTCCAAACTTTGAAATTCCTAAATCTAAAATTTATAATAATTGGAAAGTTTCCATAATTGAAAATTTTTCCAAAATTGAGATCATGACAAAGTTTTCCACAAAACAATTATATGATTATGTCGAACACTAACCGGCTCTGATACCACTGTTGGGACCGGGTGCATGTCGACAAGGATACGGGTTCGTAAAATTTTAAATTTTTACGTGCAGCGGAAGAATTAGCATAAAATAATTTCTTAAATTATTTTAACCACGTATCTAGCATGCAACCTTATGGTGTGTGGACATAATCATAAATTAAAACTTTGTGGAAAAGTAAACTAATTTACTAAGTACCTCACGTAACTCGAAGTAAGGGACGAGATCCAACCGTAGCGTCCCTTGGAAGCTTCGCCTCTATTCGCGTCCACGCCGAGTTCTCTTCGGGATGACTTCGCAAAGTCACGAGTTTTGTGCCAACGAGAACTACTAGATCCTCGGAAGGCACAACTAGAAGAACAAGAGAAAGGATAGGAAACTCACCACCAAATAAACGGAATCGAATTCCGAGAAAGAAGGAGATGTGATCCGCTTCTTCTTCTTCTTGGTTGACTTCTCCTTCTTCTTGATAGCTCACGGCAACCACCCTAGGGTGTGCTAGGTGCACCGGCCCTAGGTGGTAGGAAGGGGCGCCGGCCCTAATCCTCTTAAGGGGCGCCGACCCTAATGGGGAAGAGAGAAGAGAGAAGAGAATAATAAAAGAGAGAGAGGGAGAGATTAGCTCTATCAATTATTGATTAGGAATTAAAGGCTTCCCTTTGGTTCCTTATATAGTTGCTTCTCCCTTGCCAAGTCTCCTCTTAACGGAATTAACGGAATTAGTTATAAGAATTTTATCCTATAAAATTTCTTATGACTTATTCCGTTATGCCTAGTTTTATTATAACTAATTTATAATAAAACAAATTCTTCTCTCCTTTAAATTATGGAATAAATTTTATAAGAAATTTATAAACTTTTCTTATTATGGAAAATCAATTCATAATTGATTTTATAAAATTAAAATAAACCAATTCGTGGATTATTTTAACTTCCATAAAAGAATAAATTTCTATAAATTTATTTATATAAATTTCTTTATACAAATTTATTTATCCATAATTTATAAAATAAATAACACTAGATTTATTTTAATTAATTAAACCAAATAAATTGGTTTCTCCCCATTTATTTGGCCGGCCAAACCAAAGAGGATTGGCACCCTCTTTGGCCGGCCAAACCGAGCCGAACCAACGCGAATTAAACTCATTTAATTCGCCCAAAAAGCCTTCAAAAGACTTAGCTATTTTAAGCTTCCATTGCGCCTCTGATTAACTCAGATTCGACTTATTTCTCTTGATCGAAAAATCCAATTTTCAACTCGTTTTAAATCCCTCGGATTACTCGTAGTGCGTGTGACTAAATAGGCTTTCGATTTATGTTGGTCGTCTATAATCAACTAATTATAGAACGATCATGAGTGGCACCTAGTAGTACATCATAACCCCCAATTAATCGAAAGATCAACGGTTTGACCTCAGAAGTAATTCCGAAACCCTTCAGCAGCTCTAAAGAATCGTGCCCCATTCCCTTCACCATCTTATACCCACTTGGTTCAGGACACGGTCTATTTGTGTCAGTCCCCACTAGGCTGACTACGTCACACCTAGCCCAAGTAGTGTCTTTCTCATCCTTTGGATTTCTAATTACTCTCATGTATTTAAGAGACTCACACTCTAAACATGATATGCTCTGGCCAGAGGCTTTGAGTAACAATCCGACGATAGGCCTAGGTATACATCTCCTCGCAAGGAGTGGTGAATCCTTTGTAGGCTGCTCAAACATCTTCGGGCACTTCGGCTTATACCCAATCATCCTGGGTCCACACCTCCTAGGAGATGCTTGCTTAAGATGTTAAAGTATAAGTCTCCATGACCAAGATGACTTGAACGCCGCAAATCAAAGGAACATCGCACTTAAGCCGCAGTAATAACTTCATTGACATATCTATATAGATTATCATATGAAGTTTTACAGCTAGTCACTCCAATGAACTAGTTCCCTTAACTAGCGTCCATGTTTATCTCCGGACATCCCAATGTCACCAGCCAGTGAGAATCAGCTGATTAGAGAATAACCCATGCTAGTCTCAACAGAATTGATAGTGTCTGTATTTATCAATTCATCGACTAGGGACATTTTCAATACTTCACAATTGCACATTTAGAGATAATCACTAGTTGTGATCCCATCACAAATTCTCTTATGCTGTGAATTGTATTGCGGACATTCAGTAGATGAGTTTAAGATCCCAATCAAATACACAAACATGTATACTCAAATAGTGAATTATCATTTATTAATATAAATGTTTACAATCGTAAGGCGATTGCCTTAGGACACTTCTCTCATATCACTAACACTTAGGTTTGTGGTAAGGTTTATCCACCCACAAGGAGCTACACGAGCTAGCCGGAGGGCATCCGGGGAGTGATCCACCGAAGGATCGAGGGATCGTTCACCTTACGGACTGTCGTGGAGTAGGAGCGTCATCTCCGAACCACAAAAAAGGTAACGTGTTAGCGTTGTTTGTTTTGATATTATTGTTTCTGCTTGCGCACGCTAACATCATAGGAAGAACGGACCGAGAAATTGCTATTCACCCACCTCTAGCAAGCCATTCACGATCTAACTTTTCGCCTCTCGAGCGTCCTTCCTCTCGGCTTCTCATCCCTCGGATGTCGCGCACGGCCTTCTCGCTCTATCGGTGTACTCTTTCGTAGAGCTCCGCGTCTCTCGAATGCACTGAGCCCGTCGGCTCCCTTTCCATGCCATTCTTCTCGACCGCTGCGTCTTCCGCTTGACTTACTGTGCTACTAAGATCCTGCACATTTAGACATAGGGATTAAAAATATCAGTACCTAACATGACTCGGTTGACCACATCAAAACCAACCTGGGGTATTTACAATCTCCCCTTATTGATGTGCATCAACCTGAGTTATGTTAGGGTAAACAAGTAAAAAATATGAATCAATATATAACATTGTAAGCAAATATATATATATATATATATATATATATATATATATTTGAAATTTAGAGTCTACGCCTTAATTTAATACTTCTCCCCCTTAGATCACATCAAAAAAATGTAAAATGTTAAGGAAAATACTTTTCAAAATTTGCATGCAATTTCAAATGTTAAGTCTAATTTTGTAAATAATTTTTGAGAATTTATCAAATTTTTTATAACAGTTAGAATTTGAATGAATTATTTTTAGAAAAAATTGTCAAAGTATGAATAATATTCTAACTTTTTGAAATTTGATTTTGAATTCATTATTGATAATTTCTATAGATAAAACAAAGCAACCTTTATTAAAATAAATTTAAACTAATTTTTCTGCAAACAGTTGTCCAATAGAAATATTGAACAAGATTAAAGCATTTAATTTTCAAAATAAATTTAGTCTCTATTTGACAAATAAGGAGAAAATCTAACAGTTTAAGACATATTTAGGAACCCAATATAAATTTTTACCAATAGGATTTATTAGAAACTTAGATGGAATATATGATTTAGGAATTTTTTTAATTTGACTCCTGTGAAATCTAAAATAGTAATTAAGTTTACCATAATATCTAATTTTTGAATTTCTAGAACAATTTAAACATGCATAGTTATGTTGTAATTATTCAATTTGAACATTCAAATTTTCATTTTCACATTTTAACTTATCATACATTTCTAATGGGCATGATGAAGATAATTTTCTTTTTAATTCTACATTTTTATTTTTTAGTTTACACATGGATTTTGTTATTTGTTTAATACTAAAATATAGTTGGTTAGGAGGTAGAAGACATACCTCACTTACCATATCCTTTCTGAAATCCGAAGCTCCCCTTTTGTCACTACTGTTTTCTAACGTGACTCCCCCTTTATCGATGCTCTCATCTTCTTGGTGTGAAGCCATCAGAGCAAGTCCAACGTGTTCCTCGTGATCTGAGTCTTCCGATGAAGACTCGTACCATGTCACCTTTAGGTTGTGGGCTTTCGCCTTTGGTGTCCCTTTTCTTTGCTCTTCCATTTGGGATAGTTTTTCTTCATGTGTCCTTCTTCGTTGTAATTGTAGTAGCGAATTTTCCTTTGCTTCTTACCCTGCACCTTATTAAATTTTTTAGTTTAAAAATATTTAGACAACTTTCTTACATATACACTGTATTTTCATCATTTTCTGAAGATTACTCTTCATGTTGGATCCTGCTCGTGCTTAGGGCGATGTTGTCTGTTTTACATTTTCCTGCACATCTAGATTTGTGAAGTTCTAAACTAGAAAAAAGTTGCTCTAAGGCACTTACCTCAAGATTCTTAGAGATGTAGTAGACATCAGTTATCGAAGTCCAATTCGGGGTCCTCGAAAAGGCGTTCAATGTGTGCCATTGCACATCCCAATTGTTTACCAATTTTCTGAGATTGTTGAGTTTCGTCATCAACTCCTTAACCTTAATGTGAAGTGGTGCTACTGACTCTCCTTCTTCTAGTCGAAGGTTGCTGAGTTGATTTTGAAGTAGGTCTCTTTTTACTAATTTGGCTTCGGGGGTACCTTCATGGAGTTTAAGGAACTTTTCTCAAAGTTCCTTTGTAGGTAGTTCGCGATTCGGTTGACTTCTTGTACAGGGAGTACGGTTAGCAGATGGTATTCTGCTTTCCTGTTTGCTACAATGTCAGCTTGTTCCTTCTTTGTCCATAGACTTTCGTCTTTGGGTTTGTCGTCGGCGTTCTTGGGAGCTAAAAATCATATTTCATGATTAAAATTAAATCGAAATCAGTTTTAATGAAAACCTGCATCTTGCGCTTCCAATATGCAAACTCCCCCTCGAACTTTGGCGTGTAAATGATCAGTCCGACCATTTTGTAGTTGCTTCAGACGACGGTTAGTTCATCTAGAGCATCCTTGCTCTGATACCAATTGACGGTGATCATTAGTCGGCAGAGGGGGGTGAATTGCCCCTAAAAATAAAATTTCAAATCTTTTGTTTATCTTTATACATAGATGTCAGTTAGATCAAATAGAAATAAATAACATAAAAAAATTGAGCAAACTGTAAAGAAAGAGACAATCATATTTTACTTGGTTTGCAACCGGGAAGGTTGCAAATCCAAGGTGGAATGTGACTTGATTCTCCTGAATAAAACTCCTTCGGGCGGAGAAGCCTCTTAAACGTGGAAAGCTCAGAAAAGAAAGAAAACTACACAGAATTCGTTTGTAATGCTTGAATTGAATGAGTGAATTAAAACTGAGCTCAAGGGGCCTATTTATAACCTCAGACAAACTTATCTGTTTGCTGATGTGGCAGTACTGGGCCGCCCGAGTGCTCCAGGGTGCCTAACACGTGACCTGAGAGTTATCCGCAGCGCAACTATTGCAAATGGCTAGCTTTGTTAATAAAACAGCCTCTCAGGCGCCTGTATGCACAGGGGCATCCGAGTGCTCGGGTGCCTCGTGCTACGCCGGAGACCCCGGGCACCCATATGCATACGGGCGCCTGAGACTGGTTTAGGTTAGCAGCTGCTGACCAGTCTCCAACATGATCTCTGGTCTTCTAGGATGATTTATGGCCAACCGAAGTTAGGCTCACCCGAACCCGACTCTGGCCTTTCGTCCCTCGAGCGTCCTTCCTCCCGTCTTCTCGTCCCTCGGACGCCACGTGCATCCTTCTCGCTCCACCAGCGTACTCTTCCATAGAGCTCCACGTCCCTCGGATGCATCGAGCCCATCGGCTCCCTTTTCGTGTCATCCTTCTCGACCGTTGTGTCTTCCACTCGAATTCCTACACTCTAAGTTCCTGCACACTTAGACACAGGGATTAAAAACACCATGACCTAACTTGACTCGATTGACCACATCAAAATAATCTGGGATACTTACATCTAACACCAACCGTATCAATAGGACTTTCTGATTGAATTATCTACCTACTTAGTTAACTTTTATTAGATTATAATAATCCTTAACTTTGAATATTTATCATTATCAAAATACAGATTCAATTAATGATGTATTCAACATCAATAATTAAATCCAATACAGTATTCTTTTGAAGATGGCCTGTGTTTAAATTTAACATCAATACATAGTGTCTCTTACTTTTTTTTCCTTCTTTTTTTCAAAGAAATAAAAAAAATCTTCTTCGCCTAGTTGCAACTTGCAAAGGTGAAAATTAGATTGAGAATCATAAGAGAATCAATGAATTAGCAAGTGTTGCTTAAGCAGAGAAGCGTGTCATGATCAATCAAAGATTATGACATGGTGTCCTTTCTAAAAGAATTTCTGGGGGCTGGGAAGGGGTAATTTGAAACTTAGCTAATAAAATATCATTTCATTCTTTTTGCTTCTGAACAAACTGCAGTTGCCAAAGCTAAGTCTCCATCGCGTTTGCTATTAAACGATCACTATTGACTAAAAATCCCAAGTCGTTTCATCAAGTCTAGCCGCTGAAACTCTAGATTGTAGTAGAACAGGATTTCTAAAGAAAAAAAGAAAAAAAAACTAGAACAGGATTTCTTGGTGAAAGCTCTAAGTTGCCTTGCTCTTTTAAGAGGAACAAATTAATAAACAAGCAGAAGATTTTGCTGAAATTTTACATGCAAAAATATCTCAGTTAGCTCTCGACAAGGTTGGTCTTTGCGCCGATTTGCTCATTTGGTGTCCATCGCGATCAGCTGATTAGATTTAGAATCCATGTCTCTATTCCAGTCACCGGCTCCTCGGACTACTTCCAGCTGGGAGATCATGCCATCCATCGCGCTCTGGTTGTAGCCGGGTCCGCCGAGCATCGCTAGTAACAGAACTGCGTCCTTCTTCCTCATCACCATCTTTACCTTCATCACTTCTCCTCCTTCACCCCGCTACACACCACGTCATCGGCAAAGCGGACCTTTTTCTTCACCGTGTTTTTGTCCGTCTCGTAATTAGGCGTTTGAGAGGCCTGCGACGGTGGCGACAGCTGTTGTTTCTTCTCCGGCGTTGCATCCACGTTTAGCGGAGACGTAGCAGGTGGAGATGGAGGTGATCTGCTGCTGCTCCTGCTCCTGCTCCTGGTGGATGAGTCGTGAGTGAAGCAATTCCCCATGAAGCAATTAATGGGGTGAGCTTTACTGAGGTGGAGTGGAAGAGGAAGAAGCAGGGATGGGCGTTTATATAGTTAAAGTAATGGAGGAATGAATCCCATGAGGTTTCCTTCTTGACTCATTCAACGAGTGCCAAAAGTAAGAGCCCTTAATTCACGTCAGACTTTTCTCTTCGTAGACTTGGACCTCGTTGTCATCGTCCTGGCCGGGACCAGCAATGGAAATCCACAAACAGATACAAAAGTGATGCTCAAGTGCCCTCTGGTCGTTGTCGTCCTTGCCGTAAGACCTTTTTTTTCGTTCAAAAGACATTTTTTATTGAAATAATCGAAATGATATCCTTCTTTGATTTATTATTAAAAGAACATGGAGATACTTAAAGCTCACACAGTTTTACTACAACTTTAATGTCATCCCTCAAGCAACCACAGTAAGTCTCAAATCCTCCCTTACCAATTACTCTTTAGAACTTATTTGTGATAGTCTTTATATCTTCTTATGTGAATCGACAATCTCTTTGGATAATATTCTGTTGTCTAAAATTGTGATCTTATGAAGCAATTTCATTGCATCATCCTATTTCTAACTTTGGACTCTCAAGAGGTGTTTCTAGATCAAAATAAAAGTACATGAATGATAATTTAGTCAAGGGATATAAAACATAGAGGGCCGAGAAATTGTTTGCAAGAATAATAAGATTTTCTTTTTAACAATTTCTAATGAAACTAAGCAAGCGTGTATATATATGAGAACTAGTAAGCATTTTTCCTTTCGATCAAATAAACTTTGTGGAATTGAACCTTCAAGGTTATTATTTGACAAGTTTCTCCAAAATTATCGGAGCAAATAACGTCGGTATAGTTCAAAAACAAATATGGATAATATCCTTGAAGGTTCAAAAGGAATTGTACACTTACAACCGTTAAAGCGAGGACAGATTTGCATAAATAATGGTACAGAGCCATTGAAGTGATTGAAAGACAAGTCCTTATATCAAAATAAAATATGAGAAACAATATGACCATCTAAACGGTGTTTATATCCGCTGAAGTTATAGAATTATATTTTAAGTTAGTCACAGGATCCTCAACACAAAATCTATGAAATCCTATTTATATGGTGTAATAGTTATCTCTAAATAGTTGAAACAATAGAAATGCAATATTTTATCCTTTATCTAGTTTGGAAACAAAAAACCATTAGTATTCTTCAAGTAAAGAACAAGAGAAATCTAAAACAACATAAAATAAGAATTTAATGAAATGAAGCTTTAATGAAATCTAATCTAATTGCATCAAAACTAAAGACATAAACATAAGAGAATCAAAGCAATCAAACTAACAAAATATTGCAAACAATTAAATTTGAGAATAACATAGCAAAGGGAAAAGCATTTCAACAACCACCTAATGGGCACTAATCAATTAAATCTAAGTATGTGCAATTTGAACCATAGGAAGTCAAATTAATTCAAGCACTTAACATTTAAAAATCCACCAACATAAACCAATGCATAAAGAAATCCATCCAACCAAAAGAACTAAATACAACACAAGAAGATGAACCCTGTTAGATCGTGGCGCTTTGCTAGAGGGGGGGTGAATAGTAAATTTCGATTTCTCTATAAGAAAGGTTAGCAAAACACAAGAAAAATAATAAGATCAATGCTAAAATCTTCGTTTACTTGGTATCCACCTCAGAGAGGTGACTAATCCAAGGATCCACACGAGCGCACAATCTCTACTATGAAAAGCCTCCTTCAAGGTGAAGAAAACCTTTACAAAGTTGTCATCTTCCTCTTTACAAGATGGAATTGAAAATGAGAGGAAGAGCTGAGGACTTTTAGCATGAATAACACCTTGGTACCCTCAAGAACCGTACCTTTGTTGTGCCAAAAAGTCACCCTTTAAATAGAGTAAAGGACAACTCCAAAAGCTGTCCATGGGGCAGTCGACTAGCCCAGCTTTAATAGCTAGCCAACGACTAGCCCAACGGCTAGTTTTCGAGGTTACCAGTCGACTGCTCCTGGAGCAGTCGACTGATGTTACTATGAGTTCGAGTCTCTTGCTGGCAGTCGACTGATCCATTCCTAGTCGATTGCCCAGCTTACAAAAGCACTCTTTCTCACTCCTACGACCCTCCTTCATGTGTGCCTTCAAGTGTACTCCCTTGGCTTGCCCCTTGAAGTCCTCTTCCTCCAGCTATCGTCCCTCGGATGCGCACGCAAGCCCTCAGCTTGCCTCCATGCCACCCTTCACGTGTGCCCTTTGAAGTCCACTTCCCGGTTTGCCCTTGGAGTTCTCTTCCCTCGTCTCTCGTCCCTCGGATGTGTCCTCCATATGTGATTCTCCAAGTCCTGCAAACTCAATCACACATATCAAATAACAAGATAACATCCTAACCTTAAGCATATTGACACACACATCAAAATCATGATCTTCCCGATCATACTTGGGTTGATTGCCCCAACAATCTCCACCTTTTTGATGTATGACAATATAGTTAGGGAGAAATCAACAGCAAATAACAACAATTGAAAATACAAGACATAGTAAAAACACGAAGAGGTAATCTCCCCCTTAACATATGCCTTTTTCCATTTTCAATTCTCATAAACCAAAGTTAAACCGAGAGTTAAGTTACAAACCTAACTTAAACCTCCCAATTCTTCCCCTTTGACACCATCAAAACGATTACCCGAAGAAATATTAACCTCATGACATCAAATGAGAGAACTTCTCATTTCTGAAAACTCCCAGAATTCTGAAACTAGGAGTATCAGTTGACTGCGACAGAGGGCAGTCGACTGATACTTTGTTAATAAGAAAATTCAGTTTCTAGGCCAAATTTCAGAAACTCACCAATAATTCCAGAAAATTCCAAAAATTATGAAAATTTGCAAACATGTTTCATATGATATACTCTACAGGGAAAAATATAATTTCATGAAATATCTAAACATGTTTGACTTTTTGACAAAAGTTCAAATTTCTTGAAAAAAATTAACTTTGTATCAAAGTTCCAAACTAATTTTGAAATCATACATTGTTCAAGCTTATGGCATACATATATAGCACAGAAATGTTTTCAAATTGTTTAGAATGTTCAACTATGATTTTTGGGCAAGATGTCCATTAATTAAACATTTACTTTCCCCATAGTTGGTATATTTTTAATAATTTGATACATCTAACAACCCAACAATATGCCATAAGCATAAGTGAATCATTTGTATCATCCTAATGAATCATGCACCACCTTCCTATTGTATTACTCTAAGGTCCATCCTACACCACTACAAAATACATACCAAGTCCTCTTCTTAAGGATGTGAACTCCGTTTCGGGAAGAGGCTTGGTAAATATGTCGGCAAGGTTTGACTTTGACTCAACATAATGTAATTCTATATCACCCCTTACCACATGATCCCTAATGAAGTGATGCTTCACTTCAATGTGTTTTGTTCTAGAATGATGAACCGGATTTTTAGTCAAGTTAATAGTGCTTACATTGTCACACAAAACCTTGACCTTGGAGTAATGTAACTCATAATCCTCTAGGGTATGCATGATCCAAAGTAGTTGAGACACACAACCACCCATTGCTACATATTCGGCCTCCGTTGTTGATAAGGCAACACATGGTTGCTTCCTACTACTCCAACTAACTAAAGATGACCCAATAAAATGACATCCTCCACTAGTACTCTTCCTATCTAGTTTACAACCCGCATAATCCGAATCGTTGTATCCAAAAAGTTCAATATTTGGAGTTCTAGGATACCAAAGTCTGACATTAAGAGTACCTTTAATATACCTTAAGATTCTCTTTACTACCAGTAGGTGTGACTCCTTGGCACATGATTGATACCTTGCACACATACCTACCGTAAATAATATATCTGGTCTACTAGCGGTTAGGTACAACAAACTACCAATCATGCTCCTATATTGCTTTGAATCTACCATTTTCCCCTCAAGATCACTATCCATTTTAACATTTGTTCCAATAGGGGTAGATGCTACCTTAGCATTTTCTAATCCAAATTTCTTTATGATTTCCCTAGCATATTTAGTTTGATAAACATGAGTCCCTTCATTTGTTTGTTTAACCTGTAGCCCTAAAAAGAAAGTCAACTCTCCCACAAGATGTTGGGTATAACTTGGCGGGTTTCCTTAGCGAAGACTTGGTCGTTCTTGAGAGACCTCTCCATGTCTACGGATTAAAAAATAATCTGAATGAAGACCCATCTCCCAACAACCATCTCGTGCCGTATCGAACTATCCAAATTACAACTCGGCCAATCACCAAGATCGAGCCTTGTAATTTGCTTGACTGTTTGACCGCGGAAAAGGCAATGAGTGGATCGCCGACTTTTGTGTTTATGGTCGGGGTCAGTTAATTAATTATTGGCTATGATTTACAATCAAAATAATTAAATAACTCACATGAAATGACGAGGCAAATAAACAAGTCAAAAAATAACATAAGGAGCCAAAGGAAGAATTATACCTTCCATACCTTACGATCTTCTACCGTATGACCCTCCCCTCCTGGACGTCGTGTGGGCGACGATCTACCAAGACCCATGGTCACCAAGTCGATCTCTTCTCCTTAAGCCAACCAATCCCTAACCAAAGGGATGCCGCCGACCACTCTAAGGAAGAAAATAATCCAAAACACAAACCCTATTTCTGTTCTCCATTCGAAAGCCACCGAAAGCTTTCTTGTTCATGCTGGAATTAATCCACTCATAGTGGATTAATTATCCTCTCATAAGCACTGCTCCAACACCCCTCCACCTAGACAAGCGAAGCACCAGAAGATTACGTGAGCAATCTTCTTGCTCCCATGCACGTCTTCTCCTCCGAACAACAGCCGAAGCACCAGAGGATTGCGAGGGCAACCTTCATGCTCCCATGCGTGTTTTCTCCACCGAACAGCAGCTCCTCAGAGGAAGGAACCGGTTTCTCCACCGAATCATGAAGCATGTGTGAGCCACCTTCCTACTCACGAGTGTTTCTCCAATCTCCTTGCATGCAAGGATTGCTTGGAGACCTGCTGCCTTCTCTAATCAGAATAATTTGCTTGGCAATTTTTTTGTTCAGCCGAAAGCTGCGCGCCCATGGAGAAATCTGCAGTCGGCTCCGAGAAAAGGAGAGAGAGAGAGAGGAGGAGAGGAAGAGAGGAGAAAAGAGTTAGGGTTTCATGTGTTTTCTAGGATTTATTATCTGGATCGATTAGCCTCTTGGTTTCATGCCACCATGGGGTATATATAGGGCAACGATAGGGACCATGAGGAGGAGTTGGATATTGGCATGCTAATGGATCCAAACCCATGCTGGGTATGGCTTGGCAGGCTTCCTTAGCGAATACTTGGTCGTTCCGAGAGACCTCTCCATGTCTACGGATCAAAAGTTAATCCGAATGGAGACCCGTCTCCCAACGACCATCTCATGCTATATCGAACGATCTAAATTACAACTCGGCCAATTACAAAAATTGGCCTTGTAATTTGCTTGACCGTTCGACCGCGGAATAGGCGACGAGTGGATCGCCGGCTTTTGTGTTTATGGTCAGGGTCCAGTTAGTAAATTATTGGATATGATACAAAATCAAAATAATAAACTAACTAACATAAAATGACGAGGTAAACCAATATGACACAAAATAAACAAGGGAGCTTGGGAAAGAGTTATACCTTCCCGATCACCTCGCGGCCTTCTACCTTATGTCCCTCCCTTCCCGGACGTCGTGTGGGCGACGATCTACTGGGAACCGAGATCACCAAGGTGACCAATCAATCACGCTTTCTTCTTCTCTCATAGCCGAACCAAACCCTAGCCAAGGGTTAGTGGCGCCAACCCTTTGCTCCCTTCTCCCTTGCGCCGCCGACCAACAGCAGCCACCAAGGCGCCGCCGGCCAATTGTTGACCTCGAGAAGGAAGTGGAGAAGAAGATGGAGAGGAAAGAGCCCCTCCTACCAGCCCAATACCTAATTGCAACCTCTCCCTTCTCAGTTTTGCGCCGCCTCCTTCATGCCATCGGTCCCTCCTTTCTCACTGATGCTCACCACAAAGGAGAGGAGACTCTCCTCTCCTTGTTAGTGGTGCTTGCTCATGGTAGACTTGAGGGAGGAAGAAGAAAACAAGAGGTTGATCACCTCTTGTTGTCGTGACCTAGGAGAGAGAAGGAGAGGAGAGGAGAGAAAATATTTGGGTTGAATGATTAACCTTGGTTTCTTGATCTCATAGGGTATTTATAGGGATAAGGTAGGGACCAAGAGGAGGAGTTAGATCTTGGCCCACCAATGGATCTAAACCCGATCCATTAATTAAGATCCATTCCACTAAAGGATCTTAATTGAACTTCTTCACCAACCCCCATATTTTCATATGGGCTCCACATATTACGAGTCGCCCATCCCCCCGTTTAAGATCTCGAATGCCCGTTAATTAATTTAAATTACTAACAATTCAAATTAATTAACTTCTGAGTCCTTGACTAGTACCACTCAACCTTATCATCATGCCAGATCAAATCCACCTGCAGGGTTTAGCATGATGAACATTTTGAGCTCATCAAGGGGGCATCATCAACCCGACTCACCAGGACACGGATTCCGTCAATAATCAATAGCACATCACATTATTAATATTATGTCCCAACTTACCGGGCCTATCGATCTAACAGAATAGATCACGCCTATTGGTAAATCAAATAAATAATAATTAATAATATATATCCGTTATTATATCGGGATTAAGGGATCGTACTCCATAATAATGTCTTGAGGTCCTATCCAATTATCGAGTCAGTACAAATTAGATAACCTCGGGTTTTGGTCCTGCTCAATGTACTCAAAGCACACTAGTGTAATTCTATGGTCAAGACCAACCACACCTAATTACACTACAACCATCTCGATGGTTTGTCCAATTCCATTTCGGTTGTGAGCCTCTACTTATACTAGGCAAGGGACTGATAACATGATCTTCTGTGTAACACTATATACCATGTTATCTACAATGCCTAGTAAAGGACTTCAGGCATGTACTAATATAAACAGGCACCTAGTGTAGTTGTGATTCTCTTTTTAAAATGATGATGTTCATATAAAGATATTCATGTCTTTCTGTATACACATCTGATAATCTCCCACTTATACTTAAAGACTTTGTTGTTCTCAAAATGTCATATATCTGACTCCCTGATCCTTCATATGCCTAAAGATCTCGCTATCAAGGCCTCAGTGAAAAAGATCTCCCAGGTTGTCCTCTGATGTAATCTAGGCAACAACATCTTTTCCTCTCCTGGGTGGTACTTACGCTCTATGTGTTTACTCGCCTTATGGGCTCGTGATTCCTTTGCTGGGACCAGGTGTATGTTGACATGGATGCGGGTTCGTAATTTTAAAATTTATTATGTGCAGCGGAAGATTTAGCATAAATAATTTCTAAATTATTTAACCACACATCTAAGCATGCAACCTTATATTGTGTAGACATGATCATATATTAAAATTTTGCAAAAAGTAAACTAATTTACTTAATACCTCACGTAACTCGAAGGAAGGGACGAGATTCAACCATAAGCGTCCCTTGGAAGCTCCGCCTCTATTCGCGTCCACGCCGAGTTTTCTTCGGGATGACTTCGCAAAGCCACGAGTTTCGTGCCGACAAGAACTACTGATTCTCCAAAGGCACGACAAGAATACCAAGAGAGTGATGGGAAGACTAACCACCAAACGAAGAACGGAATCAAGATTTCGGGAGGAAGGAAGGAGTTGCGCCCGCTTCTTCTTCTTCTTCGGCAGCTGCTTGGTGGATGAAGTTCACGGCAACAAAGGGGTCCTCCTTTTAGGGCCAGCGGCACTAGAGGAGGGAGAGGGAGAGAAGGAGAGAGAGAGAGGGCTTATTTCTAGATCTCTTAGATTAATCTCCAAGCCTTGCCTTGGTTCCTTTATATAGTAGCCTCTCAATCGCCAAGTCTCCTTTTTATGGAATAAATTTTCATAAGAAATTTATCTTATAAATTTTTCTATAAATTATTCCATCATGCCAAGTTTTTATCATAATTTAATTTATGATAAAAACAACCATGTCTCCCTTTTCTTATGGAAAGAAATTTCTTTATATAAATTTCTTTATATAAATTTCTTTATCATAGTAAATCAATCCATTATTAATTTTATAAAATAAAATAAACCAATCCATGGTTCATTTTAATTTCCATGAAAAATAAATCCGTTTATATAAATTTCTTTATATAAATTTCTTTATCCATAATTTTATAAAACAAACCGCGCTCGGTTTATTTTATAATTTGAACCAAATAATTTGGTTCTCCCCTTTTAATGTGGCCGGCCAAACAAAGAGGGTGGGAACCTTCTTTGGCCGGCCAAACCCAAGCCATGACCTCACGAATTAAACTCATTTAATTCGTTCAATAAGTCTTCAAAAGACTTAACCATTTTATGCTTCCGATGCGTCTCTGAAAATTCAGATTCGACTTATCTCTCTTGATCGAAAAATCTAATTTTTCAACTCGTTTTAAATCCCTCGGATTACTCGTAGTGCGTGTGACTAAATAGGGTTTCGATTTATGTTGGCCGTCTATAATTGATCAATTATAGAACGATCATGATTGGCACCTAGTAGTATATCATGATCCCCAATTAATCGAAAGATCAACGGTTGACCTCAGAAATAATTCTGAAACCCTTCAGCAGCTTTTATGAATCGTGCCTCATTCCCTTCACCATCTTATACCCACTTGGTTCAGGACACGGTCTATGTGTGTCAGTCCCCACTAGGCTGACTACATCACACCTAGCCCAAGTAATGTCTTTCTCGTCCAATGGATTCTAATTACTCTCATGTTTCTGAGAGATTCATACTCGGAACATGTGATGCTCTGGCCAGAGGCTTCGATTAACAATCCGACGATAGGCCTTGGGTATACATCTCCTCGCAAGGACTAGTGAATCCTTTGTAGGCTGTTCAAACATCTTTGGGCACTTCGGCTTATACCCAATCATCCTGGGTCCACACCTCCTTGGAGATGCTTGCTTAAGATGTCAAAGTATAAGTCATTATGACCAAGATTACTTGAACACCGCAAGTCAAAGGAACATCGCACTTAAGCTGTAGTAAGAACTTCATTGACATATCTATATGTAGATTACCATATGAAGTTTTACAACCAGTCACTCTAATGAACTAGTTCCCTTAACTAGCATTCATGTTTATCTCCGGACATCCCAATGTCACCAGCCAGTGAAAATCAGCTGATTAGAGAATAACCCATGCTAGTCTCAACAGAATTGATAGTGTCCGTATTTATCAATTCATCGACTAGGGACAATTTCAATACTTCACAATTGCACATGTAGAGATAATCACTAGTTGTGAATTCATCACAAATTCTCTCATGCTGTGAATTGTATTGCGGACATTCAGTAAATGAGTTTAAGATCTCAATTAAATACACGAACATGTATACTCAAATAGTGAATATTCATTTATTAAAGTAAATGATTACAATCATAAGGCGATTGCCTTAGGACATTTCTCTCATATTACTAACAAACTCTCACTTGGCCTAATGTCAATCGCTACGGTATCCAATACCACAGGCTCTAACATGACCCTCAAACCCACTTGCACCCTATGGGCTTAATCCCACTTGCACCCTATGGGCTTAATCCCACTTGCACCCTATGGGCTTAATCCCTTCAGGTGGGTTAACCAAGTCCCATACTTGATTTTTGTACATGGAATCCATTTCCGACTTCTTGGCTTCAAGCCATTTATCCCTTTCTGAATTATTCAGAACATCATCATAACTGATAGGTTCGTCATCGCTAATGAGTAACACGTCGTTCGATTCACTTACGAGAAATCCGTATCACTCTGGAATATTGCGTGTCCTATCAGATCTACGAAGAAGTGGTGTTATTTTAGGTTCAACTGATAGCTCATCATTATGAGTTATTGGTTGTGGGTTTAGACTAGGTGTCTCTGTAATGTCTATTGGATTTTCTTGAACTTCTTCAAGTTCAATACTACTCCCTCTATTTTCTTGTAAAAGAAATTCTTTTTCCAGAAATACAGCATGCCTTGAAACAAACACCTTTTGTTCCAAGGGATGATAGAATTGGTAACCCTTTGTTTCCTTAGGGTATCCAATAAATAGACATTTATCAGACTTAGCATCCAATTTGTCTGATACAGTCTGCTTCACATAAGCAGAACAACCCCATATCTTAAGGTGAGTTAAGTGAGGTTTCTTACTATTCCACATCTCATATGGAGTAGTAGAGACTACCTTGGTCGTGACTCTGTTTAGCAAGTAAACAGCTGTCTTGAGCGCATAGCCCCAAAAGGATTTTGGAAGAGTTGCATGATTCATCATAGATCTAACTATGTCCATCAAGGTTCGGTTACGCCCCTTAGATACACCATTATGCTATGGTGTATACGGCGGAGTCTATTGAGACAATATCCCATTGTCCCTAAGATAATCTTGAAACTCTTGACTTAAGTATTCACCACCCCGATCGGATCGAAGTATCTTAATAATTTTGCCAAGCTATTTCTCTACTTCATTTCTGAACTCTTTGAATTTCTCAAAAGCTTCAGATTTGTGTTTCATTAAGAACACATACCCGAATCGTGAGTGATCATCGATAAAGGTAATGAAGTAGCTATAGCCTCCTTGTGCAAGAGTTGACATTGGTCCACATACATCAGTATGTATTAGACCAAGCAATTCTCCCACTGGTTTACCTTTTCCGGAAAAGGGTAATTTGGCCATCTTGCCTTTTAAGCATGATTAGCATGTATCAAATGAACCGGGTTCAAATGATTCCAGAATTCCACATCGGTGTAATTTGGTCATGCGTTTCTTACTTACATGGCCAAGACGACAATGCCACGTATAGGAGTCTATTTGATTATCTATTCGAGCACGTTTGTTGCTAACTTTGATATTGAAAACGTCACCGGATAAATCTAACGTGTGGATACCATTGCACAAAGTTCCGGTCCCATAAAGAACACCATTTAAAGTTATGTAACAACAATTGTTACTAAAAGTTAAATGATAACCCTTTTCATTCAAGCATGAAATAGATACAATGTTCTTTATTAACGAAGGAACAAAATAACAATTATCCAATTCTAAGACACGTCCAGTAGGGAGCTTTAGCAAATATGTTCCGATGGCAACAGCAGCAATCTTTGCTCCATTTCCAACTCGCAAATTCGCTTCTCCCTTGATGAGTCTTCTTCTATTCCTTAGCCCCTGTATGTCATTACATATATGTGAGCTACACTCAGTATCAAGTACCCAGGTGGTTGAGGAAATAGAGTGACATTCAATAACGAAGATACCTGAAGAGGATGGGGCATCGGATGCCTTCTTCTTCAAGGACTCAAGATAAACCTTGCAGTTTCTTCGCTAGTGACCCTCCTTGCCACAATGATGGCAAGTGCCTTTTGGTGCTTTTTCAATCCTTTTGTCCTTAGTTAACTTATTGGTGTCCAAAATGGAACGCAAATTCAGAGAAGACATGATCAAGTGATTATCCTATAAATACAAATTGAGCTTATGTGAGAAGAATGATAAAGAATGCATCAACATACATTAATTAAATTCTATTTATTTTTCGAATTGAATAACCCTTTTTATCAATTTGAGAGATCGTAGGAACATCTCCAAATAGGTTGATATCCAACCATAGATAAGAACAACAATGGCTGTGGCCATCAAGTTATTCTTAGCTATGAAGGTAGGTAATTATACCGATTACATATCACATATATGTAATTATCACTTTATGCTATCAACTAATTGAATGTTTGCATAAATCATTGGGTTGTTAACTCATTAACAAGTATGCAATAATATACATAGCACCCAACTGCACTTCTCTTTACATCGACCTTGGCTGTGGCACAACAAATCGATGCTCCAAGCTTAAGGCTGACCCATTAATCAAGAAATAGTTTTAATATGGTTGGAGCTCATTCAACCGTTTAGTCAGGCATGGATGTGTCCAACAACCAAAACTAAGGATTGACATCTGACTCCAACTATATTTATCATAAACTAATTCGATGGTTTGAACATGTTGAGGTTCAAGCCGGGCATGGATGTGTCCATCAACCCAAACGAGAAACAAAACTTCGGTTCTAACCATATTAATGGAAGGTGTTGGCCTTAATATTTTGTAAGGGGTTTTGGGTCTCATCCTTTTCTTTTAAGCACATTCATGACATATAATTATATCATGTACTAACGATTTTCTTAATGAAGTATGTATGTGACTTAATTTATCAAGTCTCATTAATTGAATTAGGAACCAGATTTCCTAATTCTAATTTCATACTTTATTCAAGGAATTGTTTTGGGAAACAATTTCCTAAATTGTCATAATCAATTTCGGAAATAATATGTTTAAGACTTTGATTTCTCTAAATCAAATCTTATTAAATTAAGAGACAGATTCCCTTAATTCAACCATATATTATTTTCATGAAAATCTTATTTAAGAAAACTCTATAGGAAATAATTTTCCTAATTAATTTTGGAGACAACAATATGTAAGAGCATCACCTCTTAAATCAAATAAGGAAATTATCGTTTGAGAATCACCTCAAAATTTTCAAGATTTGATTACATATTTTATTTATGGACTAATTAATTACAACAAATTATTTTCTTTGGGTGGCTCCCCGAGGCTCAGATACCCAAAGAAAAGAAATTTATTGTAAATCTAATTTGGCCCACTCCCTGAGGCGTAGCCAAATTAAACATGACAATTTTATTCAAAATAGGAAATTAAATTACAACAACTAACTTTAATTTGGGTGGCTCCCCGAGACACTCCCCAAAGTAAAGAATTTTGTTAATAATTTAAAACTAATTCAAATTTAATTGTCAATTAATAATCCATAAATTTGTCTAAACTTTCTTGAAAGAATGTTCCCAAAATTGTGAGATTTCCATAATAGATTTTCAGAATAATTGTAAATTTCTGGTACAAAGAAAACTTACATATTTCCAAAATTGGAAAGTTTCCAAAAATGAGAAGTTTTCACAATTATCATAAAGTTTCAGAAACTAGGATATTTCAAAAGTTTGCGAAATTTCTTGAGGATTTCCAAACTTTGAAATTCCAAAATCTAAAATTTATCATAATTGGAAAGTTTCCATAATTGGAAAATATTCTAAAATTGAGATCATGACAAAATTTTCCGCAAAACAATTATATGATTATGTCGAACACTAACCAGCTCTGATACCACTGTTGGGACCGGGTGCATGTTGACATGGATGCGGGTTCGTAATTTTAAAATTTATTACGTGCAGCGGAAGATTTAGCATAAATAATTTTCTAAATTATTTAACCACACATCTAAGCATGCAACCTTATATTATGAAGACATGATCATATATTAAAATTTTGCAGAAAGTAAACGAATTTACTTAATACCTCACGTAACTCGAAGGAAGGGACGAGATCCAACCATAAGCGTCCCTTGGAAGCTCTGCCTCTATTCGCGTCCACGCCGAGTTTTCTTCGGGATGACTTCGCAAAGCCACGAGTTTCGTGATGACAAGAACTACTGATTCTCCAAAGGCACGACAAGAATACCAAGAGAGTGATCGGAAGACTAACCACCAAACGAAGAACGAAATCAAGATTCCGGGAGGAAGGAAGGAGTTGCGCCCGCTTCTTCTTCTTCTTCGACAGCTGCTTGGTGGATGAAGCTCACGGCAACAAAGGGGTCCTCCTTTTAGGGCCGGCGGCACTAGAGGAGGGAGAGGGAGAGAAGGAGAGAGAGAGAGGGCTTATTTCTAGATCTCTTAGATTAATCTCCAAGCCTTACCTTGGTTCCATTATATAGTAGTCTCTCAATCGCCAAGTCTCCTTTTTATGGAATAAATTTTCATTAGAAATTTATCATATAAATTTTTCTATGAATTATTCCATCATGCCAAGTTTTTATCATAATTTAATTTATGATAAAAACAACCATGTCTCCCTTTTCTTATGGAAAGAAATTTCTTTATATAAATTTCTTTATATAAATTTCTTTATCATAGTAAATCAATCCATTATTGATTTTATAAAATAAAATAAACCAATCCATGGTTCATTTTATTTCCATCAAAAATAAATCTGTTTATATAAATTTCTTTATAAAAAAATAAATTTCTTTATATAAATTTCTTTATCCATAATTTTATAAAACAAACCGCGCTCGGTTTATTTTATAATTTGAACCAAACAATTTGGTTCTCCCCTTTTAATGTGGCCGGCCAAACAAAGAGGGTGGGAACCCTCTTTGGCCGGCCAAACCCAAGCCATGACCTCACGAATTAAACTCATTTAATTCGTTCAATAAGTCTTCAAAAGACATAACTATTTTATGCTTCCGATGCGTCTCTGAAAATTCAGATTCGACTTATCTCTCTTGATCGGAAAATCTAATTTTTCAACTCGTTTTAAATCCCTCGGATTACTCGTAATACGTGTGACCAAATAGGCTTTCGATTTATGTTGGCCGTCTATAATTCATCAATTATAGAACGATCATGAGTGGCACCTAGTAGTACATCATGATCCCCAATTAATCGAAAGATCAACGGTTGACCTCAGAAATAATTCTGAAACCCTTCAGCAGCTTTAATGAATCGTGCCTCATTCCCTTCACCATCTTATACCCACTTGGTTCAGGACACGGTCTATGTGTGTCAGTCCCCACTAGGCTGACTACGTCACACCTAGCCCAAGTAATGTCTTTCTCGTCCAACGGATTCTAATTACTCTCATGTTTCTGAGAGATTCATACTCGGAACATGTGATGCTCTGGCCAGAGGCTTCGAGTAACAATCCGACGATAGGCCTTGGGTATACATCTCCTCGCAAGGACTGGTGAATCCTTTGTAGGCTGTTGATAACCATCATTTTATTGATTATTTTAGGCTCTAAAATCCATGTTTGATCTATATTTTATATGCTTAAGTTTGCAATTGTAGTAGGTTTCATGTATTCCCTTTATTTTGGCTTTTAATTCAAATCTTTGTATATTTGGGATATTTTTGGCACTAAATTTGAATATCATTTTGTAGGCTTCAAATGATCATGGACCTAGTTCAAATCGGGTCAGACTTGAGTCAGGATTGGATCCATATCAAAAGGATCAAGCATTGGATTAATAGGAGCCGTCCATTCCAGAGAACGGCTAAATCTGAGCCATCGGTCAACTTCTGGTCGATCCATATCCAAGATAGAATCAATCATGACAAGAGATCAAGATCTGAAAATTTCAGCCAAATCAGAAGTGATCTGACCGTTGGATCGAGCTTAATATGTTCTAGACCATCCATTCAAGAAAAAGGAAGATCTAGACCATCCACCACTGATCTAGTTAATCCGAGCTGCGGACAGGTAGATCAGGACCATTGATTGAGATCTGTGGAGTTTGGTTCAGATCTGAAGAGATCTGACCGTTGGATGAAGGCAAATCGATCTCAGCCGTCCGTTGTTAAATTCCTTCTGAGCTGTGAGTTCTGGGCTGAGACTGGGTCAACCCAAAGCTGAACCAAAGCTGAACCAAATCCGGTTAGGCTGAATCTGGACTGTACCAGTGCTGGACCAGACATGGGCTGGCTGAACCAAAGGACCGAACTCAAGCTGAGCTGTGAGCTGGCTTGGCTGAATCAAACACGAACTGGCTTGGCTGTTGGAGTGAACCCGAGCTGGGTGAATCGAACCACCAAAGATAGCTAGCTTTGTGAGCTGCACCAGAGTTGGAGCTGTGGCTTGGTTGACCGAGCCCACGCGCAGCAGCAACAAAAGGGAGCCGATCGCGCACAGTTAGGGTATCGTTTTCTCGACACCACCGAAGAGAGGCGATCGGGGAAGGGTAAGTGACTCATCCTCTCCACCTTCACCGCCGGCGATCCACGTCCACCTTCATCACCGCCGGCCGGTATTCCATCTCCACCTCTTCTCTGTCGGGGTTCGAAGAGAAGAGAGTAAAGGGTTTCTTCTCTTTCGGGGTTCGAAGAGAGGTCACCTCCGTTTTCCTCCATTTTCATCACCAGCGACCACAAGCTAGGGCTTTGGGGGTTCCAAGCTCTAGCTGAACGTAGCCGAACGCAGCCTGCGATCCATTTCTTTACTGCAATTCTTCATTTGATTTCCTTTACAACAATTATTTTAATTTCAGCAGTTTATTTCTTTGCATCTTCTTCTTTGTCAGCTTCATCCGATCCATTTCCAGCAGTTTAGTTTCTCATCACAGCAATTTTCCAGCAGCAGCTCTTCCTTCCATTTCCAGCAGTTTTTCCATTTTCAGCAGGCCAAGATTTCCTTCCATAATTCCAGCAGCTTCTTACAGCATTCACAGCAGTTCTTCCTTCAAACTGATCGGCATTTCACCTTTCACAACAATTCTCCGCAGCAATTCAATTTCCAGCAGTCCATCTGATTTCCAGATGTTCTGTGTTCCAATTTCCAGAAGTTTTTCCTTTAATTGTTGCTTGTTGATTGATCTTAACTGTATTTGAATGGTTGTGATTGATAGTTTGTTGGATGTTTGTATTGGATAGAACTTTCCCGTATCAATTGGCACGTTCTTGAAGCAAATTTTAGTATGTCTTTCATGTGTTTGATTAAATGTTGCTTAGAACTGGTAATTTCAATTGTAATGTTTTTTTTTTAGTTGCTTGCTTTGATTTTGAGTTGCTCTTTCCATAGCTTTAAGTTTCATGTCTTCATTACATGCAAATAGGTTAGGAAATTAAATTTCTTTCATGCTATAGGTTTTATTCCATACCTAGGTTTCATTAATGCCTTATTTCTTGAATGCTTCTTTCACATTGCCTTTTCTTTTTTGTAATTGTAGTTAGGATAATTTAGATTTCCTTACCTGTATTGTCCTTCCTTAATTAGAACTAGATTTCATATTTTCTCTATTATTCATTTTGTAGTCCTAGCTCTTAAATCCAAAACCCCAATTTCATATTAAAAATCCAAAAGCAATAAAATATGATCCTGAAATTTATCTTGCACCAACTACATTCGTTGGGAGACGACTCGAGTTACTCTATGTTACATTAGTTTAGAGGAATTCGATACTTAAATTGTATTTGAAACCGTGACACGACAGAAGCGGCTTTCAAATTTGGCGCCGTTGCCGGGGAATGTAGTGGTGCTTGATAATTATATCTTTTGATTCTATTCTGATTGTTTTATCTTTTGTATACGGTTGCTACCATTTTGTTTGTTTTGTGACAGGGCTGCAAGATCAAAATGTTTTCACCAGAGGACTATAAAGAGATCACAAGTGCACTGTTAGAGTTAAAGTTTTGGGTGAATCATGTGAATCAACAAATATCCAACAGTCATTCATCTACTTACCAGCAGCCATGTCAACAGTTTCAGCAGCAAAACCAATATTTTCAGCAGCTCGATTCAAACTTTCAGCAGAACCAACCTTTTAATCAGCACCCACAGCAGTTTCAACCACAATTTCAGAATTTTCAGCAAGGGTACATTCCAAATTTTCAACCAAGTCAGCCTTTCCAACAATTTCAGCAGTCAAATCAAGAATTCCAACAGCCCTATTCGAATTTTCAGCAAACAAATCAGTTTTTTCAGTCACAATTTCAGCAAGATCAGCTATCCTTTCAATCAAGTCAGAATTTTTAGCAGGGGTTCCAACCATTTCAGACTTTCCAGAATCAAAATCAAAGTGGATTTCAACCTTCACAGCAATATTTTTCACCAAACAATCAGAATTTTCAGCAGCCAATCCAATCTTTCAACCAACAATTTCAACCCTATGATCAGAGTTTTCAGAATCATAATTTTCAGCAATTTCAACCAAGTTGTGAACCAACTTTTCAGCAATTTAATCAGCCTATTCAACCGTTTTATCAACCCCCACAGTCTCAATTTCAGACGTCACAGCCTACTCTTGGTCTTCAGCAGCCTTATGTTACATTTCAAGACCAACAGGAGTTCCACACCAATCAAGGAGGCTTTGAGAATCCTAATGAGAATGAGGCTCAACAACAAAGAATGGTGGAGATGTTTCAACAAGTTCTACAATATCACCAAAAGCAACAAAGGCTTCAAGACATTGAAAGAAGTAGTGGACAAATTGTGAGTCAAATGAATCTATCTATAGGTGTAGGGGATTGCACAGAGCCCCAGGGATCACCATCATTGGTTGATGTATCAGAAGATCCAGAGGATAGGATTGAGAGTGTAGGGGATTGCACTGAGCCCCAGGAATCACTCATTCCTACTGATTTAGCGACATTGGAGAAGATGGATAGCGGAGCTTGTAACAACTTTGATTTTGATTCTGAAGCACTACATGACCCTTCTCATCTTTCATTTTGTGATGATAGTTTTATTGATGGTCGTAATTTTTCTAACATGGTTGTTGCAGATAATACAGAAGGAGCATGCATAGGAGATGATTCTATAGGTGTAGGGGATTGCACAGAGCCCCAGGGACCACCACAATTTACTGGTACATTACCAGAAAGTGTAGGGACTTGCATGGTGGAAGCAAGAACCCAAGAATCACCTATTTCAGTTGAGTGTCCACCAGAACCTAAACCTGAAGTGGAGCATATACTTGACCAGGAGGGGACCACAGTTACACCTACTCTTGTAGAACCTCAGGGTATTCTTCAGCACGATCAGGTAAGTATTCCTCTTATGCTCTTGGAAAAATCAATAGAGGCACCTCACTTGGATTTTCTTGTTTATGATGAGTTTATTGACACATCTTTTGTAGAAATTGTTTGTGAAAAACCTGTAGATGCACTTAAAATTGATTTTGTTCATTGTGGTGAATATTTGGACACACCTAGTATTGAGATTGCTTGTTATGATGATATTCTTGATACATCTTTTATGGACAATAATTGTGAAAATTGCATAGAGGTACCAAATGTTGATTTTATTGGTTGTGATGCATGTCTTGCTACATCTCATTTAGAAATTGATTGTGAAAATTCCATTGCGATACCTAGTGTTGATGTTAATTGTTCTGATGAATTACTGGACACATCTTATGCAGATATTAATTGTGAAAACTTCATTGAGGTGCTAATAATTGATTTTCTTGGATGTGCTGCATTTTTGGATTCTTTTTATGTAGAGATTGACGATATTACACTTCTTTCTTACCCTGCAAGCTTGAGAGAGGTATTACATGATTTTGCAGGGTCCCGAAGACTTCTGGAGTGGGTGCTCCATCTGAACAGACTCCAACCTCCTGGAAGGACTTCCAAAAAGCATCAAGAGGGAGGAGTTGTTCTCATTTCGACTAGTAGCACCTCACCTCTTAAGTGGGTTCTGAACCTTAATCGTCTCCGACCATCGGAAGATGCTTGTGCGAAATTAATAAGGGGGAAATACGTGCACTACGAGGTAGATCACATGAGGATAGTTCTCCCAAAATGGATGCTACGCGCTCTCTACCCTACTTGAAGGGGAGTTTGTTCCTTTACTTTCCTTTTCTTGTTTGTCTTTATGTTTATACTTGTATGTTTGTTCGCTTTTATACGTTGCATTTATATTTTGCTTCCGTATTTTGTTTGGTCTTGAATAAATCTTGTTTGACTTCTAGTTTTATCTCCCTACATGTTCCTTTATTATGCTTTGAGAATCATAAAAGATAGTTAAGTCTGATTATCGAGTTTTGGTTTCCTTGGTATGCTTGGGGACATTAATTGCATTTAGTCATTTGTTGTGGTGATAGACTTTATCTTGTTCGATTAAGCATGACATTTTATTGATCACCTAGTGAGGATATTGCCATGTCTATCCTTAATCCTCTTATGTGTGATAGCATTTGTGATACTTGACACTCTAGAACTTGCTTTGATTCTTTTTGAAATTACATTAGCATAAGCTTACATGAATATGATAGAGGCGGCAATCTTTCTTGTTGAACTCTTAGTTTTCCTCTACTTTGCTACTGTTACTAGTGAGCGTTTCACCTATTACCTTCATGTTTCATTGTCTTTCAGATCCTCTCATTGTCACTAGATTATCACTGTCATATCTTTGTTAGCTTATTCTTTCCTTGAGCATTCGATGAAAGCATGAGGTGATTGCATGATGAGTACATTTTTATTTGTCTATTATTAGTCTCTATTATTGTAAGTTTGAGATGTTATCATGCTTTGGTACATATTTAGTAGTTTTCGCGAGACACTCAAATTTTAAGTGTGGGGGGGGGGAGACAAGTGTATATGGACGAATGCTTGTGTGAAAAAAAAAATCTCCCTATGTGAAAAAAAGGGAAAATCTCTCTATGTAAAAAAAAAAGAGAGATAAAAAAAATAAAGATGAAAAAAAGTGAAAAAAGAAGAAAAAAGAATGAAAAAAAATAAAAAAAATCTCTCTATGTGAAAAAAAAAATTCCTCAAGCATTCGAGATTTTGTTAGTGATGAACAAAAAGAAATATTTTCTTGATGTGTACTCTTTTGACATTATTGTTTAGAGAAATTCAAGAGTTATGTTGTGAATCATTACATGCATTTTGAGTGAAGTTGTAAGTGGTTGTTGTGTACTGTATTGAGAATGTGCAAGGGGAATTTTGAGTGTTGGAGGTTTGATTGAATTATTTATTTTGTCCTATTGTTTGATTGTATACATCATGTTAATTACCCCAATGCTCTCATATTCTTTTTGATCTTCTTTCATGCTCTCTATGATCTTTTTTGTTATCTACCATTCTTGTTCTCTTGTTAGCACTTGGTTTATTATTATTAATTGAAAAGCCCTCTTGATTTGTGTACTTATGTTATAGTAGTGGAGAAGTAGAAGATAAGCAAGCATATGGTAGTGCAATGTCATGAATGCTTTGAGAGAACTCCACTTCCAGATCTATTATTTTTGTGAGCATCAATGCATATATCCATCTTGTGAGGTTTTTCTCATGCTTAGTTCATTCAAGTTGATGAAATTACCATGTTTTTGACTTATGTGAGATTTGGAACCATCAATACATGGATGCTTGAGACTTGATGATCCTAAGTAACTTTCTTTTATTATTTCTTAAAGTATTGATAGGGGATGTAATGTTCGGGAGATATGTTGTTTTCTTTTAGTTTTATTTACTTGCCCGAGATGTGCAAGAATTAAGTGTGGGGGAGTTGATAACCATCATTTTATTGATTATTTTAGGCTCTAAAATCCATGTTTGATCTATATTTTATATGCTTAAGTTTGCAATTGTAGTAGGTTTCATGTATTCCCTTTATTTTGGCTTTTAATTCAAATCTTTGTATATTTGGGATATTTTTGGCACTAAATTTAAATATCATTTTGTAGGCTTCAAATGATCATGGACCTAGATCAAATCGAGTCAGACTTGAGTCAGGATTGGATCCAGATCAAAAGGATCAAGCATCGGATTAATAGGAGCCGTCCATTCTAGAGAACGGCTAGATCTGAGCCATCGGTCAACTTCTGGTCGATCCGAATCCAAGATAGAATCAATCATGACAAGAGATCAAGATCTGAAAATTTCAGCCAAATCAGAAGTGATCTGACCGTTGGATCGAGCTTAATATGTTCTAGACCATCCATTTAAGAAAAAGGAAGATCTGGACCATCCACCACTGATCTAGTTAATCCGAGCTGCGGACAGGTAGATCAGGACCATTGATTGAGATCTGTGGAGTTTGGTTCAGATCTGAAGAGATCTGACCGTTGGATGAAGGCAAATCGATCTCAGCCGTCCGTTGTTAAATTCCTTCTGAGCTGTGAGTTCTGGGCTGAGACTGGGTCAACCCAAAGCTGAACCAAAGCTGAGCCAAATCCGGTTAGGCTGAATCTGGACTGAACCAGTGCTGGACCAGACATGGGCTGGCTGAACCAAAGGACCGAACTCAAACTGAGCTGTGAGCTGGCTTGGCTGAATCAAACACGAACTGGCTTGGCTGCTGGAGTGAACCCGAGCTGGGTGAATCGAACCACCAAAGAGAGTTGGCTTGGTGAGCTGCACCAGAGTTGGAGCTGTGGCTTGGTTGACCGAGCCCACGCGCAGCAGCAACAAAAGGGAGCCGATCGCGCACAGTTAGGGTATCGTTTTCTCGACACCACCGAAGAGAGGCGATCGGGGAAGGGTTAGCGACTCATCCTCTCCACCTCCACCGCCGGCGATCCACATCCACCTTCATCACCGCCGGCCGGTATTCCATCTCCACCTCTTCTCTGTCGTGGTTCGAAGAGAAGAGAGTAAAGGGTTTCTTCTCTTTCGGGGTTCGAAGAGAGGTCACCTCCGTTTTCCTCTATTTTCATCACCGGCGACCACAAGCTAGGGCTTTGGGGGTTCCGAGCTCTAGCCGAACGCAGCCTGCGATCCATTTCGTTACTGCAATTCTTCATTTGATTTCCTTTACAGCAATTATTTTAATTTCAGCAGTTTATTTCTTTGCAACTTCTTCTTTGTCAGCTTCATCCGATCCATTTCCAGCAGTTTAGTTTCTCATCACAGCAATTTTCCGGCAGCAGCTCTTCCTTCCATTTCCAGCAGTTCTCTTCGCAGCTTTATCTTCTTCTTTGTTTTTCTTCAGCAGGCCGAGATTTCCATCCACAATTCCAGCAGCTTCTTACAGCATTCACAGCAGTTCTTCCTTCAAACTGATCGGCATTTCACCTTTCACAGCAATTCTCCGCAGCAATTCAATTTCCAGCAGTCCATCTGATTTCCAGAAGTTCTGTCTTCCAATTTCCAGAAGTTTTTCCTTTAATTGTTGCTTGTTGATTGATCTTAACTATATTTGAATGGTTGTGATTGATAGTTTGTTCGATGTTTGTATTGGATAGAACTTTCCCGTATCAATTGGCACGTTCTTGAAGCAAATTTTAGTATGCCTTTCATGTGTTTGATTAAATGTTGATTAGAACTGGTAATTTCAATTGTAATGTTTTTTTTTAGTTGCTTGCTTTGATTTTGAGTTGCTCTTTCCATAGCTTTAAGTTTCATGTCTTCATTACATGCAAATAGGTTAGGAAATTAAATTTCTTTCATGCTATAGGTTTTATTCCATACCTAGGTTTCATTAATGCCTTATTTCTTGAATGTTTCTTTCACATTGCCTTTTCTTTTTTGTAATTGTAGTTAGGATAATTTAGATTTCCTTACCTGTATTGTCCTTCCTTAATTAGAACTAGATTTCATATTTGCTCTGTTATTCATTTTGTAGTCCTAGCTCTTAAATCCAAAACCCCAATTTCATATTAAAAATCCAAAAGCAATAAAATATGATCCTGAAATTTATCTTGCACCAACTACATTCGTTGGGAGATGACTCGAGTTACTCTATGCTACATTAGTTTAGAGGAATTCGATACTTAAATTGTATTTGAAACCGTGACACGACAGAAGCGGCTTTAAGCTGTTCAAACATCTTCGGGCACTTCGGCTTATACCCAATCATCCTGGGTCCACACCTCCTTGGAGATGCTTGCTTAAGATGTCAAAGTATAAGTCTTTATGACCAAGATGACTTGAACACCGCAAGTCAAAGGAACATCACACTTAAGCTGCAGTAAGAACTTCATTGACATATCTATATGTAGATTACCATATGAAGTTTTACAGTCAGTCACTCCAATGAACTAGTTCCCTTAACTAGCATTCATGTTTATCTCCAGACATCCCAATGTCACCAGCCAATGAGAATCAACTGATTAGAGAATAACCCATGCTAGTCTCAACAGAATTGATAGTGTCTGTATTTATCAATTCATCGACTAGGGACAATTTCAATACTTCACAATTGCACATGTAGAGATAATCACTAGTTGTGAATTCATCACAAATTCTCTTATGCTGTGAATTGTATTGCGGACATTCAGTAAATGAGTTTAATATCTCAATCAAATACACGAACATGTATACTCAAATAGTGAATATTCATTTATTAAAGTAAATGATTACAATCATAAGGCGATTGCCTTAGGACACTTCTCTCATATTTCTAACATCCTTCGAGTTTACAACTGCACCATTTGTTTATTACAACAAATGTGATAGATTTGAGCAGACCAGGAATCACATCGAAGTTCATCTTGAGGTTCTTGAACCATGTAGCTTTCCTGGCTACCTCAGAGGCTGCCATCCATCCAGCTTCCATGGTGGAGTCCATCATGCAGCCGTTGCACGACACTCCTCCAACCTATGGTTCCACCTCCTAAAGTAAACACAAAACCCCGAGGAATATTTACGTTTGCCCATATCCAACTGGAAGTCTATATCCGTATAACCCATAGGGAATTGGTCTGCCTGGTAAACCAACTTATAATCCTTAGTCCTTCTCAGACAGTAATATAAGCTTTTATCGCAATCCAATTTCCTTGACCTGGGTCACTCTGATATCTGCTAACCATGCCCACAGTAAAGCAGATATCCGGTCTCGTTTTTAGCATACATGAGGCTTCCTATAACCGACGCTAAAGGAACCATCATTACCTGCTCTATCTCCTTTGATAATCTAAACATAACTCTTTAGATAGAGTAGATCCACAGCTGAAAAGTACAAAACCTTTCTTGTAGGTTTTCATGCTAAAACGAGCTAAGACGCTGTCTCTGTATGAAACTTGGTATAAGCATAACATTCTTCTCTGGTGATCCCTTAGAACCTGATCGCTAAGGATGTATCCTGCTTCTCCTAAGTCCTTCATATCAACTGTTTGGACAACCATACCCTTACGTCTGATAATACTTTGTCATTATGAATATTTTGTTGTCAACTAACAAAATATTATCTACGTATAGTATAAGAATACCACTACGTTTCCGTCACATTTCTTACATACACAAATCTTATCTGTCCTTTGATCAATTCCATATGACTGGATTATCTCTTCAAAGCGGATGTTCCTCGCATAGGTCCAGGGATCTTGATTCATGGTCGCCAGAGACCGAGTCCAAAGACCCTCCCAAGAACATGAATCTTTCTGGTTGACTAACAATTCTCCCACTACGACAAGGTACCACCTGTGTATCTTCTGTGACACGCGGTGCAGTGACTTGTGGTGTATCCTCTTGTACAGTTGGTACTAAGGTCGGAACATCCTCTCTTTATTTTTCAAGAACTAGTCTACTCATGGGCTTGTGGTTTATCACATAGTCTTCTTCTAAGAATCTGGTATTCGTGCCAACGATTACCCTCTGATCCTTAGGACTATAGAACCACCTGTCGTTCCTCTAGGATAGCCTACGAACAAGCGCATGAGATTCCAACTTATTAGTATCCCCTCTCAGCACATTTGCTGAGCTACCCCAAATTTGAATATGTCTTAGACTTGGCTTTCACCCAATCCACATTTCTATCGGAGTAGAAGGTACTGACCTAGATGGTATCAAGTACGTACGCTATCGTTTCGAGAGCATATCCCCAGAACGAATTTGGCAACTCGGAGCAACTCATCACTATTCTAACCATCCCCATAAGAGCCCTTTTCCTTCACTCTGCTACACCATTCTGTTGGGGAGTATCGGGTGCAGTCAATTGGGATTGTATCCCAATCTTCTGATAAATAAGTCCTAAACTCTCCCAAGAGGTACCCGCCACCACGATCCGATCGTAGTGCCTTGATACTTTTACATTGATGTTTCTCTACATCAGTCTTGAATTCTTTGAACTGATCAAAGTATTTAGACTTATGGTTATCAAGAAAACTCATCCATAACTTTGAATATTCGTCTCACGAAGTATTCAAAGTCACCTCTATCCTGGATAGGCATAGGACCACACAAATTAGAATGAACCAATTCTAACATATCTTTAACCCTATACCCCTTGGCCTTGAAAGGTCTCTTCGTCATCTTACCTTTCAAGTAAGATTCAAAGGTTGGGAAGTCTCCCACCAGCAACGAACCCGAGAGCCCATTGGCTATCGACCTTTGAATCCTACTAAGGTTAAAATGACCAAGCCTTAGATGCCAAAGACATGTTTGGTTCATCTTGGAAGGAACCTTTCTCTTATTTTGATTAGATGATGAGCTATTAGCTACTATTTGCATCATGGGAGACTTTGGTTCTAATTGATTGAATTGCTTATCCATGTTCCTAAACAGATAATCTTTCTATTCCACTTTTCATAACAAAAAGTAATAGAATATCCATTATTTCAGAAACTGAACCAGAGTTCTTTTTAAAATCAGGTACAAAAAAGCAATCTTCTTAAAACCAAAAACTTTATTTTCCTATCTAAAGACAAATAAATAACTCCCACTGCAATGGTCGCCACTTCCGTAGCTTATCCCATGTAGACGGTAATTTCTTCCTCAGCTAGTCGTTGGGTTTCCTGGAACCCCTGCAAAGAATTGCAGACATGTTTAGTGGCATCTGTATCTACACACCAGGTACCGGTAGATAATACCGCTAAACATGTTACAATGACAAAAGAAAAAGATATACCTTTCTCTTGACGATGGAGACAGTTCGCCTTCCAATGTCCAGCCTGCTGGCTCGTGAAGCACTTGCCTTTCGGCTTCTTCACACCAGGTCGTGGTCCCTGCGATCTAACCGCCTTTTGAACCCACCTTGTTTCTTCTTCTTCCTACCTTTCGACATAGAAATAGAAACCTTTTGAGTTACCAAGGTCTGCGACTTCTGATGAAACAACCCCTTTGCTGCCTGGAGTTCCCCCAACGTATACTCATGCTTATTCATGTTATAGTTGAGCTGGAACTGCTCAAAACTTCTAGGCAGAGATTGGAGTATTATATCGACCTGGGTTTCCCCGTTGATTTGTCCTCCAAGGACCTCAATCTCATTGAAGTGAGCCATCATTTTCAGGACACCCTTTGAAGAGCACATATTTGTACTCTTTAGCAGTAACGACAATGTCTATGTTTCTTTTCCAGTCTATGTAATTTGGGGCCAGTAAGTTTATTTTCCTTAAGTATGGTCACTAGTGGGGTAAAAGGTTATTTTGAAAATCCTAAGAATCACAACATACACTACTTTAGAAATCAAAAATAAATTGATTCCTCAAAACAATAAATTTTCGAAATCAACCAACATCTCAAACACCGAGAATTTGCATGCCACGTTAGTGTGGACATATACAAACCCTACATTCGTTAGAGAAGGTTTTACCCATTAATCTTACTATCTTGTCAACCTAACTTTTTGACAAGTAAGCCTAATAGTTGGTCAACTTCAGCCCTACAAGTTATTAGCAGTGACTCCGTTGGGGAGGATACTAATAATTGTATCTAAGTGTTTACCATTGCACGACACTACGAGAATTATTTAAGATTATGTGCCTTCCGTTGGGGAAGTACACACGCTCTTCAACAATCCTCTATAATCTTTTCTGACCATGTGATCCGCAGAACAAGCCTATTCGTTATGGAAGAAGGCACTCAGAGCCAATGCGCGGGCTTGTTCGCATCACATATCAGATTGCAATGGAGGTCGTGGGACACTTAGGGTCCCTCTCCCACTTAGTAATTCATTTCGAGGAATTTTAACTTAGCACAATCACACAACCAAGCACATAACCAAATATATGAAAAATGTAGAAAATCCTAGATTTTCCAACTTTTATGGCCCTTGGTCTCTAATGTGCCTCCAGTTGTGTCGTCACATCGTCCGCTCCTCCCTTCCTTCTGCGCAAGCTACCTTGAGGGATCTCTGAGCCAAAATGACTAGCTACTTATTTACATCATCGATCCTATACTCCACAAAGGAGTGTACATGAAAACTAGATCGAATGTAAAATAAATAGCTCGGCTAAACATGTGTCGTATTTAATTACAAAAATTAAATACCTAGTCTCGTCAACCCCGAGGATTAATTAATTTACAATAAATTGCACAACCATTCATACAACCATTATTTGGCCATGACAAGTTGGAATCTCGTGCTTGCAACACAAAGTTAGCCTACGCACATCCATATTTCATCCAACAAAATAAAATGTATAAAAATGCAAAAATTAACCAATCCTAAACACACAAAGCTGGAAACCTCAGCTCTGATACAATTGCTGGGTATGGCTTGAAGGGTTTCCTTAGTGAATAATTGGTCGTTCTGAGAGACCTCTCCATGTCTATGGATTAAAAGTTAATCCGAATGGAGACCCGTCTCCCAACGACTATCTCGTGTCGTATTGAACTATCCAAATTACAACTTGGCCAATTACAAAAATCGGCCTTGTAATTTGCTTGACCGTTCGACCATGGAAAAGGCGATGAGTGGATCGTCGACTTTTGTGTTTATGGTCGGGATCCAATTAGTAAATTATTGGCTATGATAAAAAAGAAAAATAATAAACTAACTAACATAAAATGACGAGGTAAACCAACATGGCACAAAATAAACAAGGGAGCTTGGGAAAGAGTTATACCTTCCCGATCACCTCGCGGCCTTCTACCTTATGTCCCTACCTTCCCGAACGTCGTGTGGGCAACGATCTACGAGGAACCGAGATCACCAAGGCGACCAATCAATCAAGCTTTCTTCTTCTCTCCTAGCCGAACCAAACCCTAGCCAAGGGTTAGTGGCGCCAGACCTTTGCTCCCTTCTCCCTTGTATCGCCGGCCAATTGCTGACCTCGAGAAGGAAGTGGAGAAGAAGATGGAGAGGAAAGAGCCCCTCCTACCAACCTAGAACCTAATCGCAACCTCTCCCTTCTCAGTTCTGCGCCGCCGCCACCGATCCTCCTTGCGCCGCCTCCTTCATGCCATCGGTCCCTCCTTTCTCACCGATGCTCACCACAAAGGAGAGGAGACTCTCCTCTCCTTGTTAGTGGTGCTTGCTCATGGTAGACTTGAGGGAGGAAGAAGAAAACAAGAGGTTGATCACCTCTTGTTGTCGTGACCTAGGAGAGAGAAGGAGAGGAGAGGAGAGAAAATATTTGGGTTGAATGATTAACCTTGGTTTCTTGATCTCATAGGGTATTTATAGGGATAAGGTAGGGACCAAGAGGAGGAGTTAGATCTTGGCCCACCAATGGATCTAAACCCGATCCATTAATTAAGATCCATTCCACTAAAGGATCTTAATTGAACTTCCTCACCAACCCCCATATTTTCATATGGGCTCCACATATTATGAGTCGCCCATCCCCCCGTGTTTAAGATCTCGAATGCCCGTTAATTAATTTAAATTACTGACAATTCAAATTAATTAACTTCTGATTCCTTGACTAGTACCACTCAACCTTATCATCATGCCGGATCAAATCCACCTGCAGGGTTTAGCACGATGAACCTTTTGAGCTCATCAAGGGGCATCATCATCCTGACTCACCAGGACACAGATTCCGTTAATAATCGTCGACACATCATATTATTAATATTATCTCCCAACTTATCGGGTTTATAAATCTAACAGAATATATCTCGCCCATTGGTAGATCAAAGAAATAATAATTAATAATATATGCCCGTTATTATATCGGGATTAAGGGATCGTACTCCATAATAATGTCTTAAGGTCTTATCCAATTATCGAGTTAGTACAAATTGGATAACCTCGGGTTTTGGTCCTGCTCAATGTACTCAAAGCACACTAGTGTAATTCTATGGTCATGACCAACCACACCTAATTACACTACAACCATGCCGATGGTTTGTCCAATTCTATCTCGGTTGTGAGCCTCTACTTATACTGGGCAAGGGACTGATAACATGATCTTCCGTGTAACACCATACACCATGTTATCTAGAATGCGTAGTAAAGGACTTCATGTATGTTCTAATATAAACAGGTACCTAGTGTAGTTGTGATTCTCTTTTCAAAATGAAGATGTTCATATAAAGAAATTCATGTCTTTCAATATACACATCTTACAACCCTGTCCATTAATGAGGATCCATTCCACTAAAGGATCCCCATTGAATTACCTGACGAACCCCCATATTTACATATTGGCTCCACTTATTACGAGTCGTCCATCCCCCCATGTTTATGATATCGAATGCCCGTTAATTAATTTAAATTATTGACAGTTCAAATTAATTAACTTCTGGATCCTTGATTAAAACTACTCAACCTTATCATCATGACGGATCAAATCCACCTGCAGGGTTTAGCATGATGAATCGTTTGAACTCATCAAGGGGGCATCATCATCCCAACTCACCAAGACACGATTCCGTCAATAATCAATAGCACACCATATTATTAATATTATCTCCCAACTTACCCGAAGATAATTAATTAGTTATCCGCTCTTTGACTTTTTCGCGATCAATTGATTCGGAAAGTTACAAGGTCTTACACTTGAGTTTGACCAAGTTGTAACTTGAATCAATTAATACGATGACGAGACGGTCGTTTGGGAGACAGGTCTCCAATCGGATTAAATTTTTAATCTGTAGACATGGAGAGGTCTCTCATATTCGACCCCTTGTTCGCTTAGGAAACCCGCCAAGCCATACCCCGGTTCCATCAGTTTGGTTATTATACTTTATATTTGTGTCAAATAACTAAGTATAATAATGTCCTTAGGTAGTAAGTTCTTATCTCATGTGACTATTAGTATGAATAGTCCTTAGACCTGAAATCACTATAGTTCCCTACATAAGGAGTTATGTACTTTGGTATCATCAAACGTCACCCGTAATAGGGTGGACTATAAAGGCGATCACTGAGTATATAATGAATTATGTGGAAGGATGTGAGTGATGTAGATGGGTTCTATCCCTCCCATATGACGGGAGTGATATCTGTGGGCCCCTTGATCAAGTAGGACTACTAAAACACATGACCATGCTCAAATGAGTCAATATGAGATATTGAACTCATTTGTTTGAGTGATTCTACTCGGGGTTCAAGAAACACAAAGATTAATTGAGGATGACATGGTCTATGCCTCATTGGTCAATCTAGATATCGAGGATAGAAGGACAAGGTCATATATTGTCATAGTCACAGAGGTTATGTCGGATCTCGATTTTCTCGTCACTTGGGTAGCAATGATGCATTGCTAGATGTCGTTCATTGCTTATGTGTCTAAAGCAGTTTAGACTCATTGCCAACGTTACGAGAACCTATTGGGTCACTATTAGTAGGAGCTCTAGAGTCAATTATGTGATGATTGACTAGAGACTTTTTGTATTATATTCTATCATTAATAAAAGCATGTTTGGCGATTATACTTTATATTTGTGCCAAATAACTAAGTAAAATAATGCCCTTGGGTAGTAGGTTCTTATCTACATTATATCGATTGGTTAAATCAAAAGTGAGATGATGTAGAGAACACTATACTAAACCATTCCTAGACAAACATTAATATTCAAGGACAATATTAATACATGAAGACTAGCATGTAGGACAATTGATGACTTGACCTTACAAGTAATGGATATATGATATCAAGTTGATACATGGGTATACATTAGAGAATGTGTACTGAATTGACCCGCCATGGGAATGTTTCATAGATTGCCATATGAGTATCATAAACTTTCTCATGTTACTATTAGTATGAATAGTCCTTAGACCTGATGTCACTACGGTTCCTTATATAAGGAGTTTTGTACTTTGGTATCATCAAACGTCACCCGTAACAGGGTGGACTATAAAGGCGATGATCATTGGGTATATAATGAATTATGTAGAGGGATGTGACTGATGTAGATGAGATCTATCCCTCCCATATGACGGGAGTGATATTTGTGAGCCCCTTGATCGAGTAGGGGTACTAAAACACATGACCATGCTCAAATGAGTCATATGAGATATTGTGCTCATTTGTTTGAGTGAGTCTACTCGAGGATTAAGAAACACAATGATTGATTGAGGATGACACAGTCTATGCCTCATTGGTCAATCTAGACATCAATGATGGAAGGACAAGGTCATATATTGTTATAGTCACGGAGGTTAAGTCGGATCACAATTTTCTTGTCACTTGGGTAGCAATGATACATTGCTAAATGCCGCTCATTGCATATTGTCTAAAGCGATTTAGACATATTGCCAACGTTACGAGAATCAATTGGGTCACACACTAAGGACACGATGCTTCGAAGATTAATTGATCTTAGTTTGACTAAGATTTGATCTGAATTGGATTAATTGAGTTACACTCAAGTGAATCCAATTGAATTATGGGATTGAGATCTAATTTGAGTTTGACTCATTTAGATTAGACTCAACCATATTTAAATGAGATATTAATTTATTAAAATTTTTAATAAATTAATAATAGAGGAAGATGAAAAGTTTCTCTTTATTGGATGAAGAGAAGTTGAAGAGTCACATGAGAAAATGTGCTCTAAGTGGGGTTTTATTAGCATTAATGGAGGGAAGCTATAGGGACAAAAACTTTTCATATTCATGGGATCAGTATAAAAGACTTTTTCTTGTCATTTGGATGATGAACTTGTCATTCTTCCCTCCCTTCCTTCTCTTGGCCAAAATCCCTCTTCTCCCTCTCCTTCTTGCTTTGTGAATCTCCTATTGTGGCTAGCACAACAAAGGTGATTCTTCTCCAAAGCATGAGAGATAGTATTCGTGTGGATACGCATAGAGGTACGGACACTTGAACCTGCAAGAGATCTGGCATACCTCGGACAAGCGGGATAAGCGAAGGGCACGCGCCAAAGGTATACCTATGCGATAGGAATTTGTAAATTATCTTTGTATGAGTTTTCTTTTGCATTGATCGCTCATGGGATCTCTTATTTCCTCTGTGATTTTTGAATATTTTTGCCTATAGATCTCTACCGTGGTATCAGAGCCACTTGCGAAAGATCATACAAAGTTTAGAAAAACTTTATATGTGATATAGAAGTAGGACATAATTTTGTTATGAATTGTGTAATGTATGAGTATTTGTTGAGATTCAAAAGTTTGTGTTGATCAAACTAAAAGTCCATAGCATGATCATATGAATATGAAAGTGTGCTATGGTCCGATTATACTCAACAAATTTTATAACCTATGGTTTCGGCTCATGAGAATTTTACAATCATAATAAAAATTGATGACCTAAATATATTGTGTGTGATTGATGACATGATGCATGGTTATGACCTTAACGCCAATATGATTGGATGTATATGTGTGTGTGCATGTTGTAATGTAATTCATAATGCGGCCTATGTGTCGTGCCTTATCTCTATTTTTCTAGTTGTAAAATAGATTTACACTCGAATGTAACTCGAGTTTTCCTAATTTATAATGTACAAAATGAAGAGTGGAATGTCCATCGAAGAATGACGTTACAGGAAGAAAGCCGACGACACATGACCACAGAAAGATGCACTTGTAGAAGATGTTATCCCTAGGTTGACCATTGATTTTCTCATTGGCTTGAGAAAATCGTAGTATACAGGCCATAATGTCACATTTAACCGCATATATGTTGATATATGTAATGTGTGTATGTAATGCATGATTAGATAACATTTATCTTAATTAAGTCAACTCGATATGCCTACCAAAGTTTGATATTCATAAACTATCTCGATCATTTGTTATTGGATTTGCAAAAGCAAAGTGATACATTTTATCTTGGTAGAGTGCGAGAGGACAATTGTGATGTCCCACTATCAAACTTTGGGTGAGACTTAACTAAGTCACCTTAATTGGATTGAGAAACTTAGAGGCATATCCCAAAAGTTGAGAAAATTGGGTAAGAGAACAATTATATAAAGTCGTGGGCAATTAGCCAAAGCTAACTCATGATGATGTGTAATGTGGAACTTTTTTGTTTCCAAGAGTTGCATAAGAAGTAATTGGTAAAATATTTCTTACCTAATTATACTAAGTCTTGGGCGATTAGCCAAAGCTAACTCAAGATGAGGTATAATATGGATTTTGTCCCACATGAATGTAGTTGTCATTTGATTTTGAGCTAGTATTATGGGCAAATTGAGTATGCCTACATCCATGATTAGCCCCTACCAAAGCTCTACAATTCAATGGGAGTGTCATTTAATTAAAGATCTAATTACATGATCTAGATATGATACTTATTTTTGCATATTTTACTCTTGTAGATCACCATGTCGTCTAGCACATCAAATACTCTCTCTCTCTCTCTCTCCGATCCGTCCTTGAGAAGGACAAGATCAACGGAGCTAATTTTCTGGACTGGTACAGAAACTTGAAGATCATTCTCAAACAAGAACGAAAACTGTACGTCCTAGAACAACCTTTTCCAGAAGCACCTATCACTATCGCCACTCGCGTCGAAAAGGATACTTACAAGAAGCATCAAGATGATGCACTTGATGTATCATGCCTCATGCTTACCACCATGAATTCTGAGCTTTAGAAGCAACATGAGAACATGGATGCACATGATATGGTTGAGCACTTAAAACAACTATATCAAGGGTAAGCTAGGCACGAGCGATTTGAGGTGTCTAAGGCCCTATTTGTATGCAAGATGCAAGAATGAACTCCCGTAGGAACTCACATACTCAAGATAATTGGGTATGTGAAGAACCTTGAAATACTATGATTTCCACAGGGTCAAGAATTAGCCACGGACCTTATCCTGCAATCGTTGCCGGAAGGTTACAATCAATTTGTCATGAACTATAACATGAACAAAATTGACAAGCCATTGCCTGAGATGCTCGGCATGTTGAGAACTACTAAACCCAATCTCAAGAAAACCAAGATAAAAAATGTACTGATGGTATAGAAGGGCAAAGGCAAATGGAAGCCTAAGGGCAATGGTAAGACCTAAGCCATAGGCAAGACCAACTCTACTGCACTGAGGGCCAAAGGCGGGGTGCCTAAGGAAGGGACTTGCTTCCACTGTGGTGAGACTAGACATTGGAAGCGGAATTGCAAACTCTACCTAGAGGAAGTAAAGAAGAAAAGAAGTGAGACTTCTACCTCAAGTATTTTTGTTATAGAAGTCAATCTATCTATTTCTTCTTCATGGGTATTAGATACTGATTGTGCATCTCACATTTGTACTAATGTGCAGGGCCTTCGAAGAGCTAGATTGTTGACAAAGGGCGAAGTCATCCTATAAGTAGGCAATGGCGCAAGAGTTGCTGCTATAGCTGTAGGAACATATTCCATGTCTTTGCCTATTGGGCTAATCTTAGAACTAGAGGACTGCTTTTATGTACTTGCACTTGTTGAGGTAATCTATGGTCCAGAGTGACCATGTGTTTTGATGTTTGGGCAAAAGGTTTAAGTTAGGATTACCCTTGTGATCTAATATGTGTATTTGAGTGTGCAGGATTGTAGGTTACACATATTGACCTAGCTGGACGGCTTCGGTATGGTGAAGGGTGGCATGGAGACAAGCTGGAGGCTTGTGTGCACCCGAGGGACCATGGATAGTAGGGATGATAAGCTGAGGGCACGAACTTCGAGGCGTACGTGAAGGATGATATGGAGATAAGCTAGAGGCTTGTGTGCATCCGAGGGACAAGGGGCCGAAGACGAAGAGGGCACGAAGACAACAGTCAAGGCTGCTGGTGAAGAGTCAGCTGAGTCATGAAGGGATGAGAGCCGAGGGAGGAGGACTCCAAGGGCAAGCCGGGAAGTGGACTTCAAAGGGCACACGTGAAGGGTGACATGGAGACAAGCCAAGGGAAGGCTTGTGTGTGCATCCGAGGGACGATAGCCGGTGGAAGAAGACTTCAAGGGGTAAGCCAAGGGAATGTACCTGAAGGCACACGTGGAGGAGGGTCTTCGGAGTGAGGAAGAGTGTTCTTGTAAGCTGGGCAGTCGATTGGGAATATAACAGTCGACTGCCAATGAGAACAGAAACTCACAGAAGGTTTCTGACCCTGGACCAGTCGACTGCCCTGGGAGCAATCGACTGGTGGTGACTGGTTAAGTCGATTGAAATTTGAACGTTGGGGATGCAACTATCGATTTTCAGTGGTACCAGTCGACTGCCCTGGGAGCAGTCGACTGGTAGGGTGTTTTCCAGCCTTGAGCTCTATTTAAAGAGGCTCGGGTTTGGCTGAAAACGTTTGACGAAATGAGCTTGGTTAGAGCTCATTAGTAGCCATAGTGCTCAGATAGTGTACTCAAGGTTGTGGCGAAGTTTCTCCACCCACAAGGACCTACACGAGCTAGTCGGAGGATATCCGGGGAGTGATCCACTGAAGGATCGAGGGATTGTCCACCTCACGGACTGTCATGGAGTAGGAGTCTTCATCTCCGGAGCACGTAAATAAGTTTGTTAGCGTTTGTTTGTGTTTATTGCTATTATTTCAGCTTGCACACTAACACTTGTAGGAAGAACAAACTGAAAAATTGTTATTCACCCCCCCTCCCCTCTAGTAAGGCGTAACGATCTAACAAGTAGTATTAGAGCGAAGGACTACTCTTATTGAAATAACCGCCAAAGGAGCACAAGCTAGAGGAGAAGAACAATGGAAGACAAGTTGGGGGATGACATCTTCACTCCACCTCCCTACGATCATGAAGATTTTGATTATTGGAGGATGCGAATAGAGATATGGTTCGGAATGGAGTGGGACCTTAGGATTGCACTTGAAGAACCATTTGAAATTCCTAGATATAAGCATGTGAAGAAGCTCCGACCAAGATATTGGAATCAAGAGCAACAAAATCAATCAAAGGCAAATGGAAACGTAATTGCAATTTTACTTAGTGTTTTGCTTAATGAAATAATTAGTGGTGTAGGTAAGTACGAAAGTGCACATGAGCTATGGAAAAATATAGGAGAATTCCATGAAAACCCTACACGAGTTCAATTAGTGGAAGAGCCTGAGGAAGTGAGCTCGATAGCCCAAAAGGAGGAAGAAGAGAGTGAGAGATCATCAACCTCATCAAGGGAAGAGGAAGAGGTCACCACCTCAAGGATTGAGGGGGAGGAGAGACCCACTTCCATACCGGAGCAAGAAGAAGCTCCAACCTCCACCAAAGCAAAGACCAAGGATCATATCATATGCTTTAGATGCAATGAAAAGGGCCACTATAAGGACAAGTGTCCAAATGGTAGGAAAAAAGAGGTAAATCCTAAACCCATTTCAATTTCTTTTAAATTTAACATGGGTTGTAGGAATGGAGAAGCCCAAGAGAAGAAAAAGAATATTAGATGCTTCACATGTGGAGAGCTAGGGCACTATCACACCAAGTGTCCAAGAAAAGGAGAGTTCAAGAAAATGGAGCACTTGAGAAGATGGGAGAAGGAGGAAAGAAAGAAAAGAAACTCACATCAAGGGGGAGCTACAAGGGTAAGGGAGGTAATCCCTAACTTTAAATTAAAATGCAATTCAAACTTAAGTTCCTCCATGCATGCTAGAATTAATAAAAAATGCTTGCTTGTGCATAATTTCGGATTTAAGTATAATAATAGGAATAGGGTTAACAAGGTAGATCAAAACCCTAGGAAGGTCATGCATCATGAAAAATCCAAGATCTCTATACCTAAGGATCAAGGCAAAAAATCCAAGAAGGGGAGACATATGCCTAGAAAGGTGGGTAGGTCTGGGAATGTCCATGGTGGACATGTGGATTCTAGGGTTAAACATCTAGAAAAGGAAAATCAAGCTTTAAGGGAAAAGCTTGATAAATTGGAAAAAAAACCCTAGAAAGATTCACGGTTGGATCTAAGGGTTTATATATGGTGTTGGGTAGTTTAAAACCCAACTATGATAGATCGGGGTTGGGATACCGGTCTAAGGTCTCCAATGCCAATGAAAAGAAGTATGCTAGGGAAGCATATAATTATGACAAAAAGGAGAAGTCCAAAAAAGACAAGGGGGTGCCTTTTGAAGGCAAAAAGAATGACTTAACCAAGGACAAGGTGTCTAAGGTTAATAAGGTTAGGTTTGTAGGTCAAGAATCACCGGGGGCTCACCGGTGTGGTCTAGTGTGGATTGAGTCACCTAGGGAGGTGGCTAGGGCTAAGAGCTCAAGGGGGAGCTCTAGGAGCCTTTGGGATATATGGTGAATGGATCTTGGGAGGGTTGCTCCTAGAGGTCTAGATGGACCATGAGATGTACCAAAAGAGTTGGAGACGGACTTGAGTCTCAATTCTTGGGTTTTGGCACATGGATATTGTGTTTCATGCATGGAAGTATGACATTAGGGTCATATAGCATGAGGATTAATTTTTGATGTGAAAATGTCATATAAATCAATGTTAGGGATGCATTGTGCGTTGGTATGGGCAGAGACATCAAGGGGATGTAGGATGTGTATACTGAAAAATAAGATTTCTTTATATGAACATCTTATTTTGAAAAGAGAATCACAACTACACTAGGTGTCTGTTTATATTAGTACATTCACGAAGTCCAATTACTTTGCATTGTAGATAACATGGTATGTAGTGTCACATGGAAGATCATGATATCAGTCCCTTGCTTAGTATAAATAAGAGGCCTATAACTGAGATGGAATTGGACAACCCATCGGGATGGTTATAGTGTAATTAGGTGTGGTTGGTCTTGACCATAGAATTACACTACTGTGCTTTGAGTACATTGAGCAGGACCAAAGTCTGAGGCTATCCAATTTGTACTGACTCGATAATTGGATAGGACCTCAAGATATTATTATGGAGTACGATCCCTTAATCCCGAAATAATATCGGGCATATATTATTAATTATTATTTCTTTGATTTACCAATAGGCGAGATCTATTCGGTTAGATCGATAGAACCGATAAGTTGGGAGATAATATTAATAATATGATGTGCCGATGATTATTGACGAAATCCGTGTCCTGGTGAGTTAGGATGATGATGCCCCCTTAATGATCTCAAAATGTTCATCGTGCTAAACCCTGCAGGTGGATTTGATCCAGCACGATGATAAGGTTGAGTGAACGACTAGTCAAGGACTCAGAGGTTAAATAATTTAAATTGTCAGTAATTTAATTAATTAACGGACATTCGTGATCTTAAACACAGGGGGATGGGCGACTCGTAATAAGTGGAGTCCATATGTAAATATGGGGGTCGGTGAGGTAATTCAATGGGGATCCTTTGGTGGAATGGATCCTCATTAATGGACCCGGTCCATTACCAGGCCAACATCCAACTCCTCCTCATGGTCCCTATCGTAGCCCTATATAAACCCTATGGTGGCATGGAACCAAAGGTTAATCAATCCGGTGGATGAATCCAAGAAACCCTAAAGTTTTCTCTCCTCCGCTCTTCCTCTTTCTCTCCCTCTCGGTGCACTTCCTCGTCGCCAGAATTGCCGGAGGCAATTCAGATCAATTCAGATCGATTGCCACAAGGCAATTGGAATTGCCTCGGCCGAGGATCGTGAGGCAATTGATGACTCGGTTACAGTGAGGCAACCTGCCTCTGTCGCCGTGCGGCAACGGCCAAGAGGCAATGACTGTTGCCTCTGTTGCCGTGCGGCAACGACCATGAGGCAACGGCAACAGCCGGTTGTTGCCTCTGTTGCCTCTGTTGCCGTCAATGTTCATAGAATCGTGATCCTATGCAGGATCGATTTTGGGTTAGGATCAAATCGATCAGGATCGGATCGTAGAAACGTATGATCTTATCGAAAATCTTTAAAAATTTTATGATTAATAATTCATATAAAAACATGATTAATAATTCATATAGAAAAATTTTCTCATGTTAACTCAATGCGACATATCGATCCGGTTGACTTGGGGAGTTGGGGTCGAGGCGGCGAGCAGTGCAGGACGAACAAGAAACATGTAGAGGGAGGTTCTGGAATCTGGATTTTGGATTTGGAATGAAGTGTTTTTTAAAAAATCTAATAAAATATATTTTAAGTAGGATACGTGGGCTGAGTTCTGGGCCAAAGGAAACAAAAAACCATGGCCCTACAAAGCAGCCCTAAATCCCTAGCCCAAAAAGTATACAAATTCATAGGATCGTAGAATCGTGTAGAATCGTACGATTCTACCGATCCTATGCGATTCTAACGATCCTGTGGCGATTCTACTAGAGAAAATGATCTTGAATGACTCTGGATCGATTTTTTACTTTTGGATCGTAGAATTGTACAATCCTATGATCCGGATCGCGATTTTGCAAACTATGGTTGCCGTGCGGCAATGACCATGAGGCAACGACAACAGCCGATTGTTGGCTCTGTTGCCGTGCGGCAACAGTCATGAGGCAACGACTGTTGCCTCTGTTGCCGTGCGGCAACAACCATGAGGCGAGGAAATTGAATTGCCTCGGGCAATTTGATTGTCGTGAGGTAATTGGGGAGCGGAGATAGCAAATGCAAGTTGTCTCATAGAACACAAGTTGGAGTTGTGGGGCAACTTGGAGTTGCTCAGATCACAAGAACTCCAAGATACTTGTTGTTCAGACGTTAGCAGTGGAGGAAAGAATCAATTGGGTTTGTGTTTGGATTATCTCCTAGGAGCGGCCGGCTGCATCCCTTTGGTTGGGGATTAGTTGGCGCAAGGAGAAGGGATCGACTTGGTGACCACGGGCCTTGGTAGATCATCGCCCTCATGACGTCCAAGAGGGGAGGGTCATACGGTAGAAGATCGTAAGGTAACGGAAGGTATATTCCTCCTTAGCTCCCTTCGTTCTTATTTGTGCTTTATTTATTTGCCTGGTCATTTTATGTCTATTATTCAATTATTCTGATTATGAATCATAGTAAATAATTATTTAACTAGACCCCGACCATAAACACAAAAGTCGGCGATCCACTCGCCGCCTTTTCCGTGGTCGAACGGTCGAGCAAATCACAAGGCCGATTTTGGTAATTGGCCGAGTCATGATTTGGATCGTTCGATACGGCACGAGACGGTCGATAGGAGATGACTCTCCATTCGGATTAAATTTTTAATCCCTAGGCATGGAGAGATTTCTCGGATCGACCAAGTATTCGCTTAGGAAACCCGCCAAGCTATACCCAACAATTAATATCAGAGCTGAGGTTTTCGGCTTTGTGTGTTTAGGATTGGTTAATTTTTGCATTTCATACATTATTAATTTGCTGGATGATGCGTGGATGTACGTAGGCTAACATTGTGTTGCAGGCACGTGATTACAACTTCATGGCCAAATATGTGTTGTGTGATGATTGTGCAATTTTTGTAATTAATTAATCCTCGGAGTTAACGAGGCTAGGTATTTAATTTTTGTAATTAAATACGACACATGTTTAGCTGAGTTTTTTTTATTTACAGTTGATCTAGATATCATGTACACTCCTTCGTGGAGTATAGGATCAATAATGTAAATAATTAGCTTTTCATTTCGATTCGGAGATCCCTCAAGGTAGCATGCGCAGAAGGAAGGGAGGAGTGGACAAAGTGACGACACGACTGGAGGCACATGAGAAACCAAGGGGCCATGAAAGTTGAAAAATCTAGGATTTTTCATTAATTTATTTTCATATTATTGGTTGTGTGCTTGGTTGTGTGATTGTGCTAGAAAATTCCTCGAGATAAATTACTAAGTGGGAAAGGGACCCTAAGGGTCCCACGGCTTCCATTATAATTCGACAAGTGATACGAACAAGTCTGCGCGTCGACTCTGAGTGCCTTCCTCCCTATCGGATGGACTTGTTCTGCGGATCACTAGGTCGAAAAAGACTATAAAAAATTATTGAAGAGCATGTGTATTTCCCCATCGGAAGACACATAATCGGAAATAATTTTCTTAGTGTCGTGTAATGGTACACACTTAGATGCAAATAATAGTATCCTCCCCATCGGAGTCACTGCTATTATTTTGCAGTGCCAAAGGAAACCAACTGTTGATCTTACTTGTCAAAAAGTTAGGTTGACAAGATAGTAAGATCAATGGGTAAAACCTCCTCTAAAGAATGTAGGGATTCGTATACGTCCACACCATCGTGGCATGCAAATTTCTCGGTGTATAGGGGTGTTGGTTGATTTTGGAAATTAATTGTTTTGATCAATCAATTTATTTTCAATTTCTAAAGTAGTGTATGTTGTGATTCTTAGAATTTTCAAAATAGCCTTTAAACCACTAGCTACAATACTTAAGGAAACCAAACTTAATAGCCCCAACTACATAGACTAGAAAATAAGCCTAGACATTGTCCTTTCCACAGAGGAGTACAAATAGGTACTCTTCAAGTAATGTCCTGAAGATGATGACCCACCTCAATGAGATTGTGGTTCTTGGAGGAAAAATTGACGGGGAAACCCAGGTAGATATAATACTCCAATCTCTGCCTAGGAGTTTTGAAGTAGTTCCGGCTCAACTATAACATGAATAAGCATGAGTATACGTTGAGGGAACTCCTGGGAGAACTCTAGGGGACAGAGGGGCTCTTTCGTAAAGATTCACAGGCCTTGGCCACTCAGAAGGTTTCTACTTCTATGCCGAAAGGCAGGAAGAAGAAGAAACAAGGTGAGTCCAAGAAGGCAGCAGAATCGCAGGGACCTTAGGCTGGTGTGAAGAAACCAAGTGCTTCACGAGCTAGCAGGCTGGACATTAAAAGGCGAACTTGTTGGGGCAATCGGCCCTGAGATGATCTGGAAGATCATGATATTTTGATGTATGAGCAATATGGTTAAGTTAGGATGTGTGTTGTTCTCATATGTGTACATGAGTGTGCAGGTGTACAGGTACACATGGACTTGGTTGATGTCTTCAGGTGAAGGATGGCATGGAGGCAAGCTAGACGCTTGCGTGCGCATCCGAGGGACCATTGGATAGCAGAGATGATGAGCCGAGAGATGCGGACTTCGAGGCGTACATGAAGGGTGGCATGGAGGCAAGCTGGAGGCTTGTGTGTGCATCCGAGGGACGAGGGCCGAAGATGAAGAGGGCGTGAAGGCAAACAATCAAGACTGCTGGTGAAGAGTCAACTGAGTTGTGAGGGTCTAAGTATGAGTGTTTGTACTCAGGGGCTAAGCCGGGAGGGTTTGAGTGCGGAGTGACGTGTACTCGGGAGTGTAACCCTAGGCTTAGATATGTACCAGTCAACTGCCCCAGGGGCAGTCGACTGGTGTAGGCTGGAACAGGCTGGCAGATTCGAACGTTGTACTGTACCGGTCGAATCTGAGTGGGACTAGCCGACTGCCCTAGGGGCAGTCGACTAGTAGCGACTATTTCAGATTCGAGCCCTATTTAAAGGGGCTCGTTTCCTACCATCTGACTTGACGAAACTCGCTTGGGTAAAGTGAGTTAGTAGTCTATTGTGATTAGAGAGTGTCCGAAGTGTTGTGGCGAGGTTTCTCCACCCACAAGGAGCGACAGATCTAGCCGGAGGTTATCCGGGGGTTGATCCACCGACGGATTCTTGGATTAGTCACTCGTCCGGGGTCGATACCAAGTAAATCAGGTTGTTAGCATTGTTTATTTTACTTTGCATATTATTGTTTTCGCTGCGCTAACAACTTTGTAGAGATCAAACCGAAAAAGTACTATTCACCCCCCTCTAGCACGCCCAGACGATCCATCAGTTGGTATCAGAGCAAAGGACCGCTCTTGATCGGACTAATCGCCGAGGGAGCACACGCCAGAGGAAGAAGAACGATGGAAGATAAACTTGGGGAAGATATAAACTCACCACCACCATACGAGCATGAAGATTTTGAGTATTGGAGAGCTAGAATGAAGATGTGGCTCGGTATGGATTGGGAGTGCGTAATGGTGATAGAAGAGCCATTCAAGACCCCTAAGGAAAAGCACGGAAAGAAGCTCCGACCTAGGTATTGGACCAAGGAGCAACAAGAACAAGCAAGGGCAAATGAGAAGGTAATTAATATTTTGATTAATATTTTGCCTACTAATATTTTGAGTGATGTAGGAAATTATCAAAATGCATATGAGTTATGGAATAAATTGGAAAAGTGTCGTGAGAACCCTACACAAACTCAAGGAGTAGAGGAGCCCGAAGAAATAAGTTCAAGTGTCCAAAAAGATCAAAGGGAAAAAGAATTATCGACATCATCAAGTAAAGTGGAGGAATTGAGTGAAAAAGAATCCACCTCATCCAAAGAAGAAGAAGAAGTATCAACATCAAGGGTTGAGGGGGAGGAGAGACCCTCATCCACTCAAGAGCAAGAAAAGGCTTCAAATTCAACCAAAGTCAAGTTAAAAGAGCATATCATATGCTTTGGTTGCAATAAAAAGGGGCACTACAAGGATAAGTGCCCACTAGGTAAAAAGAAGGTAATTCCTAAGCCCAAATCTATTCAATTTAAATCTAATATGGGTTGTAGGAATGAGGAAGCTCAAAACAAAAGAAGGAGAATTCGATGCTTTACATGCGGGGAGCTCAGGCATTATCATACAAAATGTGCAAGAAGTGGAGAGCTCAAGAAGATGGAGCACCTTAAGAAATGGGAAAAAGAAGAGAGGAAGAGGAGCACTCATCAAGGGGGAGTCCCAAGGGTAAGGAAGGTAACCTCTGACTCTACTTATGCTTCAAATTCTTCCATGAATGCTCAAAATGCTTGTAAAAATGATAGAATCAATAACAATTGCTTGCCTATGTGTGTTTTTGGTTTTAAATATCATGATAGAAATAGAAACACTTTTGTGTGCCAAAACACCAAAAATTCTATGTTTCATAAAAAATCTAGAAATTCTAGGGCTAAGGACCAAGGCATAAACCCTAAGAGAAGGGAAAATATGCCTAGACAAATAGGTAGACCTAGAAATGATCAAATTAGGTCTAGTGATCCTAATGTGAGGAAGTTAGAAAAGGAAAATCAAGTTTTAAGAGCAAAACGTGATAAGTTAGAAAGAAACCTAGGTAGAGGCATTCAAGGGTCCAAGAGATTGAACATGATATCAAAGGACCAAAATCATAGGAATGGTAGGCCGGGTCTAGGGTACCACCCTAGGAGGGCTAATGTTGATAGAATATCATATTCAAGGATTCCCTATGACTATGGTAGAAGAAAAGTCAAAAATGGCAAAGAAAAGCCATTTAAAGGAAAAGAAAAGAAATTGACCAAGGAAAAGGTCTATAGGGTTAAGAGAATGATAGTGGAAGGTCAAGAGGCACCGGAGGAGCACCGGTGTGGTCTTGCCTTTGTAGAAGAGTTACCTAGGGAGATAACCAGGGCTAGGAGATCGAGGGAGAGCTTTAGAAGCCAAAGTAGGTTCCATGGTCGATGGATCTCAGGTGGTTTCCTTCTAGGAGATTGAAGAGGACAATAGGGTGTGCCAAGAGGTTCAAAAGGCTAAGATTGGTCTTAATCCTAGAGAATTGACACACTAAAGGGAGAATTATGGAGTAAAAGGTGAAATTGGAACTTTAATGAAGAAAAATTGATTCTAATGCCTAACTACCATATAAATTGATGCTGAGAATGGATTATGAATGAGTATGTGAAGGAGCATCAAAGTGAAGGTAAAATTAGAACTTTTGGGAAAGACTTCATGATACAAAAAAACTTGAAGGTTGTGTCAATCTTGGAATTCAGGATAATTTTGATTGAAATTATATTTTTCCCAAATAGCATTAGGATCCACAAATCCATCCATGAAGTTTCATAATTTTTGGGAATTTATGGAATTAGTTAGACATATCTGAAATTTAGATTGGAAATCTGAAAACCAGAAAATCAGACACCAGTCGACTGCCCCAGGGGCAGTCGACTGGTAAAACCAACAGAATGTACTTATACTCTGGCCCAGTGGTACGCGGGTTTTATAAAAGGAAAGGGCGCGACGGGGAAGGCCAAACTCTAGGGTTTTGGCGACTTCTCCGGTGATCATCACCTCTCCTAAGCTTCTCCTTCGACCTCAGGACTTTCTAAGCCCCAAAATCCTTCTCTAAGTCATCCTCTAACCCCGATCTACCTCTAGGGTTTGTTAAAATCTCTTCTCTCCAAGCTATACTCTCAAAATCAAATCACCATGAGGAGAATGAAAAGGGATTGTGTTTTAAGGTTTATTATTCTAGGTTAAACCTTGTTTTGGCACTAACATTATATTTTTGTCCGTGTTCCTTGATGTTTTTCCTTTTTGGGGGGTTATCTTGGCATGCATGTGTATGTGTGGTGTTTTAGGATGGCCTCTAAGAGATCTAGGGTGAAGGGTCGTCACAACAGAGTCAGGGAGAGTCCAGGTTTAGGTCCCTGGAATGTAGGAAACGATTTGAAGAAAATGAATTCGTGGTAATGAATTACAGATACCTAAACAAGACTTTCTTTCAAGAAAATTCACCTCAGTTAGCTGAAATGATCACTCATTTTCAGCTGGATCAGCTGGTTTACTGCCAGCATGACATAGATATTGACTTATGTACAAGTTTTATGCAAATTTGACCTGTATTAACTCAGATAGCGATCTGTATGAGTCTCGAGTTGCTGGTGTTCCTATCCCTTTCTGTGTCTTGGGTTTAGCTGGATTCCTACAGTGTAGAGCGTCCAATAATGCATCTGTTTACTTTCCCACTGTTGTTGAACCATTAGAGTTTCCTGGAGTTACCATTGATCAGATTCATATGTATTATTTCAGAAGACGTAGGAATGACTCAGAGCGTCTTTTTGATGCTAAACCCATGAGACCATTTAGCCATGTCTTGTATAAAATCGTCATCGAGTGCATTTTGCCTATTGTCACCAAGGGAGGTCCAAGATAAGACTCCCACATTTGGTGATGATGTATGCTTTGGAGAGGAGGTTGGATATCGATGTCGCCCTATAGGTCTTTAGTGTCATCTGTCATTCTTCCCATAGTGTCAATGGGAAGATATATATGCCTTTCTGCCATATCCTGACCGAGTTCTTTCATTTACGTTTTGGCATCCGTGTGGGTAGTGGTCAGGTCAGGCACCTATCCAAGGATTATGACCAGATTGGCACACGCCAATTGTCGTTGGCAGGTATTGAGTGTAGACAGGGGACATTTGTTTGGAGGGAGCATCCGGAGGCCGCTGACGCAGATGAGGAGCCCGCCGAGCTGGTCACACGTGCAGAGTTCACCCAGCTTCGATCAGACGTCCACGGACTCCGTGAGGAGGTTCACACCATCCAGGGGGTGTCCAGATCCTCCACAAAGCCAGACAGTGACTCAGAGGGAGGTGCACGACCACACAGAGTTCTGCTAGGGATGCATGACTAGGCAGGAGGTCAGTATGAGATGATACAGCGGTGGCAGTTAGCATATCAGGGTCCTCCTCCTCCTCCAGGCGACGAGATGTAGTCAGCTTGACTTGGTGGTTCTAGTGTTGAGAGTGGTATCATTAGTTGATGTATTATACCTCTCAAACACTTTTTAGTTTGCTGATTGTATTTATTTGGATGACTTCAGGGCATTGGCCCTAGATACTCTGTCAGGCCTTATGTCATGGCCATTTCTGTGTTTCTTGTATGAAACACCTAGGTGTTACTCTATTTTGTAGATTTATGACATGTGACTTGCTTTATTATTTTAGCTTATTGAAATTTTATCATGACTAGATGCTGTTTTGAAATTGCTTGAAAATTTTTAAGTGTTAATGGATGTTGCTTTTGTGATCCTTATATATGTGTTCATGATATGATTTTGAAATTTTATATTGTTATATTATCTAATATGGTTTGGTTGGAAATCAAATAATGGTTTTATATATAGAAGGGATGATCATTTGGACTCAAGAAAAAGAGGGGGAGCTCTTGTCAAAATAGAAATATTTATATGAAAAGAAAAGTTTGGGAATCATTTGAAATGTCAAATAGAGTTGATAGAGAGTGGCAAATATAGGATACCATGATTAGAATTCAATGTTGATACAAAGTTGGCATTATTTGAGACTTTTTGAGTTTGTACCAAAAGTCAAGCACGATTGATGTTTTTCATTAACCAAATATTTCTAGGGTAGGGAATACCTTCACAATCGTGCTTGCAATGTTTCACATTTTTCCAGATTTTCTGGAATTTTTTTATTCGTTTCTGAATTTCGGTTGAAATTCTGAAACCTGCGTATCAGTCGACTGCCCCAGGCAGTCGACTGGTCGGGTGGGCAGATTGTGAATTTGTGATTTCTGAGGGGTTTTTCAGAAATCTGGTTAAGTTCTATTTGGCACCAAGGGTAGGGTTGCTTGGGGCAATTTTTTTGATGGTGTCAAAGGGGGAGAACTTGGGTGTTAAGTTAGGTTTGGGTAGAAACTAAACTTTGATACTGTGGAGTTCAGTTTTAGGAAAACTTGACTTTAAAATTAGCAATAAGAATTGAAATTTGAGAGAAAGCATAAGGTAAGGGGGAGGTTGCCTCTTGTGTATTATGCTTTAATTTTTTAATTGCTTTTGCTATTATCATTGCTATATGTTTACCTAACTTAACATATTGCCACACATCAAAAAGGGGGAGATTGTTGGGGCAATCGACCCTGAGATGATCTGGAGGATCATGATATTTTGATGTATGGGCAATATGGTTAAGTTAGGATGTGTGTTGTTCTCATATGTATACATGAGTGTGCAGGTGTACAGGTACACATGGACTTGGTTGATGTCTTCAGGTGAAGGATGGCATGGAGGCAAGCTGGAGGCTTGCGTGCGCATCCGAGGGACCATTGGATAGCAGAGATGATGAGCCGAGGGACGCGGACTTCGAGACGTACGTGAAGGGTGGCATGGAGGCAAGCTGGAGGCTTGCGTGCGCATTCAAGGGACGAGGGCCGAAGATGAAGAGGGCGTGAAGGCAAGACTGCTGGTGAAAAGTCAACTGAGTTGTGAGGTTCTGAGTATGAGTGTTTGTACTCAGGGGCTAAGCCGGGAGGGTTTGAGTGCGGAGTGACGTGTACTCAGGAGTGTAACCCTAGGCTTAGATATGTACTAGTCGACTGCCCAGGGGCAGTCGACTGGTGTAGGCTGGAACAGGCTGGCAGATTCGAATGTTGTACTGTAACGGTCGAATCTGAGTGGGACCAGTCGACTGCCACAGGGGCAGTCGACTAGTAGCGACTGTTTCAGATTCGAGCCCTATTTATAGGGGTTCGTTTCCTACCATCTGACTTGACGAAACTCGCTTGGGTAAAGTGAGTTAGTAGTATGTTGTGATCAGAGAGCATCCGAAATATTGTGGCGAGGTTTCTCCACCCACAAGGAGCGACAGATCTAGCCGAAGGTTATCCGGGGGTTGATCCACAAACGTATTCTTGGATTAGTCACCCGTCCGGGGTGGATACCAAGTAAATCAGGTTGTTAGCAATGTTTATTTTACTTTGCATATTATTGTTTCCGCTGCGCTAACAACTTTGTAGAGATCAAACCGAAAAAGTGATATTCACCACCCTCTAGCACGCCTAGACGATCCATCAGAACTGTCCCTATTGTCAAGAGAAAGGTATATCTTTTGTCCTTGTAACATGTTTTAGCGGTGTTATCTTCCGGTACCTGGTGGGTAGATACGGGTGCCACTAAACATGTCTGCAATTCTTTGTAGGGGTTCCAGGAAGCCCAACGACTAGCTAAAGAAAAGATTAACGTCTACATGGGATATGCTATGGAGGTGACAACCATTGCAGTGGGAGTTAATTATTTGTCTTTAGAAGATAAAATTTTTAAGATTGCTTTTATGTTCCTAATTTTAGAGAGAACTCTGGTTCAATTTCTGAAATAATGGATATTCTATTGCTTTTGTTAAGAAAAGTGGAATAGAAAGATTATCTATTTAGGAACATGGATAAGCAATTTAAGTAATTAAAACCAAAGTCTCCCATGATGCAAATAATAGCTAATAGCTCATCATCTAACTAAAGTAAGAGAAAGGTTCCTTCTGAGATGAATCAAATATACCTTTGGCGCCTAAGGCTTGGTCTTATTAACCTTAGTAGGATTCAAAGGTCGAAAGCCGATGGGCCCTCGGGTTCATTGGTGGTGGGAGACTTCCAAATATTTGAATCTTACTTGGAAGGTAAGGCGACCAAGAGGCCTTTCAAGGCTAAGGGGTATAGAGCCAAAGATATGTTAGAATTGGTTCATTCTGATTTGAGTGGTCCTATGCCTATCCAGGATAGAGGTAGTTTTGAATACTTTGTGAGACGAATATTCAAAGGTACGGATACGTTTACTTGATGGTCACAAGTCTGAATCTTTGATTAGATCAAAGAATTCAAGACGATTGTGGAGAAACATCAAGGCAACAGTATCCAGACACTACGATCGGATCGTGGTGATGGGTACCTCTTGAGAGAATTAGGACATACTTATCAAAGGCTGGGATTCAATCCCAATAGACTGCACCCGATTTGCCCCAACAGATCGGTGCAGTAGAGCGAAGGAAAAGGCTCTTATGGAGATGGTTAGGACAATGATGAGCTGCTCCGAGTTGCCAGATTCGTTCTGGGGATATGCTCTGGAAACGGCAGTGTACATACTTGATACCATCTAGGTCAGTATATTATACTCCCATAGAAGTGTGGACTAGGCGAAAGCCAAGTCTAAGACATATTCGGACATGGGATAACTCCGCATATGTGCTGAGAGGGAATACTGATAAGATTGGAATCTCGTGCGCTTGTTGGTAGGCTATCCTAGAGGAACGAAAGGTGGTTCTATAGTCTTAAGGATCAGAGGGTAATCGCTGGGACGAATATCAGATTCTTTGAAGAAGACTATGTGATGAACCAGAAGCCCATGAGTAGACTAGTTCTTAAAGAATTAAAAAAATGGGGGATGTTCCGACCGTAGTAGCAATTGTACCAGAGGAAATACTACAAGTTACTGCACCGCGTGTCACAGAAGATACACAGGTGGTATCTCGTCATAGTGGGAGAGTTGTTAGTCAACTAGAAGGATTCATATTCTTGGGAGAGTCTTCGAACTTGATCCCTGGCGACCATGAATCAAGATCCCTAGACCTATGACAAGGAACGCCCGCTTTGAATAGATAAATCCGTTCATATGGATTTGTTCAAAGGATGGATGAGAGTTGTGTATGTAAGAAATGTGACGGAAATGTAGTGGTATTCTTGTACTATACACAGAAAATATTTTGTTAGTTGGCAACAATGACAAAGTATTATCAGACGTAAGGGTATGGTTGTCCAAATAGTTGATATGAAGGACTTGGAGAAGCAGGGCACATCCTTGACGATCAAAGTTCTAAAGGATCACCAGAAAAGGATTTGTGCTTATCCCAAGCTTCATATAGTGACAGTGTCTTAACTCGTTTTAGCATGGAAACTTCCAAGAAAAGTTTTGAACTTTTCAGCTATGGAGCTACTCTATCCAAGGAGATATGTTTAGATTATTAAAGGAGATAGAGCAGGTAATGGCAATTCCTTTAGCATAGGTTATAGGAAGCCTCATGTATGCTAAAAATGAGACCGGATATCTGCTTTGTCGTGAGCATGGTTAGCAGATATCAGAGTAACCCAAGTCAAGGAAATTGGATTGCGGTAATAGCTTATATTAGTGCCTGAGAAGGACTAAGGATTAAGCTGGTTTACAAGGCAGAACAATTCCCTATGGGATTATACGGATACAGACATCCAGTCGGATAGGAGCAAATGTAAGTATTCCTCAGAGTTTTGTGTTTACTTTAAGAGATAGAACTATAGTTTGGAGGAGTGTCGCGCAGTGACTGCGTGATGGATTCCACCATGGAAGCTGAGTAAAGTGGCAGCCTCTGAGGCAGCCAAAGGAAGCTACATGGTTGAGGAACCTCAAGATGGACTTCGATGTGATTCCTGGTTTGCTTAGAGCTATCACATTTTATTGTGATAAACAAATGGTGCATTTGTAAACTTGAAGGAATCACAAGCTCATAAAGCAAGTAAACACATAGAGCGCAAGTACCACCCAGGAGAGGAAAAGCTATTGTTTCCTAGATTACATCAGGGGACAACCTGGGAGATCTTTTTACTGAGGCCTTGATAGCGAGAGCTTTAGGTATGTGGAGGATCAGGGTGTAATGACCCAGCCCATTTGGCGGCCCATTTGGCGGTCTCGACCGTCGACCGTCGACCGTGCCGTTACCAATACTAGGTCTTCCCACTCCTGGGCGTGGATTTTTGCCTTCCCAGGATTCGAACTCTAGACCCAGGCTTAAATCTAGTTCTTTATGAATCCTGAATACCAATTGAGCTATAGCTCAATTGGTATTCAGGATTCATAAAGAACTAGATTTAAGCCTAGGTCTAGAGTTCAAATCCTGGGAAGGCAAAAATCCACGCCCAGGAGTGGGAAGACCTAGTATTGGTAACGGCACGGTCGACGGTCGACGGTCGAGACCGCCAAATGGGCCGCCAAATGGGCCGGGTCGTTACACAGGGAGTCAGATGTATGGCATTTTGAGAACAATGTCTTTAAGTATAATTAGGAGATTATAGGATGTGTATACTGAAAGACATGATTTCTTTATATGAATATCTTATTTTGAAAAGAGAATCACAACTATACTAGGTGCCAGTTTATATTAGTACATGCACGAAGTCCAATTACTTTGCATTGTAGATAACATGGTATGTGGTGTCACACGGAAGATCATGTTATCAGTCTCTTGTTTAGTATAAATAAGAGGCCCACAACCACGATGGAATTGGACAACCCATCGGGATGGTTGTAGTGTAATTAGGTGTGGTCGGTCTTGACCATAGAATTACACTAGTGTGCATTGAGTACATTGAGCAGAATCAAAACCCGAGGTTATCCAATTTGTACTGACTCGATAATTGGATAGGACCTCAAGATATTATTATGGAGTACGATCCCTTAATCCCGAAATAATATCGAGCATATATTATTAATTATTATTTCTTTGATTTACCAATGAGCGAGATCTATTGTGTTAGATTGATAGACCCGGTAAGTTGGGAGATAATATTAGTAATATGATGTGCTGATGATTATTGACGGAATCCGTATCCTGGTGACTCAGGATGATGATTCCCCCTTGATGAGCTCAAAAGGTTCATCGTGCTAAACCCTGCAGGTGGATTTGATCCGGCACGATGATAAGGTTGAGTGGTACTAGTTAAGGACTCAGAGGTTAATTAATTTAAATTGTTAGTAATTTAATTAATTAACGGACATTCGAGATCTTAAACACGGGGGGATGAACGACTCGTAATAAGTGGATCTCATATGTAAATATGGTGGTTGGTGAGGTAATTCAATGGGGGTCCTTTAGTGGAATGGATCCTTATTAATGGACCGGGTCCATTAGCAGGCCAAGATCCAACTCCTCCTCATGGTTCCTACCGTAGCCCTATATAAATCCCATGGCGGCATGGAACCAAAGGTTAATCGATCCGGTGGATGAATCCAAGAAACCCTAAAATTTTCTCACCTCCTCTCTTCCTCTCCCTCTCGCTGCGCTTCCTCGTCGGTAGAATTGCCTGAGGCAATTCAGATCAATTGCCGAGGCAATTCAGATCAATTGCCTCGGCCAAAGACTGTGAGGCAATTGATGACTCGGTTACGGTGAGGCAACCTGTCTCTGTTGCCGTGCGGCAACGGCCAAGAGGCATTGCCTATGTTGCCGTGCGGCAATGGCCAAGAGGCAACGACTACTGCCTCTGTTGTCGTGCGGCAACGACCATGAGGCAACGGCAACAACCGGTTGTTGCCTCTGTTGCTGTGCGGCAACAGCCATGAGGCGAGGAAATTGAATTGCCTCGGGCAATTTGATTGCCGTGAGGTAATTGGGGAGCGGAGATACACGGTAATTGGGGAGCGGAGATAGCAAATGCGAGTTGTCTCGTAGAACATATGTTTGAGTTGTGGGACAACTTAGAGTTGCTCAGATCATAAGAACTCCAAAATATTTGTTGTTTAGACGCTAGCAGTGGAGAAATGAATCAATTGGGTTTGTGTTTGGATTATCTCCTAGGAGCGGCCGGTGGCATCCCTTTGGTTGGGGATTGGTTGATGCAAGGAGAAGGGATCGACTTGGTGACTACGGGTCTTGGTAGATCGTCGCCCACACGACGTCCAAGAGGGAAGGGTCATACGGTAGAAGATCGTAAGGTAACAAAGGTATATTCTTCCTTAGCTCCCTTCGTTCTTATTTGTGCTTTATTTACTTGCCTCGTCATTTTATGTCTGTTATTTAATTATTCTGATTATGAATCATAGTAAATAATTATTTAACTGGACCCCGACCATAAACACAAACGTCGGCGATCCACTCGTCGTGCTTTTCTGCGGTCGAACGGTCGAGCAAATCACAAGGCCGATTTTGGTAATTGGGCGAGTTGTGATTTGGATCGTTCGATACGGCACGAGACGGTCGATGGGAGACGACTCTCCATTCAGATTAAATTTTTAATCCGTAGGTATGGAGAGGTCTCTCGGATCTACCAAGTATTCGCTTAGGAAACCCGCCAAGCTATACCAAACAGGGGAAACCATAACTAGGACTTTTGGTCAAGGTTTGAGTAAACCTTTTAGCTAGTTTTGGGTTTTGTGTGAAACTTTAGAATGGTGATAGATACATTTTTGGGTGTATTTTTTCCAAGTAGGTATGGGTACCACAAACCTCTCCACAATATCTAGGAATTTTTGGAGATTTGTGGAAATTCTGGCGCATTTATGAATTTGGCCAGAAAAGTTAAAATTCTGATTTTTAGAGTATCAGTCAACTGCCCCAGGGGCAGTCATCTAGTCAGGGTTAGATTGGGTATCCAGCAGCTGATTGGTGTCCAAATGATGTAAAACAAGTGTATGGGGGGCTAGTACACTGTGTTTAGGATCATTAGGGATTAAAAGATCCAATAATTGGGATATTGTTGGAGTCTTTTTGATGTTAGGCAAACTGGGAGAAGTGTTGGGTTTAATTTGGGAAACCAAACATGCCTTTGCAAGAAACCCTAGGTTTAGGAGGAGCATGGTTGCTCCATTTGTGGCGTAAGGGAAACCTTGGAGAGGTTCTTAAAAAGCCTTTGTAAGTCCAATGTAGGGAGAGCCTTGGGATAGGTTTTAAAAAGTCCGTTTTGGTGAAAATTCATAACTTGGGAAGGTTAGGTGTGTGGGATGCCTTGGGATAGGATCCATGATTGTTTGCATTGCATATGCATTGGCGGTGTAAGTCCAAGGTGAAGCCTTGGCAATGTAAGTCCAAATGGTTGTTTAGCATTGTTATTGCTATTTATTACTATTTGTTATTCCTAACTTAAACGTATTGCCAAACATTAAAAAGGGGGAGATTGTTGAGGCAATCTATGGTCCGGAGTGACCATGTATTTTGATGATTGGGCAAAGGGTTTAAGTTAGGTTTACCCTTGTGATCTAATATGTGTATTTGAGTGTGCAGGATTGCAGGTTACACATATTGACCTAGCTAGACGGCTTCGATATGGTGAAGGATGACATAGAGACAAGCTGGAGGCTTGTGTGCACCCGAGAGACCATGGATAGCAGGGATGATGAGCCAAGGGCACGGACTTCGAGATGTACGTGAAGGATGGCATGGAGACAAGCTAGAAGCTTGTGTTCATCCGAGGGACGAGGGTCGAAAACGAAGTGGGCGCGAATGCAATAGTCAAGGCTGCTGGTGAAGAGTCAGTTGAGTCATGAAGGGACGAGAGCCGAGGGAGGAGGACTCCAAGGGCAAGCCGGGAAGTGGACTTCAAAGGGCACACGTGAAGGGTGGCATGGAGGCAAGCCAAGGGAAGGCTTGTGTGCGCATCAAAGGGACGATAGCCGGTGGAAGAAGACTTCAAGGGGCAAGCCAAGGGAATGTACCGGAAGGCACACGTGGAGGAGGGTCTTCAGAGTGAGGAAGAGTGTTCTTGTATGTTGGGCAGTCGACCGGGAATATAACAGTCGACTGCCAACGAGAATAGAAACTCACAGAAGGTTTCTGACCCTGGACCAGTCGACTGCCCTTGGAGCAGTCTACTGGTGGTGACTGGTTAATGTTAGTAGGAGCCCTAGAGCCAGTTATGTGATGATTGACTAGGGACATTTTGTATCATATTCTATTATTAATAAAGGCATGTTTGGTTATTATACTTACTTTGTATTTGTGCCAAATAACTAAGTATAATAATGTCCTTAGCTAATAGGTTCTTATCTACATTATATCGATTGGTTGTATCGATAGTGAGATGATGTAGAGAATACTACTCTAAACGATTCCTAGTCAAGTATTAATATTTAAGGACAATATAAATGCATGGAGACTAGCATGTAGGTCAACTGATGACTTGAGCTCACAAGTCATGGATATGTGATATCAAGTTGACACATGGGTATACATTAGAGAATGTGTACTGAATGACCCGCTATGAGAAAGTTTCATAGATTGTCATATGAGTGTCATAAACATTCTTATGTGACTATTGGTATGAATAGTCTTAGACCTGAAGTCACTACGGTTCCCTACATAAGGAGTTATGTACTTTGGTATCGTAAACATCACCCGTAACAGGGTGGACTATAAAGGCGATCACTGGGTATGTAATAAATTATGCGAAGGGATCTGAGTGATGTAGATGGGATCTATCCCTCCCATATGACGGGAGTAATATCTGTGGGCCCCTTGATCGAGTAGGACTACTAAAACGCATGACCATGCTCAAATGAGTCAATATGAGATATTGAGCTCATTTGTTTGAGTGAGTCTACTCGGGGATCAAAAAACACAAGATTGATTGAGGATGACATGGTCTATGCCTCATTGGTCAATCTAGATATAAAGGATAGAAGGACAAGGTCATACATTATCATAGTCACGGAGGTTTAGTCAGACCTCGACTTTTCTTGTTACTTGGGTAGCAATGATGCATTGCTAGATGTCGCTCATTGCTTATGTGTCTAAAGTGGTTTAGACACATTGCCAATGTTACGAGAACCTATTGGGTCACACACTAAGGACACAATGCTTCGGAGATTAATTGATCTTGGTTTGACTATGATTTGATTCGAATTGGATTAATTGAGTAAGACTCAAGTGAATCCAATTAGATTATGGGATTGAGTCTAATTTGAGTTAGACTCATCTAGATTAGACTCAACCACTTAATTATGGATAATATTCATTAAAGGATTTAATAAATATTATTTAAGAGGAAGGCTAAGAGACATTATATTCATTAGATGAATAGAATATCAAGAGTCTCAAGGAATACCAAGAGGCTTGGTATTCATTGGGTTTTATTAGCATTAAGATGTGAGGAGCTCAAGGGACATAGACTCTTGGTATTCATTAGATGAGTATAAATACCCCCCCCCCCCCTTGTCAAAGGCTAGAGTGTGCATCTCTCTTCCTCTTCTTTCTTCCTCCTTGTCCATAACTCCCTAGTGGAGGTTCTTGTGCTTTGTGAACCATCCCAAGTTGCTAGCACAACTAAGGTGGTTTCTCTCCGAGACGTAGATCGTGTTCGTGTGGATACGCATAGAGGCACGGACACTTGAACGTGCAAGAGATCCAGTGAAACAAAGGACTAGCGGGGTAAGCGAAGGTCACGCGACAAAGGTATTTCTATAAGATAGGGATTGTAGATCACTTTGTATGAGTTTTCTTTCGAATGGATCGGTAGAGGGGTCTTATTTCCACTGCGATTTTAAATATTTTACCCATAGATCCCTACAGTGGTATCAGAGCCACTTGCGAAAGATCGTACAAAGTATAGAAAACTTTTATATGTGATATAGAAGTAGGATATCATTTTATTATAGATTGTATAATGTATGAGCATTTGTCGAGATACAAAAGTTTGTGTTGGTCAAACTAAAAGTCTATAGCATCATCATATGAAATATGAAAGTGTGCTATGATGCGAATGTACTCGACAAATTTTATAACCTATGGTTTCGGCTCATGAGTATTTTTACAATCATAATAAAATTCATGTCCTAAATCTATTGTATATGATTGATGACATGGTGCATGGTTATGGCTTTAACCCCAATATGATTGGATGTGTGTGTGTGTGTGCGTGCATGTTGTAATTCATAATACGGCCTGCATGTCGTGCCTTGTCTCTATTTTTCCTAGTTGTAAAAAATAAATTTAGACTCGAATGTAACTCGAGTTTTCCTACATTGTAATGTACAAAAGGAGCAGTGGAGTGTCCATTGAAGAATTAAGTTACAAGAAGGATGCCGACCACACATGATGACTGAAGGATGCACTTGGAGAAGATGTTATCCCTAGGTTGACAATCGATCTTCTCATTGACTTGAGAAGATCGTAGTATACGGGCCATAACCATGTCACGTTTTCTTGCTTATATGTTGATATATGCTATGTGTGTGTATGTGATGCATGCTTAGATGTTTATCTTAATTAAGTCAACTCAATATGCCTACCAAAGTTTGGTACTCATAAACTACCTCGATCATTTATTGTTGGGTTTGCCAAAGCAAAGCAACGCATTTTATCTTGGTAGAGTGCGAGAGGACAATTGTGATGTCCCGCTATCAAACTTTGGTGGGACTTAACTAAGTCCCCTTAATTAGATTGAGAAACTTGGAGGCATATCCCAAAAGTTGGGAAAATTTGGTAAGAGAACAATTATTCCATGTCTTGGGCGATTAGCCAAAGCTAACTCAAGATGATGTGTAATGTGGATCTTGACCCTTTGTTTCAAAGAGTTGTATGAGATGTAATTGGTAAAATGTTACCTACCTAATTATACCAAGTCTTGGGCGAATAGCCAAAACTAACTTAAGATGAAGTATAATATGGATCTTGTCCTACATGAATAATGATTGCTATTTGGTTTGGAGCTAGTAATGTTGGTAAATTGAGTTTGCCTACATCCATGACTAGCTCCAACCAAAGCTCTACGATTCAGTGGGAGCGTCATTTAATTAAATGCCTAATTAAATGAATTAGATATGATACTTATTTCTGCATAATTTTACTGTTGTAGATCACCATGTCATCTAACACGTCAAATACTCTCTCTCTGCAATCCGTCCTTGAGAAGGATAAGCTCAACGGAGCTAATTTCCTAGACTGGTACAGAAACTTGAGGATAGTCCTCAAACAAGAATGAAAACTGTACGTCCTAGAGCAATCTCTTCCAGAAGCACCTGCCGCTACCGCTACCCGTGCCGAAAAGGATGCTTACAAGAAGCATCAGGATGATGCACTTGATGTATCATGTCTTATGCTTGCCACCATGAACTCTAAGCTTCAGAAGCAACATGAGAACATGAATGCACATGAGATGGTTGAGCATCTAAAGAAACTATATCAAGGGTAAGCTAGGCATGAGCAGTTTGAGGTGTCTAAAGCCCTATTTGCATGCAAGATGCAAGAAGGAACTCCTGTAGGAACTCACATACTTATGATAATTGGGTATGTCGAGAACCTTGAAAGACTAGGATTTCCACTGGGCCAAGAATTGGCTATGGACCTTATCTTGCAATCGTTGCCAGAAGGGTACAATCAATTTGTTATGAACTATAACATGAATGAAATTGACAAGCCTTTGCCTGAAATGCTCATCATGTTAAGAACTGCTGAACCTAATCTCAAGAAAACCAAAACCAGTAATGTACTGATGGTACAAAGGGCAAAGGCAAATGGAAGCCTAAAGGCAAGGGTAAGACCCAAGCCAAAGGCAAGGCCAACTCTACTACATCCAAGGCTAAAGATAAGGTGCCTAAGGAAGGGACCTGCTTCCATTGTGGTGAGACCGAATATTGGAAGAGGAACTGCAAACTTTGCCTGGAGGAAGTAAAGAAGAAAAGAAGTGAGACTTCTGCCTCAGGTATTTTTGTTATAGAAGTCAATCTATCTATCTCTTCTTCTTGGGTATTAGATACCGGATGCGCGTCTCACATTTTACTAATGTGCAGGGCCTTCAAAAAGTTAGATCATTGACGAAGGGCGAAGTGGACCTACGAGTAGGCAATGGAGCANCTCTTCCAGAAGCACCCGTCCTACCGCTACCCGTGCCGAAAAGGATGCTTACAAGAAGCATCAGGATGATGCACTTGATGTATCATGTCTTATGCTTGCCACCATGAACTCTGAGCTTCAGAAGCAACATGAGAACAGGAATGCACATGAGATGGTTGAGCATCTAAAGCAACTATATCAAGGGCAAGCTAGGCACGAGCGGTTTGAGGTGTCTAAAGCCCTATTTGCATACAAGATGCAAGAAGGAACTCCTGTAAGAACTCATGTACTCAAAATGATTGAGTATGTCAAGAACCTTGAAAGACTAGGATTTCTACTGGGCCAAGAATTGGCAACGGATCTTATCCTGCAATCATTGTCAGAGGGGTATAATCAATTTATCATGAACTATAACATCAATGAAATTGACAAACCTTTGCCTGAGATGCTCAGTATGTTAAGAACTGCTGAACCTAATCTCAAGAAAACCAAAACCAGGAATGTACTGATGGTACAAAAGGGCAAAGGCAAATGGAAGCCTAAAGGCAAGGCCAACTCTAGTACATCCAAGGCTAAAGATAAGGTGCCTAAGGAAGGGACCTGCTTCCACTGTGGTGAGATCGAACATTGGAAGAGGAACTGCAAACATTACCTGGAGGAAGTAAAGAAGAAAAGAAGTGAGACTTCTGCTTCAGGTATTTTTGTTATAGAAGTCAATCTATCTATCTCTTCTTCTTGGGTATTAGATACCGGATGCGCGTCTCACATTTGTACAATTGTGCAGGGCCTTCAAAGAGCTAGATCATTGACGAAGGGCGAAGTGGACCTACGAATAGGCAATGGAGCAAGAGTTGCTGCCATAGCTGTAGGAACTTATTCCTTGTCTTTGCCCACTGGGCTTATCTTAGAACTAGAGGAGTGCTTTTATGTACCTGCATTAACTAAGAACATAATTTCAGTATCTTGTTTGGACAAGAAAGACTTTTCATTTATCATAAAGGATAAATGTTGTTCCATAATGTTAAATGACATGTTCTATTGTAATGCACCACTTATGAATGGACTCTGTGTTCTAGACCTTGAGAACTCAATCTATAACATAAATACCAAACGATTCAAATGCAATGATGTGAACCAAACATATCTCTGGCATTGTCGCTTAGGACATATAAATGAGAGTCGTATATCCCAGCTCCATAAGGATGGATTACTGGACTCATTTGATTTTGAATCATATGAGACATGTGAATCTTGTCTTCTAGGAAAGATGACCAAGACTCCATTTAGTGGACACGGCGAAAGAGCGACAGACTTGTTAGGACTCATACATATTGATGTATGTGGACCTTTCAATGTTGCAGCTAGAGGAGGCTATCAGTACTTCATCACTTTCACTGATGATGTCAGTAGATACGGCTATGTGTATCTCATGAAACACAAGTCGGAATCCTTTGAAAAGTTCAAAGAATTCAAAAGTGAAGTACAAAACCAACTTGGCAAGAGTATTAAGATGCTTCGATCAGATCGAGGCGATGAATACCTTAGCCAAGAGTTTCGTGACCATCTAGCAGAGTGTGGGATCATATCCCAATTCACTCCACCTGGAACACCACAGTGGAATGGTGTGTCTAAGCGGAGAAATCGTACTCTATTAGATATGGTACGATCGATGATGAGTCAGACAAATCTTCCTACTTCCTTCTGGGGATTCACTCTAGAGACAGCTCTTTTTACACTTAACCGAGTTCCATCAAAGGCCGTCACAAAGACACCATATACGATATGGATTGGGAAGAGTCCCATGATGTCTTTTATGAAGGTGTGAGGCTTACGTTCGACGTCAAGTCTCAGATAAACTAGGACCCAAATCAGATAAGTGCTATTTTATAGGATATCCCAAGGAAACGAAGGGATATTACTTTTACAATCCCACATAAGGCAAAGTGTTTGTCAGTAGAAATGGTGTTTTTCTAGAAAAGGAGTTTATTTCTAGAAGAACTACTGGAAGTAAAATCCATCTTGAAGATGTTCAAGATGCAGATAGTACTGAGGCCTTAATGGACATTGAACAGGCACCACAAGATGTTGTGGATCATGATATTGTTGCACAAGAAGTTGTGGAACAACAAGCTGTTCAAGTAGACCAACATCTTCGAAGATCTGATAGGATACGTCGTCAGCCTGAGAGATACTCATTTCTCTTGTCTGACCATAGTGACGTTACGCTTATTGAGTTGAATGAGCCTACATCCTATCAAGAAGCTGTGATGAGCCCAAATTCTGAGAAATGGCTAGAGGCCATGAGATTCGAAATGGAATCCATGTACACTAACCAAGTATGGACTTTGGTTGATCCACCTGAGGGATTAAACTCATTGGGTGTAAGTGGGTCTTTAGAAGAAAGACTGACATGGATGGACGCATGCATACCTATAAAGGGCGATTGGTAGCTAAAGGTTTCAAACAAATTCATGATATCGACTATGATAAAACCTTTTCACCAGTGGCGATGCTTAAGTCTATTCAGATCATGCTTGCTATTGCAGCTTACCATGACTACGAGATCTGGCAGATGGATGTCAAAACCGCATTCCTAAATGGGAATTTACTCGAGGATGTGTACATGACACAACCTGAGGGTTTTGTAGATCCAGAGCATGCTGGAAAGGTATGTAAATTGCAAAGGTCCATTTATGGGCTAAAGCAAGCTTCTCGAAGATGGAATCTTCGATTCGATGATGCAATCAAAGCGTTTGGTTTCATCAAGAATGAAGATGAACCCTGTGTCTACAAGAGGGTTAGTGGGAGCACAGTTCTCTTCCTAATCTTGTATGTAGATGACATACTCCTCATTGGAAATGATATCCCTTCACTACAGTCTGTGAAGACGTGGCTAGGAAATTATTTCTCAATGAAAGACTTAGGTGAAGCAGCCTATATCCTAGGCATCAAGATCTATAGAGATAGATCTAAGAGATTACTTGGCTTAAGTCAGAGTACATATATTGACAAGGTGCTTAATCGTTTTGCCATGTAGAATTCCAAGAAGGGATTTCTGCCAATGTCACATGGTGTGAGTCTTTTGAAGACTCAAGGTCCCTCTTCTAAGGAGGAGAGAGATCGTATGGATCAGATCCCTTATGCATCCGCTATAGGGTCAATCATGTACGCCATGCTTTGTACTCGTCCAGATGTCTCGTATGCTTTGAGCATGACAAGCAGGTACCAGTCAGATCCAGGTGAAAGTCACTGGACAGCTGTCAAGAATATTCTTAAATACTTACGAAGGACGAAAGAATATTTCTTGATATTTGGAGGCAATGAGGAGCTAGCTGTAAAGGGTTACAGTGACGCAAGCTTCCAAACATACAGGGATGATTTTAGATCGCGGTCAGGGTATGTATTTTGCCTGAATGGTGGCGCTGTGAGCTGGAAGAGTTCGAAGCAGGGCACAGTCGCAGATTCTACAATAGAGGCCGAGTATATTGCCGCGTCTGAGGCGGCAAAAGAGGCTGTTTGGATCCGAAAGTTCATTACAAAGCTTGGTGTGGTTTCTAGCATAGTAAACCCGATAGACCTCTATTGTGACAACAATGGGGCTATTGCGCAGGCTAAGGAACCTCACTCTCATCAGCAGACCAAACACATACTACGGTGCTTCCATCACATTTGAGAGATCATCGATAGAGGAGATATGAGGATATGCAGAGTACACACTGATTCTAACATCGCAGATCCTTTAACCAAGGCTTTGGCACAAAGGAAGCATGATGATCATACTAGATCACTGGGTATTAGATATTATAGTGGTTGGCACTAGTGCTAGTGGGAGATTGTTAGTAGGAGCCCTAGAGCCAATTATGTGATGATTGACTAGGGACTTTTTGTATCATATTCTATTATTAATAAAGGCATGTTTGGTTATTATACTTACTTTGTATTTGTGTCAAATAACTAAGTATAATAATGTCCTTGGGTAGTAGGTTCTTACCTACATTATATTGATTGGTTGAATCGATAGTGAGATAATGTAGAGAACACTACACTAAACCATTCCTAGTCAAGTATTAATATTCAAGGACAATATTAATGCATGGAGACTAGCATGTAGGTCAACTGATGACTTGAGCTCACAAGTCATGGATATGTGATATCAAGTTGACACATGAGTATACATTGGAGAATGTGTACTGAATTGACCCGCCATGAGAAAGTTTCATAGATTGTCATATGAGTGTCATAAACTTTCTCATGTGACTATTAGTATGAATAGTCCTTAGACCTGAAGTCACCACGGTGCCCTACATAAGGAGTTATGTACTTTGGTATAGTCAAACGTCACCCGTAACAGGGTGGACTATAAAGGCGATCACTGGGTATGTAATGAATTATGCGGAGGGATATGAGTGATGTAGATGGGATCTATCCCTCCCATATGACGGGAGTGATATATGTGGGCCCCTTGATCGAGTAGGACTACTAAAACGCATGATCATGCTCAAATGAGTCAATATGAGATATTGAGCTCATTTGTTTGAGTGAGTCTACTCGGGGATCAAGAAACACAAGATTGACTGAGGATGACACGGTCTATGCCTCATTGGTCAATCTAGATATCGAGGATAAAAGGACAAGGTCATACATTATCATAGTCACGGAGGTTTAGTCGGATCTCGACTTTTCTTGTTACTTGGGTAGCAATGATGCATTGCTAGATGCCGCTCATTGCTTATGTGTCTAAAGCATTTAGGCACATTGCCAACGTTACGAGATCCTATTGGGTCACACACTAAGGACACGATGCTTCGGAGATTAATTGATCTTGGTTTGACTAAGATTTGATTCGAATTGGATTAATTGAGTTAGACTTAAGTGAATCCAATTAGATTATGGGATTGAGTCTAATTTGAGTTAGACTCATCTAGATTAGACTCAACCACTTAATTATGGATAATATTCATTAAAGGGTTTAATAAAATATTAATTAAGAGGAAGGCTAAGAGACATTCTATTCATTAGATGAATAGAATATTAATAGTCTCAAGGAATACCAAGAGACTTGGTATTCATTGGGTTTTATTAGCATTAGGATGAGAAGAGCTCAAGGGATATGGACCCTTGGTATTCATTATGAAAGTGGTATCAGAGCCACTTGGTCAAATGAGTCAAGGAGAAGAAGAAGAAAAGTAAGTATCTACATCTTCAAGTGAGGGAGAGAGTGAAAGATCATCAACCTCCTCAAGAGAAGAAGAGGAGGTATCGATTTCAAGAATTGAGGGGGAGGAGAGACCCTCAACCGTACCGAATCAAGAGGAGGCATCCACATCATCAAAGGTTGAAGAAGAAGTCAGCCTAGCCTCTACCTCCACCAAAGCCAAGACCAAGGACCATATTACATGTTTTGGTTGCAACGAAAAGGGGCACTACAAGGATAAGTGTCTAATTGGTAAGAAAAAGGAGGTACTCTCTACACTCATTTCAATTCCATTTAAATCTAACATGAAGTATAGAATTGGAGAAGCCCACGAGAAAAGGAAGAAAATTCGATGCTTTACATGTGGAGAGATGGGGCACTTTCACACCAAGTGTCCTAGAAAAGGTGAGCTAAAGAAAATAGAGCACTTGAGGAGATGGGAGAAAGAAGAAAGGAAGAAGAGAAGAAGCCCACATCAAAGAGGAACTCCAAAGGTAAGTAAGGTAACTCCTAACCTTAAGCCAAAATGTAATTTAATTTCAAGTTCCTCCTTGCATTGTAAAAATCATGTTAATTATCCATCCATGCATGCTAGTTCTAATGAAAAATGCTTAATGGTGTATAATTTTGGATTTAAGTATAATGATAGGACTAGGAGTAACATGGTATATCAAAATCCTAAGAGAAGCATGCATCATGATCAACCCAAGACCTCTAGACCTAAGGATCATGGCACTAATCCCAAAATGGGAAGGAATGTGCCTAGGAAAATGGGTAGTCCTGGGAATGTCCAAGGTGGACATATGGGTTCTAAGGTTAGAACTCTAGAAAGGAAAAATCATGCCTTGAGGGCAAGGCTTGATACATTAGAAAAGACCCTAGAAAGATTCACGGTTGGATCTAAGGGCTTAGACATGGTGTTGAGTAGTTTAAAACCCAACTATGATAGATCGGGTTTGGGATACCGGTGTAAGACCTCCAAGGCAAATGGAAAGAAATATGCTGGGGAAGCATATAATCATGGCAAGGAGGGTAAGTACAAGAATGGCAAGAGGGTGCCATCAAAAGGTAGAAATGGTGACTTAACCAAGGACAAGGTGTCCAAGGTTAAGAGGGTTCATTTTGTAGGCCAAGAATCACCTGTGGTACACCGGTGTGGTCTAGTGTGGATTGAGTCACCTAGGGAGGTGGCTAGGGCTAAGAGCTCAAGGGGGAGCTCTAGGAGCTCTAGGAGCCATGGTAAATAGATCTCAAGAGTTTCTTTCCTAGGAAATTAGGTGAAATGTGACAAAGAGGGTTGGAAGACTTGGGTAAGTCTTAATCCTAGGTTTTGGTACATTAAAAGGGAATTTAGGGAGAAAAATGTGAAAATACGGTTATATTGGGTAAAATTAGATTTTAATGTGTGAATACCACATAATTCAAGGATAGAAATGAATTGTGATCAAGTATAAGAAGATACATTGAGGAGGAGTCACAATTAGGACTTTTGGGATAGGCTAAAATGATACACTTTAGAAAGAATGGAATTTTGTGCCAATCTTGGGATATGGAGTACATTTATTTGGAAACATATTTTTCCCAAGTAGATATAGGATCCACAAATCTCCCTACAAAATTTCAGATTTTTTGAAGATTTGTAGAATTATTTAAGGATTTCTGAAATTGGGTTGAAAAACCTGAAAATCAGGTATCAGTCGACTGCCCCAGGGGCAGTCGACTGATCTCAAGCCCAGAAACTCTTTGTGAGTTTTGGCAGTCGACTGCCATATGGGCAATCGACTGATCTGTGAGGGTTTACAAAAAGGGCCTATTGGATAGCAAGAATGTTCAAAATTGGATTATGGTTTGGATTAAAAGTCTTGATTATAATTCATATTCCTTGACTAGAGTGTTACCCCATAATTTAATAAGGTTTTATTGATATTTTAAAAATTAAGAAAGTTTGATAAGTGATGTTAAGAGATAAGAAGAAGGAGAGTTTTATCATATTAAGAATACCTATTGAAAAGGAAAGAATTGAGGGCAATTCCATGTGTCGAATTATGATGGTTAGCTTTGACAAACACATGGAATTAGAGATATATTTGAAGGTTGATACAAATGCCAAATCCTTACAGAAATTAGATTGTACCAAAAGTCAAGCACACTTGATATTTTTCATGGAATCATATTTTTCTAGGATAGGGTATATCCTAGCAAGTGTGTTTGCAAACCTTTAGATGGTTTTTGTTGGGTATTATTGAGTTCTTTTTGGCACTAGGGATAAGGCTGCTTGGGGGCAATCCATTAATGGTGCTCAAGGAAGAAGAACTTGGCGTTAGGTTGGGTAGAACCTAATTTGAGTCTATGGTATTAAGTTGGGTAGAACTTCACCTAAGAAAATTGAAAATTGAGAGAAGGCATAGGTTAAGGGGGAGGTTGCCTCCTTGTTTGCCTTAATTTTCATGAAAAATTTTGGGTTTTGTGTCCAACTTGGGAACCGTGATAGATACATGGTGAAATGTATTTTTTTCAAGTAGGTATAGGTACCACAAAGTTCTCCACGAAATTTAGAAATTTTTGGAGAATTGTGGAATTTCTAGTGCAATTCTGAAATTGGCCAGAAAACTGATAATCAGAGTATCAGTCGACTGCCAACAGGGGCAGTCGACTGCCCAGGGCTGATTTGTGTATTAGCAACTGATTTTGTGTCCAAATGATAAGAAACAAGTGTATGGGAGTTTAGTACACGTTGTTTATAATCATTAGGGATTAAAAGAACCGATGATTAGGATATTATTGGGGTCTTTTTGATGTTAGGCAAAGGGGGAGAAGTTTGGGTTTAAGTTGGGAAACCAAACTTACCTTTGCATGAAACCCTAGGTTTAGGGGGAGCTGAGTTTAAGGGGGAGCATGGTTGCTCTATTCTTGGCGTAAGGGGAACCTTGGAGAGGTTCTTAAAAAGCCTTTGCAAGTCCAGTGTAGGGGGAGCTTTGGAAAAGCTTTAAAAAACCTGTTTTGTGGAAAATTCCTAACCTTGGGAGGTTAGGTGTGAAAAGTCCTAACTTGGAGGGTTAGGTGTGAAAAGTCCTAACCTGGAGGGTTAGGTGTGGAAAATTTCTAACTTGGAGGGTTAGGTGTAGAATGCCTTGGGATAGGATCCAGTTTTGCATTGCATATGCATTTGTTTAGCATTATTTTTGCTATTGACTACTATCTTGCTTTCTCTAACTTAAACGTATTGTCAAACATCAAAAAGGGAGAGATTGTTGAGGCAATCTGTGGTCCGGAGTGACCAAGTGTTTTGATGTTTGGGCAAAGGGTTTAAGTTAGGTTTCCCTTGTGTTCTCATATGTGTATGTTGAGTGTGCAGGATGTACAGGTTACACGTATGGACTTGATTGGACGGCCTCAGTACGGTGAAGGATGGCATGGAGGCAAGCTGGAGGCTTGCGTGCGCATCCGAGGGACCTTAGAGAGCAGGGACGATGAGCTGATGGGTGCGGACTTCGAAGCATGCGTGAAGGATGGCATGGAGGCAAGTTGGAGGCGCGTGCATCCGAAGGACGGGAGCCGAAGATGAAGAGGGCGCGAAGGCAACAGTCGAGGCTGCGGATGAGGAGTCAGTCGAGTCGTGAGGGTACGAGTGCTGTGTGATTGTACTCGGGAATGTTGGATCGAGAGAACCGATAGAGGGGGGGTGAATATCAGAAAGCGTTCGGATTTTAGATAGAGAATTTGCACAGCGGAAGATAAAAACAAAACATGCGAACACAATAATTTTTTACTTGGTTCGGAGCCTAGGTCGACTCCTACTCCAAGGCCCACAATCGTTGATCGTTTACTTTGGGCAATTCTATATGACGCGCAAAAGCAGTTTACAAAGATTGATTACAGAAATAAGTGCAGTAAATTAAAAATCACTCTTCTTTATCGACGTCCGGAGTAGATTGACATTTTCCGGGGCAGCAGGACGTCGTCGGCTCGAGTTGGGAGGTTTCCGAAGTAAGGCGCAAGAGCAGAAGAGCGTTGAAGCGTTGAATCAAGTGATGCCTTGAAGCCTGGGGTCAAGGGCCCTTTATATAGGGCCTGGGGGCGCCCGGATCGTCGGGGGCGCCCCCCCCCCCACGTGTCAGTTGATCCGGCAACTGCTCAGTCAGCTTCTGATCCCTTTACCTTCGGGATCAATTTTGACCTGGGCGACCGGAGCGCTCGGGGCGCCCGGATTGACCGGGTCAAAGTTTCGTCTGCTGGCTTCGAAGGGAGCTGCTTCGGCAGTTGGTGCTGGGGGCGCCCGCAGCATGCGGGGCGCCCGGAGCATGCGGGGCTCCCGGAGTAGTGGGGGCGCCCGGAACACCCGGGGCGCCCCGACAGATAACTGTCGAAGCGCATTTTTGCTCCTGCTGATTTGTGTTCACCTTGGGGCGCCCGGAACATCCGGGGCGCCCTGCTCAGCTTCTGCCTCACTCCTTTGAGGCTCTCTGAGCTGCAGACACTCAGTCCTTCGGTCTTGCATCCAGGGTTAGTCCAAAAAGCAGAAATATATTAATATTTTATACAGCCTTAGCTGTCTTGATTCTGACTTTGGGTCTCCAAAATGGAGCCCTAGGTCGAATCGACGCCTACTGTTCCCTCTCAACGGTGAACGCGTCCTCACCTACTCCTCTCGGGAGAATGTACCTGATGCTAACCGCTCCTTTGGTTGGACTTTTGCCTAGCGGTCCTTTGCCAGGTCTTGGATACCAAGCTGCCCTTCACCTGGTGCCTAGCAGTCCTTCGTTAGGGCTTTGTATCCTGGCAGCCCTTCGCCAGGTGCCTAGCAGTCCTTCGCTAGGACTTTTCCTGCACACTTGAGTAACATTGTTAGATCACCAATAAACTTAACTTTGAATCCTTTGCCAATATCAAAACACGGTTCGATATGGTGCTTTCTGCACCAACAGGGAAGTCCTAGGGGTCGAGTGCGGAGTGAAATGTACTCGAGGAGTGTAAACCTAAGATTAGTAAGGGACCAGTCGACTGCCCTGGGAGCAGTCGACTGGTAGCGACTGGTGAGCTGGCAGAATTCGAGCGTTGGGGTGTTAACGGTCGAATTCTGAGTGGGGCAGTCGACTGCCCTGGGAGCAGTCGACTGCCAGCGAGGGTTTTCAGCCCGAGTCTTATTTAAAGAGAACTCGGTTTGGGTTGAGACTCTTGACAAAACTCACTTGGGTAAAGTGATTTAGTAGTCTTTTATGCTCAGAGGCTTGCTTGGTGTTGTGGCGAAGTTTCTCCACCCACAAGGAGCGACGAGGACTAACCGAAGGTTATTCGGGGATTGATCCACCGACGGATTCTTGGATTAGTCACCTGTCCGGGGTGGATACCAAGTAAATCTTCCGTGTTAGCATTGGTTAGTATTTATGTTATTATTTTTATTGTATATTCCGCTGTGCAACTAACCGTGTAGGAAGAAAGGGGTTCGAAAATCGTTATTCACCCCCCCCCCTCTAGCGGACACGATCGATCTATCAAGTTTCACCCTTTGAACCTTCCCTTGTGAAGATCTATATGCTACCTGGCTGACAGTAGACATGATATCCTTGAACTGTGATGTCGTTTATGTAAGCATTAACACATCTCACCCAGGACTCTCCCTGATACATCTCAGTTCTCATGAGTGTGTTCGTTCTTGGCCATGAACACGCTTGATTCTACGAGAAGTTCTAAGAATTGTGCCTTCAATTCTCTTCGAAGCGGCCCCACTTCTTTCTCACATAGGTGATCTCTTAAGAGTTTTCCACATAACTCTATTGAATCATTAAAAGTTGTATGCTTAACCTCCATCCTTCACTGTTTCAAAGGGTCGTTCCCTCACAGTGACCAAATTTGTCAGTGCAATTAGGTTGTCCCTTTGAACCTAGTTCTTGGGATCTCCAGTCTGCATAGGATGGGTTTCCTTTGCACCAACATTTTTTATCGGCATCAAACCTATCCTTCTTGATGAGCTTACAACTAACTCTCGATTTAACCCTTTGGTTAGCGGATTCGCTAAGTTATCCTTTGACTTCACATAGTTAATAGTGATAACTCCAGTTAAGAGTAGTTATCTAATGGTATTGTGTCTCCGACGTATATGTCTAGACTTACCATTATACAGATAGTTTTGTGCCCGGCCAATTGCTGATTGACTATCATAATGTATGCAAATTGCCGGCACAGGTTTCGGTCATCTCGGTATATCTTCTAAGAATTGTCGTAGCCACTCAACCTCTTCACCACATTTGTCAAGAGCTACAAACTCAGACTCCATCATGGATCTGGTTATTACGGTTTGCTTAGAAATTTTCCATGAAATGGTTGCACTTCCCAGAGTGAATACATATCCACTTGCAGACTTCGAGTCTTGTATGTCAGATATCCAACTCGATCGTTGTATCCCTCGATAACAGCAGGATATCTCATATAGTGCAGTTAATTTTCACGAGTATATCTCAAGTATCTCAATACTCTTGTTATCCCTTTCCAGTGCTCAACACCAGGATTACTCGTGTATCTACTCAGTTTGCTTACTGCGTAGGCTAGGTCTGGTCTTGTACAATTCATCAAGTACATCAGACTTCTAATCACCCGAGCATACTCTACCTGAGAGATACTTTCTCCTCAATTTTTCGATATATGTTGGCTAATGTCTATCGGCGTTCGTGCCAACGCAGTATCACCATTGGTGAATTTATCAAGAATTTTGTCCACGTAATGGGACTGACTAAGAACAAGCCCTTCAGTTGTTCTAAGAATTTTGATTTCTAGAATCATATCAGCTAGGCACATGTCTTTCATGTCAAATCTTGAGTTTAACATGTCTTTAGTGGATTTGATCATCTTATCATTACTCCCAATAATAAGTATGTCATCTACATATAAGTACAAGATGACAAAGTCATCTTCTGTGGCTTTTGTGTAGATACATTTATCACATTCATTGAGTTTGAATCCACCTTCCCGCATGGCATTATCAAATTTCTCATGTCACTGCTTTGGAGCTTGTTTCAAGCCGTATAAAGACTTCACCAATTTGCAAACCTGGTTATTCTATCCTGGCATAGAAAACCCCTCAGGTTGCTCCATGTAAATTTCCACTTCTAAATCTCCGTTTAGAAATGTCGTCTTTACATCCATCTAATGTATTTCCAGGTTCCATAGAGCAGCAATAGCCAACAACATTCTAATGGAAGTTATTCTCGACACTGAAGAATACGTATCAAAGTAATCAAGGTCTTCTCGTTGTCGGTAACCTTTAATTACCAATCTGGCCTTATACTTATCAAATGTGCCATCTGACTTTATCTTCTTCTTGAAGATCCACTTGCAACCTAATGGTTTACTCCCCAGAGGAAGGTCCACAAGTTTCCAAGTGTGATTTTGCAAGATAGATTCTATCTCAGATGCAATTGCCTCTTTCCAGTGAGGTCCCTCAGAAGAGTTTACTGTTTCTGAGTAGCTTTGGGGCTCACCTTCCAGTATAAAAGTGATAAAATCTATTCCATAAGATTTTTCCACCCGAGCTCTCTTACTTCACCTAGGCACAACCTCAACTGGTTCATCCTCTTCTTCTTCCTCTGGTATTTCCTCCACCCGTCTTTATGAGCTAGCATCCTCTCGGGTCTTATATGGAAACACATGCTCGAAGAAGGAGGCATTTCTCGATTTTATTATCGAGTTATTGTGTATATCCGGTAATTGTGACTCATAAACACAAAACCGATATGCACTATTGTTATGAGCATATCCGATAAATATGCAATCAATAGTTTTTGGTTCTATCTTAATCCTTTTCGGATCAGGCACCAAAACTTTGGCAGGACACCTCCACACTCGCAAGTATTTGTAGGATGATCGTCTTCCATTCCACAACTCATAAGGGCTCTTATCTATTTTCTTCTAAGGGACCTTATTTAAAAGGCAATTAGCTATTAACACAGCTTCCCGCCACATGAAGTCTGGTAGTCCAGAGCTCAATAGAAGAGCATTCATCATCTCCTTAAGAGTTTGATTCTTTCGCTCAGCAACCTCATTCTGCTGAGGGGTATAAGGAGCTGTTGTTTCGTGTCTAATCCCATGTTCAGCACACAACTCAGCGAATGGTGATACATATTCGCCACCTCGGTCACTTCGAACCACCTTAATCTTCTTATTAAGTTGGTTTTCAACCTCATTCTTGTAGATAACGAATTTCCCTATAGTTTCATCCTTGCTTTTGAGAAGATACACATAATAGTACTTTGTATTATCATCTACAAAAGTAATGAAGTACCTATTCTCACCACGTGTCGGTGTACCTTTTAGGTCACATACGTCGGTGTGAATTAGGCCGAGTGGTTCATTGCTTCTTTCAACGTGTTAAAAGAATGACCTTGTCAACTTCGCTTAACACAAGTCTCACACTTGTGTTTTGGGTCAAGGTGGAATGTCGGTATGCTTTGCATGTTTATTAATCTACGTATCACATCGTAATTCACATGTCCTAGTCTACCATGCCATAAACATGAAGACTCAAACATTTAAGTGGAAGAGCTCTCAATTTTATTTATCTTAGGCTTATGGCAGTTAGACCTGCTATGTTATATGGTGCTGAATGTTGGGCTATGACTCGAGCACATGAGCAAAAGATGAAAGTTGCAGAGATGAGGATGTTAAGGTGGATGTGTGGACATACGAGGATGGATAGAATAAGGAATGAGAGTATTAGAGAGAAAGTCGGAGTTGCATCTATTGAAGAAAAACTTCGGGAGACACGTTTGAGATGGTACGGACATGTACTTAGAAGACCAATAAATGCCCCTGTTAGACGATGTGAAACTATGATAAATACGCACATTAAAAGAGGGAGAGGAAGACCAAAAAAGACTTGGTTGGCAACAATAAAACAAGATAAATTTTATTTAAATCTAGATGATGATATAGTAGGGGATAGAACTCAATGGCGTAAAAGGATCCATATAGCCGACCCCACCTAGTGGGATAAGGCTTTGTTGTTGTTGTTGTTGTTGTTGTAGGCTTATGGCCATTACACTGAGCTTAAATAGCCCATCAGATACATAGTCCTTTCCCACAAACATTTCATTTTTCGACAGTACAACTCTGTCTGACTCAAACACAATGCGAAAGTCATGCTTGCTTAATAATGATCTGGACACTAGATTCTTTCGAATCTCCAGAACATATAACACATTAGTTAGAGTAAGGTTCTTGACCGAGGTCATCTTCAACACCACTTTTCTTGGCCCATGATGTCCGAGGTGTTGATGCAGTCTGGCCCGATTGTTGTTTTGGTGTTGACACCGATTTAAGTTTGGTTGAGTGGATTCAGATTAAGTCCTGGTCGGGGACTGGACACGGAGTGAACGAAATCCCGGTGAGTGAAGCTGGGTCCTGGTGAGTGAAGTCAGGTGATCGAAATCCCGGTGAGTGAAGCCGGGTCCTGGTGAGTGAAGTCAGGTGATTGAAATCCCGGTGAGTGAAACCGGGTCCTGGTGAGTGAAGCCAAGTGACTGAAATCCCGGTGAGTGAAGCCGGGTCCTGGTGAGTAAAGCCAGGTGATTGAAATCCCGGTGAGTGAAGCCGGGTCCTGGTGAGTGAAGCCAGGTGACTGAAATCCCGGTGAGTGAAGCCGGATCCTGGTGAGTGAAGCCAGGTGACTGAAATCCCGGTGAGTGAAGCCGGGTCCTAGCGAGTGAAGCTAGGTGACCGAAACCCTGGTGAGTGAAGCCAAGTCCTAGTGAGTGAAGCTAGGTTGAATGAAGTCTCGGTGAGTGAAGCTGGGCACGGAGTCTTGGTCCGGGGGACTGAGCACGAGTCAGAGAAGGCTAGGGTGCCTGTTCTCGGGACTTAGGGTTGAATTGGTCGGAGCTGGATCGGTCTGGAGACCGATCAGGGAGTTGGCACGAACTCCCTGTTGTGGATCGGTCTGGTGACCGATCCAGTGAAGTTTGATCATTCTAGTGAACGATCAGGGAGAGAACAGAAAGGTCTCTGTTTGGCTTCTGATCGTTCTGCTGAATGATCAGAGAGAGATCAGAAGGGTTCTGGAGAAACCCTTGATCAGTCTAGCTGACCGATCAAAGATCAGACTTTCCTCATCCTGACCGATCAGGATGGTTCCTGATCAGTCAGGGAGTGACCTAATCGGTCACCAGACTGATCAGGGCACAACCTGATCGGTCAGGTGACCGATCAGGTGTGTGGTTCCTGCGGGTTGTGGCAAGCAAACTGCTGGATCGATCAGAGTGACCGATCCACATCCCTCGGTCAGTGTGATCGTTCACAAGAAGATCCGCGATCCCTGTGACCCTCACTGGACCGATCAGGCTGGAGCCTGATCGTTCAGGGATTTCAGTGATCGGTCTGGTGACCGATCAGGGTCATCACTGATCGATCTGGTGACCGATCAGTGTCTGATAACTTTAATTTGAATCGTTGTCAAACGCCCTGATTTCGATCTGAATCTTTCTAATACCTTCTGATTTCTTTGTGATATGCTTTGCTAAGCTTCTGTCGAGTGTGCAGGTGAGACAGGGATGATACAAACCAAGGAGAAGAGTCAATGGCAACTTTCACCGTGGCAGGTTTGTCTTTTTCCTGTTTCCAGGTCTCAACGGCTTCTGACGCGGCTGGCGACTGACGGAGGCTCAGCTGAAGAGGTCTTCAGTGGACTGAGCGCTCAGTGGAGTCAGTGAGTCAGGCTATGGCTCATGGGTGCTGATGGAGCCTGGCGATGGTGAGCAGGAGCTTAAGAGGGAGCGGAGATGCAGAGGAGTAGTAGAGAAGAGAACAGATAGAAAACTTGAGAAGTTTTGTTCTGGGTTTTGAGCTCTCTGTGTAGTGTTCTTCCTTGAGTGTTTCTGCTACATATTGGCGTGAGGTTTTCTTCTCGTGATCTCTTGTAATCAAGTTTATTTATCTGTGAGATCTGTGGAGAGGTTTCTCCATCGAGAAGGAGCTCTATTACTATCCGGGGTTCACCGAGGCTTGATCTGCCGACGATCAAGGGATCGCCCACCTTACGGGCACGCCAAGGAGTAGGGGCAAGTTATCCCCAAACCTTGTATATCCTCGTGTTAGCGCTGGTTTGGTTTTCTGTTTCTGTTTTTGTTTCTGTCTTTCTGTATTGTTTCCACTGCCGCTTGATAGATCAAATAGCTTGCTAGAGGGGGGTGAATAGCACTTTTCGTAGAATTCTCTACAAGATTGTTAGCGCAGCGGAAATACAAATAAAAATAAACTAATAATAGAAAACAATGCTAACAAACCAGGTTTACTTGGTATCCACCCCGGACGGGTGACTAATCCAAGAATCCGTCGGTGGATCAATCCCCGGATAACCTCTGGCTAGCTCTGTCGCTCCTTGTGGATGGAGAAACCTCACCACAACACCTTTAGAACACCTGAGCACAAAGACTACTATCTTACCTTTAACCAAGACAAGATTCGTCAAGCAAGATAGTAGGAAACGAGCCCCTTTAAATAGGGCTCGAGTCTGAAATAGCCGCTACCAGTCGACTGCCCCTGGGGCAGTCGACTGGTCCCACTCAGATTCGACCGTTACAGTACAACGTTCGAATCTGCCAGCCTGTTCCAGCTTACACCAGTCGACTGCCCCTTGGCCAGTCGACTGGTCCAACCTAAGCCTAGGGTTTCACTCCCGAGTACAAGTCTCTCCGCACTCAAACCCTCCCGGCTTAGCCCCTGAGTACAAACACTCATACTCAGACCCTCACAACCCGGTTGACTCTTCACCAGCAGCCTCGACTGTTGCCTTCACGCCTTCTTCATCTTCGGCCCTCGTCCCTCGGATGCGCACGCAAACCTCCAGTTTGCCTCCATGCCACCCTTCACGTACGCCTCGAAGTCCGCATCCCTCGGCTCATCGTCCCTGCTATCCAACGGTCCCTCGGATGCGCACGCAAGCCTCCAGCTTGCCTCCATGCCATCCTTCACCCGAAGACATCAACCAAGTCCATGTGTACCTGTACACCTGCACACTCATGTACACATATGAGAACACAATAAACCCTAACTTAACCATATTGCCCACACACATCAAAACCCTATGATCCTCCAGATCATCTCAGGGTCGATTGCCTCAACAATCTCCCCCTTTTTGATGTGTGGCAACATGTTAAGTTAGGTAAACATATGGCAATAATAATAACAAAAAGCAATAGCAATTGAAAATCAAAGCATAACACACAAGAGGCAACCTCCCCCTTAACCTATGCTTTTTCCCAATTTTCAATCCTTATTGCTAATTCCAAGTTAAGTTTTCCCAACTTAACTCCACAGTATCATCAATCAATCAAAGTTAAGTTTCAACCCAAACCTAACTTAACACCCAAGTTCTCCCCCTTTGACACCATCAAAAGATTGCCCCAAGCAACCCTACCCTTGGTGCCAAATAGAACTCAACCAGATTTCTGAAAAACCCCTCAGAAATCACAAATTCACAATCTGACCACACTACCAGTCGACTGCCCATGTGGCAGTCGACTGATAAGCAAGTTTTAGAATTTCCAATCGAATTTCAGAAACGCGTAAAAAATTTCAGAAAACCCGAAAAAATGTAAAATTTTGCAAGCACGTTTGTTAAGGGATTCCTTACCCAAGAAAAATATTGGTTCATGAAAAATATTGCAAGCACGTGCTTGACTTTTGATACAAACCCAAAAACCCTCAAATTGTGTCAATTTTATATCAACTTTGAAATTCAATTATGATTTCCTATGTTTTCCAATTTTATTCACCTCTATTTGACACATAGAATTGTTTCTAAACCTCCCCTTTTCATAAATATATTTTCATTTGACAAAACTCCCCCTCTTTACCTCTTAACCCTAAACAATCGACATGAAAATCCCTCCTATGCCATCATTTAGCAAAACAATCTTATCATATAAGGTTTATCAATGAATTTCACTACAAACAACATGACATAAGATTTCATAAGATATCAGTTTAGCCCAAAATGATATCTTATTGCTTAACACTCATTTCAAAACATTTAAGCAAACTTACATCAAACCACGAAAGTCATGACATAAAATAAAATCATAACCAACTAGTTCATACACAACCAACTAGTTCATACATGAAATAAAATCAAGAAGAAGTTACAGGGACCAACGCCCTGAAGTATCAGAATAATACAATGCCAAACTGGGAAGTGTTTGAGAGATATAGGAATACAACAAATGCAACTACTCTCAACACTCAGTCACCAAAGCCCATCTACATCATGAAGTCATCGCCTGGAGGAGGATGAGGAGGTGGAGCCTGATACGTGAGATGCAGCTGTCGTAGCATCTCGTACATGTCATCCTGACGGCTGGTAATCCTATGAACTGTCGTCTCAATCCTCTGCTCCGTCTGCTGAAGTCCGTGGATATCCTCATCGATGACATGAACGTCCTCCTGAAGCCTGTGAACATCTGACTGGAGTTGAATGAACTCCGCATGTGTAACTATCCCAGCCGGCTCCTCATCTGAGCTGGGGACCTCCGAACGCTCCCTCCAAACAAATGTCCCCTGTCGACTCTCTATGCCTACTAAGGATAACTGGCGTGTACCTATCTGGTCATAATCCTTAGACAAGTGCCTAACCTGACCGCTACCCACATGGATACCAAACCGTAGATGGAAAAACTCAGTCAAGATGTGGCAGAAGGGCATGTATATCTTCCCATTAACACTATGGGAAGAATGGCAAATAGCACTAAACACATGCAGGGTGACATCTATGTCTAACCTCCTCTCCAATGCGTACATCATCACCAAGTGTGGGAGTCTGATCCTGGACCTCCCCTTGGTGACGATGGGCAAAATGCACTCTATGACGATCTTGTACAATACATGACAAAAAGGTCTCATGGGTTTAGCGTCAAAAATACGCTCTGACTTATTCCTGTGTCTCCTAAAATAATGCATGTGTATCTGGTCAATGGTGACACCAGGAAACTCAAGTGGTTCAACAACAGTGGAAAAATAAGTAGATACATTATTCGACACTCTACACTGTAGGAACCCAGCTAAACCCATGACTGAGAAAGGAATAGTAACCCCGGCTACCCTAGACTCGTATAAGTTATTATACGAGTCAATGCAAGTTAAATTGGCATAAAACTCTGTACACAGATCAATATCTATATCATGCTGGTAGTAAACCAGCTGATCCAGCTGAAAATGAGTAATCATCTCAGCCAATTGCGGCGACTTCTCTTGGAAGAAGGCCTTGTTCAGGTACCGACAGTTCATTACTGTAAACTCATTTTCTTCGAATCGTTTCTTACACTCAAGGGACCTGAACCTTGAGCCTCCCTGACCTTGTTGGGATGATCCCTCACCCCTAGGTTTCTTAGAAGCCATCCTAAATACCACACACATCCATGCACCCCAAGACACCCCCCAAAAGGAAAAATATCAAGGAAAAACATGCACAAAACATCACATTAGTTCCAAAACATGGTTTAAATGATAAAATAAACCTTAAACAATGATACCTTTTCATTCTCTTCATGATGATGATTTTTGAAACTCTAGACTTGGGAGAGAAGGGTTTTACAAGCCCTAGATTGTAGATCGGGGTTAGAGAAGGATTAGGGAGGAGTTTTGAGGCTTCGGGAGAGGCTTAGGACGCAAAGGGATCTCAGGGAGATGAAGAATCGCCGGAGTGGCATGCCAAAACCCTAGGTTTTGGCTGCCCCCGCACGCTTTTTCTTTTATAGAAATCGCGACCCAGTCGACTGCAGGAGGCCAGTCGACTGATAGAGTTCACAGAATGTATTTACAGCTGAGACCAGTCGACTGCCCCCAGGGCAGTCGACTGGTAAAACTTACAGTAGGTTCCCAGTCCTGGACCAGTCAACTGCCCTACTAGCAGTCGACTGATACTGAATTTTCAATTTCCCAGTCCGAAATTCAGAAAATTCTAACTAATTCCATACATCTCCAAAAAATCTAAAATTTCATGGAGAGATTTGTGGATCCTATGTCTACTCGGGAAAAATATAATTTCAATCAAAACTATCTCGAATCCCAAGATTGATACATTTTTCAAACCATATAAATTTGACAATTTAAACTCAACTCAAAGTTCTAATTTGAACCCCTTCTTGATGCTTCATCCCACATTCATTCATAATACATTACTAGCATCAAGTTACATGGTATTCCTCTGTTAAAACCATTTTCTTTCAATTATAATCTAATTTCCAATCTTTTACTCCATAATTCTCCCTTTAGCATGCCAATTCTCTATGATTTAGGCTAATCTTAGCCTTTCAAACCCATTGGCACCCTTTATAGACCATCTAGTTTCCTAAAGGAAACCACCTGAGATCCATTGGCCATGGATCTCATTTTGGCTTCTAGAGCTTTCCCTTGAGCTCCTAGCCCTAGTTACCTCCCTAGGTAACTCATCTACAAATGCAAGACCACACCGGTGCTCCTCCGGTGCTCCTTAACCTTCCACTCTCACTCTTTTAACCCTATAGACCTTTTGCTTGGTCAACTCCTTCTCTTTTCCTTTAAATGACTTTTCTTTACCATTTTGACCTTTTCTCTATCATAGTTATAGGGTACCCTTGAATATGACACTTTACTCATATTTACCCTCCTAGGGTGGTATCCTAAATCCGATCTACCATTTCTAAGAGATTGATCTTTTTTTCATTATGCTTGCCCCCTTTGACCCCCTAATGGGTATATCTAGATTTTTCTCCAATTTATCAAGTTTTGCTTTTAAGACTTGATTTTCTTTCTCTAAATTCCTAGTCTTAGGATCATTTGCCCTAACTTGATCATTTCTAAACCTACCCATTTTTCTAGACATATTTTCCTTTTTCTTAGGGTTTATGCCTTGGTCCTTGATCCTAGAATTTCTAGGTTTATCATGAAACACAGAATTTTGAGTATTTTGGCACGCAAAAGGGTTTCTATTCCTATCATGATATTTGAAACCAAAATTGCATCTAGGCAAACAATCATTTACATTTCTAGCATTCATGAAAGAGTTTTGAACATAAGTAAAATTAGGGATTACCTCCCTTACCCTTGTAGCTCCCCCTTGATGCGAGCTCCTCTTTTTCTTTTCCTTTTTCTCCCATTTCCTTAGATGCTCCATCTTCTTGAGCTCTTTACTCCTTGGACACTTTGTATGGTAGTGCCCTAGCTCCCCGCATGTGAAGCACCTAATTTTCCTTCTTTTCTCCTTTTGAGCTTCCTCATTCCTACAACCCATATTAGAATTTAAATGAATAGATTTGGGCTTAGGAATTACCTCCTTTTTACCTAGTGGGCACTTATCCTTGTAGTGCCCCTTTTTGTTGCAACCAAAGCATATAATATGCTCTTTTGATTTGACCTTGGTGGAGGTGGGAGCTTTCTCTTGCTCTTGTATAGTTGAGGGTTTCTCCTCCCCCTCAACTCTCGATATTGATACTTCCTCTTCCTCTCTTGATGAGGTGAACGACTCCTCACTTGAGTTTTCAACCTCACTTGATGGGTCTGACACTTTTCCTTCATTTTGGTCTTCTTGGACCCTTGAGCTTATTTCTTCGGGTTCTTCTACTAGTTGATCTTGTGTAGGATTCTTGTGAAGTTCTTCTAGTTTGCTCTATAACTCATACGCACTTTTATATTCTCCTACACAATTCAACACATTTTTAGGCAAAATATTAATCACAATATTGATTACCTTTTCGTTTGCCCTAGATTGCTCTCGTTGTTCATCTGTCCAATATCTAGGGCGAAGCTACTTCCCGTGCTTGTCTCTCGGAATTCCAAAGGGATCTTCAATGGTCATTCTACACTCTCAATCCATTCCTAGCTAATTTTCCATTCTTGCCTTCCAATGGCCGAATTCTTTATGATTGTAGGATGGTGGTGTATTGATGTCTTCCCCCAACTTATCTTCCAAGTTCTTCTTTCTCTAGCGTGTGCTCCCTCGGCGGTTAGTCCGATCAAGAGCAGTCCTTCGCTCTAATACCAACTGATAGATCGAATAGCGGTGCTAGAGAGGGGGGTGAATAGCACTTTTCGTCGTTTTCTCTACAAATTGTTAGCGTAGCGGAATATACAATAAAAATAAACCAATAATAGAGAACAATGCTAACAAACCAGGTTTACTTGGTATCCACCCCGGACGGGTGACTAATCCAAGAATTTGTCAGTGGATCAATCCTAGGATAACCTCCGGCTAACTCGGTCGCTCCTTTTGGGTGGAGAAACCTCACCACAACACCTTTAGAAGACCTGAGCACAAAGACTACTATCTTACCTTTAACCAAGACAAGATTCGTTAAGCAAGATAGTAGGAAACGAGCCCCTTTAAATAGGGCTCGATTCTGAATCAGCCGCTACCAGTCGACTGCCCCTGGAGCAGTCGACTGGTCCTACTCAGATTTGACCGTTACAGTACAACGTTCGAATCTACCAGCCTGTTCCAACCCACACCAGTCGACTGCCCCTTGGACAGTCGACTGGTCCAACCTAAGCCTAGGGTTTCACTCCCGAGTACAAGTCTCTCCGCACTCAAACCCTTCTGGCTTAACCCCAGAGTATAAAACACTCATACTCAGACCCTCACAACCCGGTTGACTCTTCACTAGCAGCCTCGACTGTTGCCTTCACGACTTCTTCATCTTCGGCCCTCATCCCTCGGATGCGCACGCAAACCTCCAGTTTACCTCCATGCCACCCTTCACGTACGCCTTGAAGTCCGCGTCCCTCGGCTCATTGTCCCTGCTATCCAACGGTCCCTCGGATGCGCACGCAAGCCTCCAGCTTGCCTCCATGCCATCCTCCCGAAGACATCAACCAAGTCCATGTGTACCTGTACACCTGCACACTCATGTACACATATGAGAAACAATAAACCCTAACTTAACCATATTGCCCACACACATCAAAACTCTATGATCCACCAGATCATCTCAGGGCTGATTGCCTCAATAGGATGATCAGTGCGAAAAGGCCCTTGCAGATCTGAAAACTTACCTGGCCAAGCTCTCTGTCCTTTACAAGCTAGTGGAAGGGGATGTTGGATCGAGAAACACGATAGAGAGGGTGGTGAATATCGTGAAAACGTTTCGGATTAAGAAAAAGAGAATACGCAGCGGAATTAGAACATACACACAAAGAACGCAAGTAGTTTTACTTGGTTCGGAGTCGCAGTCGGCTCCTACTCCAAGGCCCACGGTCCTTGACCGTTTACTGCGGGCAATTCTATATTCGCGCAAAGGTTTACAGAGTATAATACAGAAATATTGCAGTAAATAAATGACTACACTTTTCGTTACCGATGCCCGGTATAGATTGTACTTCAGAGCAGAGGATCATCGTCGGTGCTAGAATCCCGAGATCGGAGTTTGCCGGAGCAGAGCACTTGAACGAAGAGCGTAGAGGCGTTGGAAAATTGTTGTTCTGAAGCCTTGGGGTTGAGCCCCTTTTATAGTGCTCCTAGGGGCGCCTGGGACGTCGGGGGCGCCTGACACGTGCCTTCGGATCCGAGAACCTCTATCCGAAGCTTGGTCAGCGCTTATCCCCTACGAATCAGCTCTGGAGCTGACGGGGGTGCCCGGGACGTTGGGGGCACCCTGCTTGACTTGGTCTGCTGGCTTCATACTGATTTTGCTTCGATTGCTTTGACCTTGGGCGCCCGGGGCCTCTGGGGCGCCCTGCCCAAGGCTGTTTCGAAGCAATTCTTGCTTCCTTTTTTTGTCTTTAACCTTGGGCGCCCGGGGCCTCCGGGGCGCCCTACCCAGCTGCCTGCCCCTCTCCTTTGGGGTGATCTGAGCTGCAGAAACACATTCCCTTAGTCCCTGCATTCAAGGTTAGTTCCAAAATAACAAGGCAAGAATATTAGTTGATTTTTACAGCCGTAGCTGTCTTGGTTCTGACTTCGGGTCTCCCAAATGGAGCCCTAGGTCGAACCGATGCTTACTATTTCCTCGACGGGGAACGCATCCTCACCTACTCCTCTCAGGAGAGTTTACCTTTTGCCAACCGGCTCCTCCGGTTGGACTTTTGCCCAACGACCCTTCGCCAGGTGCCTAGCAGCCCTTCGCCAGGTCTTCGATTTCCTAGCAGCCCTTCGCCAGGTGCCTAGCAGCCCTTTGCTAGGTCTTAGGGTTTCGATGCCTAGCATTCCTTCGCTAGGTGCCTAGCAGCCCTTCGCCAGGACTTCTTTCTGCACACTCAGTGAGTACATTAGACCAAAATAACATCTTAACTCTTGAACCCTTTGCCATTATCAAAACCCAGGTTCGACTTAGGTGCTGCCTGCACCAACAATCTCCCCCTTTTTGATTTATGGAAACCCGGTTCAAAAAGTTAAGTTAAACAAGAAGCAGGTAAAATACCAGTTTTGACTTCCTCCCCCTGGAAGATATCTCCCCCTAGGTTTTTCAAAAGTTCGTGGGGTTTTTGAAGAAAAAAATTTCTAAGTCTAAAAGTGAAACATTTTTCAGGTTTTCATTACTTGGAAAACATTCTCCAAAAGTTTAAGTTAGAACCCATTTTCAAAATATTTTGAATTGGAAAATTTTTATGAGAATTTGAATTTTACATTTAGAAAATTTTCGACCAACCAAAGATTTTGAATTAGTACTTTGGAATAAATTTTTGAAAGCAAGTAATTTTGAAAGTATAAGTACTCAGAGAATAGTTTAAGAAAGCAGTTTAAGTACTTAGCTATTTAGAAAGCATTTTTAGGCACTTAGAAATATTTTTCAAAATTTTCCAGAATAAGTGCTTAGAATAATTTTTGAAAGCATGTAAAGTTAATTTTCAAAATGAACTTAAGTAGTTAACGAGCTTTAGAAATCAGGTAAAGTTAATTTTCAAAATGAACTTAGAAATCAGGTAAAGTTAATTTTCAAAATGAACTTAGAAATTCAGAGAACTTTACTTTTTGAAAAACAGGAGATAAAAGACTTAATTTTGGAGAAAAAATTTAAAATTTTAGAAAATTTTGAGCCTTTTCTCTCCTTTCCAATCTCTCCCTTTTTGTCATATATCAAAAAAAATATAGCAAAAAAAAAATAATTGCATTGAAATTGAGTAAAAAAGGTAAAATGCTGTACTGAACCAATTGAAGTATAAACTGGACTAAATCAATTTGAATTTTCTCTTTCGGGTCCTGTCTAACCCAATTAGCTACTTACTAACTGTTATAACAAGTAGCTTTCACTAGGGTTAGTCAAGTTAAGTGTTATGATCAAGTTAGATTTTCTGAGCTTGACACTTAACTTGATTACTGTTGATTGGTATTTAGTGCCCCAATTACTGCAGATGCACAGACTTAAGCATCTTGAATCAAGGCAAAGACCTAAGCATCTTAACCCATTCTAGGTGATCAATCAAAAGTACCCTAAGGTGCTTGTGAGATGTTGGCTTCTAGAGCTATAGGTGCATGCAGTTCTAGGGTTAGGGCCTAGGCTAAGTCCATTTTACGAAAAAGGCCCTAGTTTTGAAGGAGGTAATTTTATTAAAAAAACTAAGTCGAAAAATCATTTTAAATAACAAAATAAATAAAAAATTGATTTTGTAGAAAATAAGACAGTTTTTTTAAAAAATAATAATTAGAGCATTCCTACTCTACCAAGCATAACTCTAACTGCCTTCTTAGTGAGCTGAACTCAGACTCAGGTAGGGGTTTGGTGAATATGTCAGCTAGGTTAGATTTTGAGTCTACATTATTAAGGACTATCTCACCCCTGGCTACATAATCTCTTACGAAGTGGTATTTGACTTCTATGTGTTTAGTTCTAGAGTGTTGGATTGGGTTTTTAGTTAGATTAATTGAGTTTATATTATCAATGTAGACCTGAGTTTGGGTGTAGTTAAGCTGGAAGTCTTTAGAGTGTGCATCATCCATAGGAGTTGTGCTACACACTCTCCTAAAGTAACATACTCAGCTTCAGTTGTGGATAGAGCTACACAGTGTTGCTTTCTGCTATACCAACTTACTAGACTATTTCCTAAATGTTGGCAGCTTCCACTTGTACTTTTTCTATCTAGTTTACACCCAGCATAGTCAGAATCCGAGTATCCTGACAAGTCAAAAGTTGAGGTCCTAGGATACCAAATCCCTATATTTAGAGTGCCCTTAATGTATCTTAGTATTCTTTTTAGGGATGCTAAGTGTGTTTCCTTAGCACAGGTTTGGTATCTAGCACACATTCCTACAACAAAAAGGATATCAGGTCTGCTGGCTATAAGGTACAGTAGACTTCCAATCATACTCCTATATAATTTAAGGTCTATAGATTTACCATCAGGGTCACTATCTATTTTTACATTTGTGGCCATAGGAGTACTTATGCTTTTGGAGTTGTCTATTTTGAATTTCTTTATTAACTCCTTAGCATATTTGGATTGATGGACATAATTTTTATCCCTAGTTTGCTTAATTTGTAACCCTAGAAAGAAGTTGAGCTCACCAACTAAGCTCATTTCGAATTCATTTTCCATTATTTTAACAAATTCTTTTAAGAAATTTGAGTTGGTGGATCCAAAAATTATATCGTCAATGTAGATTTGGGCAATAAAGATTTCTTTTTCTAAGGTCTTAATAAATAGGGTTGAGTCAATTTGTCCTTGTTTAAATTCTTTAGAAACTAGGTAGGTTGACAAACGTTCATACCATGCCCTAGGTGCTTGTTTTAGTCCATATAGTGTCTTATTGAGTTTGTAAACATGGTCAGGTTTTTCTAAGTCCTCAAAATCGGGTGTTGTCCTACATAGACTTCTTCCTTAATAAATCCATTTAGAAAAGATGACTTCACATTCATTTGGTAGAGTTTAAATCCTTTATGGGATGCAAAGGCTAACAACATCCTAATGGACTCAAGTCTAGCTACTAAGCCCTTCGACTTGACTGAACCCTTTGGCTACTAAGCGGGCTTTATTTCTCACTATTTCTCCTTGATCATCTAGCTTATTTCTAAAAACCTACTTAGTATCAATAATGGATTTGCCTTCAGGTTTAGGTACTAGTTCCCAGACTTGATTCCTCTCAAATTGGGCTAACTCTTCTTGCATCGCTATGATCCAATCAGGATCAGGTAAGACTTCCTCTATAGTCTTAGGTTTAATTTTTGAAATCAGTGCAATCTGACTAAGGTTTCTATAGGAGGACCTAGTTCTGACTCCTAAGGTTGGATCACCCATAATTTGATCAGTTGGGTGACTGAGTCTGGGTTTCTTAGTTTTTCTAGAACTTGGTTCAGCCTCAGGTCCGACTGGTCGGTTTGGTTCAGTATTTGGTTCAACTACTTGGGTTGGTTCAATTATTTGTTCACTTGACTCAATAGTTGGTTCAATTGTTAGTTCATTTAGGGGTTCAATTAATGGTTCAACAATTTGTTCATTATCTTTGTGATCAATATTTGATGAATTTAGATCTGGATTATCAGATTTTGAATTAATTTCTTCATCAAATATTAGAATGGTTGTTTCCTCAATTTTGTTAGTTTGTTTGTTGTAAACCCTATAGGCCCTACTTGTTGTTGAATATCCTAAGAAGATCCCTGGGGTTGGCTTATACTGGAATTTTCCTAGATAGTCCTTGGTATTTAGAATATGGACTTTGCATCCAAAGACCCTTAGGTAATGTAGGTTTGGAAGCCTATGGTAGTATAATTCATAAGATGTTTTATTATGTCGTTTGTTAATTAGGACCCTATTTTATTATGTCGTTTATTAATTTTTTGCTTAAAATATTCTCTGAAATGTTTTTTCTAAAGTCTGAAATTTTTTTCTAAATCCTGAAAAATTTTCTAAGTCTGAAAAAGTTTTCCAAGTCTCAATTTTTTTTTAAAAACAAGAGTTTTCAAAAACTGAAAAAGTCTAAAGTTTAAAAAGTTTTCCTAAAACTCAAAATTTGCTAAAATGTGAAAACTTCTTCAAACTTAGAATATTTTTCTTGAAAAACTCAACCAATACTTAAAAAGTTTTTCGATAATAAAATTTTCTAAGTACTTAAACTAAAACCACCTACTTTTGAAAAACCTAGGGGGAGATTACTTCCAGGGGGAGGGAATCTAACTTAGGATTTCAATTTCAGCATTTTTTTTTCTTAACCTTTTGAACTAGGTTGCCATATATCAAAAAGAAGGAGATTGTTGGGGCAGATTGCACCCAAGTCAAACCTGTGTTTTGATATTGACAAAAGGGTTCAAAAGTTAAGGGTTAATTGGTGTCTAACAAGTTTCTTGAGTGTACAGGAAAAGCCCTAGCGAAGGAATGCTAGGCACTGGCGAAGGACTGCCAGACTAGACAAAGTCCTAGCGAAGGAATGTTAGGCACTGGCGAAGGGCTGCCAGAATGGACAAAGTCCTAGCGAAGGAATACTAGGCACTGGCGAAGGACTGCCAGAATGGACAAAGCCCTAGCAAAGGAATGCTAGGCACTGGCGAAGGGCTGCCAGAAGTAAAGACCTAGCGAAGGGCTGCTAGGCACCAAGCGAAAGGCAGCTTGGTACCTCAAGACCTGGCGAAGGACTGCCGGGCAAAAGTCCAACTGGAGGATCCTGTTGGCACCAGGTAAAACTCTCCCGAGAGGAGTAGGTGAGGACGCGTTCCCCTTGAGGGAACATTAGGCGTCGGTTCGACCTAGGGCTCCATTTTGGAGACCAAAGTCAGAACCAAGACAGCTAAGGCTGTATAAAATAATAATATAATTGTTATTTGGACTAACCCTGGATGCAGGATCGAAGGACTGAGTATCTGCAGCTCAGAGAGCCTCGAAGGAGTGAGGCAGAAGCTGAGCAGGGCGCCCCGGACGACCAGGGCGCCCCCAAGGTCAACCCAAGTATGTAACAACCTCGACGCGTTTTCGCCCCGCTTGTTGCGGGCGCCCCGCGTGTCGCAGGCGCCCCCACTGCCAGCTGTCGAAGCGCATCCCTGCGAAGCCGAAGAGATGAGGCCTTTGACCGGTCAAGCCGGGCGCCCCGAGTCCTCCGGGCGCCCCGGTCAAACCGGATCCCGAGGATAATGGGATCAGACGGCGACCGAACTACAGCCGGATCGGCTGCCACGTGGGGGGCGCCCCCGTCGACCAGGGCGCCCCTAGGCCCTATATAAAGGGCCCTCGACCTCCTTCTTCAAAGCATCAATTCTTCGGACACTTCCACGCTCTTCTGCTCTCGTGCTTTGCTCCAGATACTGCCCAACTCGAGCCGACGACGTCCCGCTGCCCCGAAATCTTCGATCTACTCCGGACGTCGGTAAAAGAAGAGCATAATTCTTACTATATAAAGTTTACTGCACTTATTCTGTATTCAATAATTGTAAACTGGTTTACGAACTTATAGAATTGCCCACAGAAAACGGTCAACGACCGTGGGCATTGGAGTAGGAGTCGACACAGGCTCCGAACCAAGTAAAACGACCGTGTTAGCATTGTTTTTGTGTCTTATTTCCACTGCGCACTTACTCTTTTTAAATCCGAACGATTTGCGACATTCACCCCCCCCCCTCTCTCGCATTTCTCGATCCAACAAGTGGTATCAGAGCGGGGAATTCAAACTTGGTGCAACCACCAGTTTGAAAATTTTTCGGATTTCTTTCGTTTTTCTCTCTCATTTTTTTTTAAATTTTCGTTCGAATTTTTCTTTCAAGGTTGGTGCAACACCCCTTGAAATTGTTTTTATTTCTTTTCTTCCCGCACTACTAATCCAAGACCAAGTCTTGGAATATTCTTGTTTTTTTTGTTGTTTACAATTTCAGAACAAATGGCCATCCAAGAAAGCTTTAGCACCGCCAGACCTCCACTTTTCAGTGGAGAAGACTTTCCTTACTGGAAAAGTCGAATGGAGGTCCACCTGAAAACTCAGGTGGATATGTGGATAATCATCCAGTCTGGACTGATGATTCCCACAAATGCTGAAGGCGTACCGCAGAACTACTCAGAGTGGGACACTGCCCTCAAACGCAAGATTGAAGTTGACGCCAAAGCAACTCAGACTCTTCAATGCGGACTGACAAAAGAGGAGCTGAACCGCGTAGGCCCATTCAACAGTGCAAAGGAGCTATGGGCTAAACTGATCGAGCTCCACGAAGGAACTTCAGATACGAGGATCAGCAAACGGGACCTGCTACTGAACAAGCTCTTCACCATCAAAATGGCAGATAACGAGACAGTAGCCCAGCTCCATGCCAGAATCCAGGAATTGATGAACGGTCTTCATGCAATAGGTCACCAGGTTCAAAACCGTGATCTTATAAGGTATGCCCTAAACGCGTTCCCTAGGACCACCTTGTGGGCATCTATGGTAGATGCATACAAGGTCTCTAGAGATCTTTCAAAAATTAAGTTAGATGAGTTATTCTCTGAACTTGAATTGCATGAACAAACTAACTGCAATTTGGCCGAGAAAAGTATAGCTTTCTTTGCAGGAAAAACAGGAAGAATGACTAAGAAGAAAACTCAAGTTGAACCCGAGTCTACCTCAAGTTCAGAAACAGAAGATCAAGAAGAAGATCAATCTGAACTGGTTCGGCTAGCTCGAAGCTACTACAAAAAGTTGAAGAACCAAACCAACACACGGAGAACAAGCCGAAGAAAGGATGAACTAGCTGAACCAACAACTGACAAACACAAGCCCAACGTAACCTGCTACGAATGCAAGAAGAAGGGCCACTACAAGACTGAGTGTCCAAGTCTAAAGGAGTCCAAAAAGACCAGAAAGAAGAAGGCACTCCAAGCAACCTGGGACGAGTCTTCCTCAGAAGAAGAAGAAGAAGCACCCCAGTCCAATCTTCTAGCCCTGACCGCTTCAGATCAAATCGAGACTGACTCAGACTTAGACCGGGACGACGGCAAGCTGACATTCTCCGACGACGGCGAAATAAGGGTAACGGGTTTTTCGAAATTACAATTGAATTCGCTTATTTCCTATCTATCCCGAGATTTGGCAAAAGCCAAACTCCGAATCGAGTCCCTCCGACAGGAAGTAAAACTTCTGAAAGAGGGAGCTGATTCTAAATCCTTAACTGAGAAACTTCAAGAAGGAACCCCTGATCAAGTTGAAAAACTTGAATCAGAGAATTCCTCCCTGAAAACTCAAGTTAAGGACTTAAGAACAGCTTTAGAATGATTCACTTCTAGTTCCAAGAATCTTGATCTGATTCTGGGAAAACAGAAGTCTGTTCTAAACCGATCCGGACTTGGCTATAGAACCAAATCTCGGCAAAGATCTTACTTTGCTGTACTGAACCAGTCAAGACCTAAGGTTCAGGCATGGGTGCCAAAACTGTGCCTGACTAAACCAACTGGTTCAAATCAATTTTGGATCCCCAAGGACAAGATTCACATCTTGCCTAACCCATACAGAGGCTTTAGTCCAGGGGGAGCCAAAATCAAAACAATTTTTATACTTAGATAATTTTTTAATTGATTGATTGTTTGTTTATTTAATTTTTGCAAATTGCCATGCTTAGATTTAAGGAATACTTAGATTTAAGGACTAGATTACTTGAAACTTGAAAACATAGTATTGGGAGGAGGTGAGATGATAGTACGTTGGGGAAACCAACTCTAATAAGATCAAGTCTACTTGGTCTCTTTAGACTGGTGAAACCAACCGAAGCTACCGATCCAAGACCCAAGCTAGTTAGACAAGAAAATGACCTAATTTAATTTGAAAATGAAATTTCATTAAAAGGCTTTGTCAAGGAAAGGGTGGATGATCCCATAAGGCTACGGCCAAAGAAGGCCTTGTGCCTCGCCAAGACCTGGAAGCCAATTTCTGAAATTCAAATTCAAATTATCTTTTGTCAAATTCGAATCTAACTCAAATTTCAAATAATTATAGATTCTAATCTGTCTTCAAAATTTCTACTTCTTAAACTTATTTCTTTTTCCAAAATCACTTAATCTATTTTTCAAAATTTCTAAACTTATTTGTTTTCAAATCTGTTTTCAAAACTAAAATAACATTTTCAAAATAAATTAAAATTCATTTTCAAAATTAATTTTTATCCTCAAACCTGTCTCACAAAAACCTTAAGGTTAACGTGTTTGAAAACCCTAGATTCAGTGAGACAGGAAAATTAAGCTCAAATTAAACCACATTGCTTGCACCTTTATAATCATGGTCAAACTGTGGTTAACATAGTCAAATTATGATTAACATAGTTAAACATGGTCAAACACAGTTAAACAGTCAAACCTGGTCAAAACGTTCAAAAGGCTGCAACCTAGGGCGCCCGGACCGTCCCGAGCGCCCCCGACAACACTGACAGCATACCAGCTCCAGTCAAAGCAGCAAAAGCTGCGTTTGACTGAATTGACAAGGGCGCCCGTGACCTCTCGAGCGCCCCAATGCACTTCTGTCCCTCACGCAGCCAAAAGGCTGCATTCAACTACTTTGACCAGGGCGCCCGTGACCTGTCGGGCGCCCCTATCGACAAACTTGTGGTCCACGCCAGTCAAAGCAGCAAAAGCTGCAGTTGACCTGCCTTGATCAGGGCGCCCTTGACCTCTCGGGCGCCCACAGAACTTTTTCGCTGCCCTAGGCAGCTCGTGACCTGTTGAGGGCGCCTATGACCTCCCGGGCGCCCCCCCATAAATCCCCTATAAAAGGGACCCGAGTCTCCTTCTCCTCCCACACCACATCTCACACTTCTTCTTCCCCTTGCCTCATTCTTGTGGATCAAGTGAACCCTAAAGCTTCCCTTGCCTCAACCATGCTTCCAAGGTATGAAATTTACTTTGGGTACTTAATTTTTGTTATTTTTCCTTAATTGCAAATTCTATGTCAATCATGCCTCTTCCTATAATTTAAGTTCTTATTCTCAATTTGCTCACCTTCTTCTCAACTAGAAAACGCCGAGCAATTCAGTCGAACCCCGGTAACGAGCCCAGTCCCAACCGTAGGTCGAACCCCGGTAACGAGCCTAGTCCCGACCCTAGGTTTCCAAACCTAGAACTTTGTAACAAATTCGCTCGAACCACCTACGTTCCGATTAAGACAAGTTACCTTAACCGTCATTTCTTTTCCCAATCCTGTACAGTCGCAATGTCTGCAATTAACTTCTATAAACTGGATAACCTCGTATTCTGCACACATTCGATCAACAACACCCTATGTGCAGAATTCTATAACAACATAATTAGGCAAGACCACTTGAGCTTCGTCACTACCGTTCAAGGAATGCCCTTGCACATCACTCCTACCCTACTGAACCGATTTCTGGGACTCCGACCATCTCAGTCCATCTTCTGTTGCTACCCTCCAAGGAACCTGCCTTTCGATGCCCCCTACTCTCATATTGACCTGAACACCTTATACAACTATTTCTTTGGGGAAGCCATGGAACCTGCAGGAGGGCAGTTCCACTCCACCCGACTCCCGATTCAGGACTACGCTCTCTACAGAGTAATTGTCCGTTGCATCCTTCCCTTGTCCACTAGGGACATAGCCACCATGAGACCCTTTCACACCTTTCTCCTCTATGCCCTTATCCACCATCTGGACATAGATATAGGCCTTCACATCTTTCACTGTATCCTGCATGCCTCTAGTGTGTCCACTCAGGGACGAGTCCGCACCCCCTTCTGCCATGTCATCACCTGGATCCTCCACCATCACGGCCGAAACATCACTGACGGCGAGATTACCACGATGACCGACTTCGACGAGATAGGATATAGGAACTTTTCCTTAGCCGGTATAGATGTCTCGGGCACCGGGGTTCTGACTTGGAGACGCCGACCAGCCGCACACGACATTGCAGACGAGGAGGTCGACGTTGCCGACTTGGCAGCAGAGTTAGCTCAGCCTGATCCTCCGACACTCTACGAGCGAGTATCCCTCCTTGAGACACAGGTTCAGTCACTCCGGGAGGAATCGGAGGCTTACCACCTTGAGCAGTTGGAAACTAATCAGGGCTACTATACCAAGTATATGAACGCGTTTGCAGCAGAGAGGATCGAAAGAAACGCCCAGTATGAGGAGATGATGACCATGCTTAGATCCTGGCATCCAGGCTCCCCTGATCAGCCTGGTCCCTCTTCCTAGATGACTTGGACTTGTACCTATTTGACTATCCCTACTGAGTAGGATTGACTTCTGTGAACTTGTACTAGACTTCTGTTTGACTTATGCTTATCCTAACTTGGCTTGTTTATTTCTGAATTGATTAAGTTAGGATTATGCTTAGTAGAATAGAATCATTCTTTTTGGTTTCTGCTTTAATTGAAAATTAAAATAAGTTCTTTGTTAAAAATGTTTTACTTTGATTTTTTTTTCCTTAGTTTTATTTCAAAAACTACCCCCCTTCAAAATTAGGATTTTTTCTTCGAAATGGAATTAGCCTAGGCTCTAACCCTAGAATTGCATGCGCCTATAGACTTAGAAGCCAGCATCTCACAAGCACCTTAGGATACTTTTGATTGATAACCTAGAAAGGGTTGAGATGCTTAGGTCTTTACCTCAATTCAAGATGCTTTAAGTCAGTGCATCGGCAGCAATTGGGGCACTAAATGAACAGCAATCAGGTCAAGTGTCAAGTTTAGACAATCTAACTTGAACAATGCACTTAACTTGACTAACTCTAGCAAAAGCTACTGTTTATAACAGTTAGTAAGTAGCTAAATGGGTTAGACAGGTCCCTAAAAGATTTAACCAGACTTAGGTCCTAGCTCAATTCAGTACAGCAAATGCTTTATTATTGCAAATATCTTTTTGTGCATTTTTTGATATATGTCAAAGGGGGAGAGTTGGAAAGGAAACAGGGAACAAAAATGTTTTTCCAAAATTTAAGCTCAATTTGTTTTGCTTAAAATTCTTTTTGCTCTGAATTGCTATTAATTTTTTGCTTAAAATATTCTCTGAAAAGCTTTTTCTAAAGTCTGAAATTTTTTTCTAAATCCTGAAAAATTTTCTAAGTCTGAAAAAGTTTTCCAAGTCTCAAATTTTTTTTAAAAACAAGAGTTTTCAAAAACTGAAAAAGTCTAAAGTTTAAAAAGTTTTCCTAAAACTCAAAATTTGCTAAAATGTGAAAACTTCTTCAAACTTAGAACATTTTTCTTGAAAAACTCAGCCAATACTTAAAAAGTTTTTCGATAATAAAATTTTCTAAGTACTTAAACTAAAACCACCTACTTTTGAAAAACCTAGGGGGAGATTACTTCCAGGGGGAGGGAATCTAACTTAGGATTTCAATTTCAGCATTTTTTTTCTTAACCTTTTGAACTAGGTTGCCATATATCAAAAAGGAGGAGATTGTTGGGGCAGATTGCACCCAAGTCAAACCTGTGTTTTGATATTGACAAAAGGGTTCAAAAGTTAAGGGTTAATTGGTGTCTAACAAGTTTCTTGAGTGTACAGGAAAAGCCCTAGCGAAGGAATGCTAGGCACTGGCGAAGGACTGCCAGACTAGACAAAGTCCTAGCGAAGGAATGCTAGGCACTGGCGAAGGGCTGCCAGAATGGACAAAGTCCTAGCGAAGGAATGCTAGGCACTGGCGAAGGACTGCCAGAATGGACAAAGCCCTAGCAAAGGAATGCTAGGCACTGGCGAAGGGCTGCCAGAAGTAAAGACCTAGCGAAGGGCTGCTAGGCACCAAGCGAAAGGCAGCTTGGTACCTCAAGACCTGGCGAAGGACTGCCGGGCAAAAGTCCAACTGGAGGATCCGGTTGGCACCAGGTAAAACTCTCCCGAGAGGAGTAGGTGAGGACGCGTTCCCCTTGAGGGAACATTAGGCGTCGGTTCGACCTAGGGCTCTATTTTGGAGACCAAAGTCAGAACCAAGACAGCTAAGGCTGTATAAAATAATAATATAATTGTTATTTGGAGTAACCCTGGATGCAGGATCGAAGGACTGAGTATCTGCAGCTCAGAGAGCCTCGAAGGAGTGAGGCAGAAGCTGAGCAGGGCGCCCCGGACGACCAGGGCGCCCCCAAGGTCAACCCAAGTATGTAACAACCTCGACGCGTTTTCGCCCCGCTTGTCGCGGGCGCCCCGCGTGTCGCGGGCGCCCCCACTGCCAGCTATCGAAGCGCATCCCTGCGAAGCCGAAGAGATGAGGCCTTTGACCGGTCAAGCCGGGCGCCCCGAGTCCTCCGGGCGCCCCGGTCAAACCGGATCCCGAGGATAATGGGATCAGACGGCGACCGAACTACAGCCGGATCGGCTGCCACGTGGGGGGCGCCCCCGTCGACCAGGGCGCCCCTAGGCCCTATATAAAGGGCCCTCGACCTCCTTCTTCAAAGCATCAATTCTTCGGACACTTCCACGCTCTTCTGCTCTCGTGCTTTGCTCCAGATACTGCCCAACTCGAGCCGACGACGTCCCGCTGCCCCGAAATCTTCGATCTACTCCGGACGTCGGTAAAAGAAGAGCATAATTCTTACTATATAAAGTTTACTGCACTTATTCTGTATTCAATAATTGTAAACTGGTTTACGAACTTATAGAATTGCCCGCAGAAAACGGTCAACGACCGTGGGCCTTGGAGTAGGAGTCGACACAGGCTCCGAACCAAGTAAAACGACCGTGTTAGCATTGTTTTTGTGTCTTATTTCCGCTGCGCACTTACTCTTTTTAAATCCGAACGATTTGCGACATTCACCCCCCCCCCCTCTCTCGCATTTCTTGATCCAACATATGGTTGTGGCACTCCTTCAGCATTTCTTGGGATTTCCAGACCAGATTGGATTATTATCCACATGTCCACCTGAGTTTTCAGGTGGACTTCCATCCGACTCTTCCAGTAGGAGAAATCCTCCTCCCCACTGAAGAGTAGTGGTCTAGCTGTACTGAACCCCTCTTGCATGGCCATTTAGGAATTACTGAAACGAAACAAAAACAAAAAGTGTCCCAAGACTTGGTCTTGGATTAACAGTGCGGGAATAAAATATTTAAAAGAATTTATCGAGTGGTGTTGCACCAACCTCGATTAACGATAAAAACTTCGAACGAAAAAGAATTAAAAAGATTTCATAAAAATTCAAAAAATTCTCAAATTGGTGGTTGCACCAATTTGAGCTACCCCGCTCTGATACCACTTGTTAGATCGAGAAACACGATAGAGGGGGGGTGAATATCGTGAAAACGTTTCGAATTAAGAAAAAGAGAATACGCAGCGGAATTAGAACATACACACAAAGAACGCAAGTAGTTTTACTTGGTTCGGAGTCGTGGTCGACTCCTACTCCAAGGCCCACGTTCCTTGACCGTTTACTGCGGGCAATTCTATATTCGCGTAAAGGTTTACAGAGTATAATACAGAAATATTGAAGTAAATAAATGACTACACTTTTCGTTACCGACACCCGGTGTAGATTGTACTTCGGAGCAGAGGGTCGACGTCGGCGCTAGAATCCCGAGATCGAAGTTTGCCGGAGCAGAGCGCTTGAACGAAGAGCGTAGAGGCGTTGAAAAATTGTTGTTCTGAAGCCTTGGGGTCGAGCCCCTTTTATAGTGCTCCTAGGGGCGCCTGGGACGTCGGGGGCACCTGACAAGTGCCTTCGGATCCGAGAACCTCTATCCGAAGCTTGGTCAGCGTTTATCCCCTACGAATCGGCTCTGGAGCTGACGGGGGCGCCCGGGACGTTGGGGGCGCCCTGCTTGACTTGGTCTGATGGCTTCATACTGATTTTGCTTCGATTGCTTTGACCTTGGGCGCCCGAGGCCTCCAGGGCGCCCTGCCCAAGGCTGTTTCGAAGCAATTCTTGCTTCCTTGTTTTGTCTTTGACCTTGGGCGCCCGGGACCTCCAGGGCGCCCTGCCCAGCTGCCTGCCCCTCTCCTATGGGGCGTTCTGAGCTGCAGAAACACATTCCCTTGGTCCCTGCATTCAAGGTTAGTTCCAAAACAACAAGGCAAGAATATTATTTGATTTATACAGCCGTAGCTGTCTTGGTTCTGACTTCGGGTCTCCTAAATGGAACCCTAGGTCGAACCGACGCCTACTGTTCCCTCGACGGGGAACGCGTCCTCACCTACTCCTCTCAGGAGAGTTTACCTTTTGCCAACCGGCTCCTCCGATTGGACTTTTTCCCAGCGGCCCTTCGCCAGGTGCCTAGCAGCCCTTCGCCAGGTCTTCGGTACCCAGCAGCCCTTTGCCAGGTGCCTAGCTGCCCTTCGCCAGGTCTTCGGTACCTAGCAGTCCTTCGCCAGGTGCCTAGCAGCCCTTCACCAGGTCTTCAATTTCCTAGCAGCCCTTCGCCAGGTGCCTAGTAGCCCTTTGCTAGGTCTTAGGGTTTCGATGCTTAGCATTCCTTCACTAGGTGCCTAGCAGCCCTTCGCCAAGACTTCTTTCTGCATACTCAGTGAGTACATTAGACCAAAATAACATCTTAACTCTTGAACCCTTTGCTATTATCAAAACCCAGGTTCGACTTAGGTGCTGCCTGCGCCAACAGGGGACACCTTGGTCGTCTACCAGTCTGCGGCTGAGCAAGCGGTCGGCTCTGCATTTATTCGGGAAGAAGGCACCGTGCAGTACCCGGTCTATTTCTTCGGACACCTCTTGAAGAACGCATAGACACGCTACACCATAATGGAGAAGTTGACCTACGCTCTGGTTTTAATGGCCCGGAGGCTGAGGCCATATTTTTTAGCACACCCAATTGTGGTTCTCGCCAACAGCCCGCTGGGAAGAGTTCTCACCAATCCGGAAGCCTCGGGTCGACTAATCAAGTGGATGGTGGAGCTGAGCGAGTACGAGATTAAGTACCAGCCTCGTACTGCCATCAAGGCACAAGCCCTTTCAAATTTCATGCTCAAATATGTCCCGGAGCCCGAAGTCGAAGGAGTCTGGAAGATCTATGTTGACGGGCCTTCCAATAGCAAACATAGTGGAGTTGGAGTGCTATTGGTTTCCCCCCGAGGGGATATATTACATTTATCTATTCGGCTCTTCTTCAGAGCCACTAAAAATGAAGTTGAATACAAGACAATCCGCAGGCCTGCAAGTAGACAAGCATGTGGGAGCCGCTCGGGTCGTTGTACATTCAGACTCTCAGCTTGTGGCACAGCAAATAAAGGACGACTTTGAAATAAAGTGTGAACGCTTACAGAGGTATGTAGCCTTTTATGTGCAGCTAAAAGCCTCTTTCACGGAGGTTATTCTGCAGAAGATCTCCCAGGCAGACAATGTCAAGGCAGATCGTCTAGCCAAGTTGGCTAGCTCCATCTCGGCCTTGCAGCTAGATGAGCCTAGTGCCCCTGAAGAGACTGTAGCTCAGATTGGAGAAGAGGCGGAAGGCAATACCGTGGCTGATTAGAGAAATCCATATGTGGAGTTCCTACGCAGCGGGAACGCTCCAACCATGGATCAAGGAGTTCGATTATTCCCCGTCGGGATGCTAGATTCACATTAGTTGGATATCAACTATACAGGAGAGCCTTTGTCCGACCACTACTCAAATGGGTCAAGCCAGAGGAAGTCAACTATATGATGAGAGAAGTGCATGAAGACATTTACGGAAGTCACATTGGGGGAAGGTCTCTGTCTCGGAAGATTATCCTGGCATGGTACTTTTGGCCCACTCTGCAGGCTGACGCTCTCAAGTTCGTGGTTGAATATGAGGCCTGCCAGAGACATCAGTATGTGAATCATCGACCGACTGAGTCCCTGCGAGTCTCCACAGTGTCCTGCCCATTCAATCAGTGGGGAATGGACATTGTAGGCTCATTTCCCATTGGACCTCAGCACAAAAAGTTCCTGCTAGTTCTCGTGGACTATTTTTTCCAAATGGGTGGAAGCTGAGCCTCTAGCACACATCACGGAGGTCGCTATGATGAAGATCATATGGAAGAATATTGTCTGTAGATACGACATCCCTCACAAGCTGGTGTTGGATAATGGAAGCCAGTTTGTCAGGCGCAAACTCAAAGAATGGTGCGAAGGGCTAGGTATTTGTCAATCCTTCACGTCGGTCACATACCCTCAGGGCAATGGCCAAGCCGAAGTTGTTAACCGGGAAATCCTCAAAGGACTCAAGATAAAGCTAGATAACGTCGGAGGTAGCTGGGTCGAAGAGCTCCCCAGTATTTTGTGGTCCTACTGTACCACTCCACGAGAAGGAACAGGTCAGAGTCCTTTTCAGCTGGTGTATGGAGCTGAGGTCATGATTCTGGTGGATGTAGGCGAGGAGTCCGTCCGGCGGCAACACTATAACAAAGAGGACAATGATCGAGAGTGGCTGATCGACTTGGACCTGGTGGCAGAGGTGCGAGACAAAGCTCGGTTGCTAGCATATAGATAACGTATGCAACAAGCGTACAATCGCCGCGTGATTGCCTGTAGCTTCGAAGTCGGGGGCAAAGTTTGGAAGAGGATCAAGCCTGTCGGGGATCCCGGGAAGCTAGAGCCACAGTAGGGCGGACCCTACGTCATCATCCGAAAGCTCACAGGAGGCAACTACTATCTAGAGGATGACAAAGGCAAGGGGTTGGAGAGGACATGACATGAAAAATCATCTCCGACCTTATCGTACTCTGTGAGATTTTGAGTTGTCCACATAAAACTTGTATTCTTGTTGGCACCGCCTTGCAGTTCAGTAAACAAAGAAGCAAATGAAATGTTATTTAAAGAACATCAAGTACTTGCCTGCTTAAACCCTACTACCTCGCAGTGCTGCGGATGCCCGACCAAGAACTGCTAAAACCCTACTACCTCTCGGTGCTGCAGATGCCCAAGGTGGGTAGGCCTGGTCAGGGTGCTGTGGATGCCTGACCAGGAGCTGCTAAAACCCTACTACCTCGCGGTGCTGCAGATGCCCGAGGTGAGTAGGCCTGGTAGTGGTGCTGCGGATGCCCGACCAGGAGTTGTCTAAAACCCTACTACCTCGTGATGCTATGGATGTCCGAGGTGATTAGGCCTGGTCGTGGTGCTGCGGATGCCCGACTAGGAGCTGCTAAAACCCTACTACCTCGCGGTACTCTGAATGCCCGAGGTGAGTAGACCTGGTTGTGGTGCTGCGAATATCCGACCAGGAGCTGATAAAACTCTACTACCTCGCGGTGCTGCGGATGCCCAAGGTGAGTAGGTCTGGTCGTGGTGTTACGGATGCACGACCAGGAGCTGATAAAACCCTACTACCTCGCGGTGCTGCGGATGCCAGAGGTATGTAGGCCTGGTCGTGGTGCTGCGGACCCAACTACCTCGCGGTGCTGCGGATGCCCAAGGTGAGTAGGCCTGGTCGTGGTGCTGCGGATGCCCGACCAGGAGCTGCCTAAAACCATACTACCTTGTGGTGCTGCGGAAGCCCGAGGTGAGTAGGTCTGGTCGTAGTGCTGGGGATGCCCGATCAGGAGCTAATAAAACCCTACTACCTCGCGGTTTTGCGGATGCCCGAGGTAAGTAGGCCTGGTCGTGATGCTGCGGATGCTCGGCCAGGAGCTGATAAAACCCTACTACCTCGTGGTGCTGTGGATGCCCGAGGTGAGTAGGTCTGGTCGTGATGCTGCGGATGCCCGAGGTGAGTAGGTCTGATCGTGGTGCTGTGGATGCCTGACCAGGAGCTGCCTACAACCCTACTATCTTGCAGTGCTGTGGATGCTCGAGGTGAGTAGGCATGGTTGTGGTGCTATGGATGCCTGACCAGGAGCTACTAAAACCTTACTACCTCTCGATGCTACGGATGTTCGAGATGAGTAGGCTTGGTCGTGGTGTTGCGGATGACCGACCAGGAGGTACCTCAAACCCTACTATCTCGTGGAGCTGCGGATGCCTAAGGTGAGTAGGTCTGGTCATGATGTTGCGGATGCCCGACCAGGAGTGATAAAACCCTACTACCTCGCGGTGCTGCGGATGTCCGAGGTGAGTAGACTGTTGGTGCAGGAAGCACCATATCGAACCTTGTTTTAATATTGGCAAAGGATTCAAAGTTAAGTTTATTTGTGATCTAATAAAGTTACTTGAGTGTGCAGAAAGAAGTCCTAGCGAAGGGCTGCTAGGCACCTGGTGAAGGGCTGCCAGGAAACAAAGTCTTAGCGAAGGGCTGCTAGGCACCTGGTGAAGGGCTGCCAGGAAACAAAGTCTTAGCGAAGGGCTGCTAGGCACCTGGCGAAGGACTGCCAGGATACAAAGCCCTAGCGAAGGACTGCTTGGCATCGGAACCCTAAGACCCAGCGAAGGACTGCTAGGCACCAAGCGAAGGACTGCCTGGAATCAAAGACCTAGCGAAGGACTGCTAGGCACCAGGCGAAGGGCTGGTTGGAACCGAAGACCCAGCAAAGGGCAGCTGGGCACCTAGCGAAGGGCTGCTAGGAGTCAAAGACCTGACAAAGGACTGCTGGGCACCAGGCGAAGGACTGCCTGGAACTGAAGACCTGGCAAAGGACAGCTAGGCACCTGGCGAAGGACTGCTGGGCAAAAGTCCAACCGGAGGAGCCGGTTGGCATCAGGTAAATTCTCCTAAGAGGAGTAGGTGAGGACGCGTTCCCCGTCGAGGGAACAGTAGGCGTCGGTTCGACCTAGGGCTCCATTTTAGAGACTCAAAGTCAGAACCAAGACAGCTAAAGCTGTATAAAACTAACATATTATTGCTCTATGTTATTTTGGACTAACCCTGGATGCAGGACCGAAGGAACGAGTGTCTGCAGCTCAGAGAGCCTCAAAGGAGTGAGGCAGAAGCTGAGTAGGGCGCCCGGAGTGTCCCGGGCGCCCCCAATGTGAATACAAAAATAAGTAGAGCAAATGTACGCTTCGACAGCTCATGGGTGGGGCGCCCCCGTGCTCCTGGGCGCCCCCATGCTCCCGGGCGCCCCGGATGGTCCGGGCGCCCCGAGCTCAAGCTAACGAAGTGGATAAGAAGCAAGCCAGCAAGAAGCCAACGGATAAGAGTCAACCCGGGCGCCCCCGTCAAAGTCTGATCCCGAGTTTGAAGGGATCAGAGCTGACCGAGAGGAGCTCGGATCAGATGACACTTGGGGGGGCGCCCCCAACGTTACGGGCGCCCCCAGGGGCTATAAAAAGGCCCTCGACCCCAAGGCTTCAAGACAAGAATTCCTCCAACACATTCACGCTCTTCTGCTCCAGCGCTCTGTCCCGGAAACCTCCCGACTTGAGATACAAGCGCCGACGACGTCCCTCTGCTTCGAAAATACGATCTACTCCGGACGTCGGTAATTAAGAGCGGCTTTCTTTTAGTTTACTGTACTAATCTTGTAATCTATACCTGTAAACTTTTTGCGCATATAGAATTGTCCGCAGTAAACGGTCAACGACCGTAGGCCTTGGAGTAGGAGCCGACCGCGACTCCGAACCAAGTAAAATCTTGGTGTTCGTATGTGTTTTACTTTAATTATTTCCGCTGCTAATTCTCTTTTACGAATCCGAACGTTTTACGATATTCACCCCCCCCTCTATCGTTTCTCTCGATCCAACATAGACCTGGTCATGGTGCTGTGGATGCCCGACCAAGAGCTGCCTAAAACCCTACTACCTTGCAGTGCTGTTAATGCCCGAGGTGAGTAGGCTTGGTCGCGATGCTGCGGATGCCCGACCAGGAGCTGATAAAACTCTACTACCTCGCGGTGCTGCGAATGCCCAAGGTGAGTAGGCCAGATCATGGTGTTGCGGATGCCCGACTGGGAGCTGCCTAAACCCTACTACATCGCGGTACTGTGGATGCCTGAGGTGAGTAGGCTTGGCCAAGGTGTTGTGGATGCCCAACCAAGAGCTGCTAAACCCCTTTTGCCTCGCTGTGCTGCGGATGCCCGAGGTGAGTATGCCTGGTCGTGGTGCTGCAAATGCCCGACCAGGAGCTGCTTAACCTCTATTACCTCACAGTGTTATGAATGCCTAAGATGAGGGGAACTGATTATGAAGTTGCGAAGGCCCGACCAGGGGCCGAGATACCCCCACCTCCTAGGACCGCGACCTTAAGGAGGGTGTGACGGAACATAAAGGGGAAAGTAAGCTCGCATCTCGGAGACCAGATACAAAGGAGCACCGCGGGATAGTTGAGGCAAAGGGACCCTTAGCACTAGGGGTGCAATCATTAAGCCGAGTAAAGGATATTGCTCCTTTATTCCGGATGCTCCTTTGTTTCGGCTGCTCCTTTGTTCTGGCTATCCTTTGTAGTCTCTCCTACGATTGTGGGAGTAGAAATTGACTCCTTGTGGCTACAACATATGGGCCCTTCACTGGAAGTGTAAGAAGGTCAGCTCAGAATATGGAAGCAAGGCGTTCAGTCCCGAATACATTGTCACAAAATGCCATAGGACCGGAAAGATGCATACAAAAGAGGAGAGACATAAGAAAACAGGTGAATATTCTAAAGAAAAGTATTCACAAGAAGACCAAGACAAAGTGAAGCAAAATGCTTTCCATTTCAAATAGATAAGTACATTGTGAGTCCAAAACAGAAAAAGCATACAAATGAAGAAGCAAGAGATGAATAGCCCACGCTCGAAGGAAGCGCCTACAACTCCTTGTCTTCGGGTGGGAGCTCTTCCCAAACTCGGTTGATACTCATGAAGCTGAGGTCGGCGTCTGGCTGTAGTAGTTGGGCCTTCTGGAGCTGTCTGATGGCACCATGGAAACCCTGCTTTAGTCGCTTTAAGACCTCCGCCGCCAAGATATCGCCGAATTCATCAGACTCTAGGAACCGGGCCTTGAACTTTGCCTCGGTCTCTCTTGGCCGGGACGCCTCTTTAGCCTTGAGGTTTTGCAGTTCGGCCTCGGCTTCCTCCTTGATAGCTCTCAGCTGCGCCACCTCATAGGACATCTATTCTTTGTCTTCCAAGGCCTCCTTGAGCTTCTCAGAGGTGGTCGAGGCTTTTGATCGGGCCTGGGCGACATCCTCCTGGAGGGCGATCATGTGAGCAACCACAGCCTCCACCATATTTTCCTTCTGTGCCAGCAGGTTGGCTTGCTCCTGTATCCGACTGTTCAGGGAGGCTGTGGACATCTCCATAAGTTGGATGTCCCCAGACAACTTCTTCTCCTTTGCCTGGAGCTGGTCCCGCTCCTGAGTCATCTTGAGTAGGTCGTCCGAGAGGGCTACTGCTCTCTCGGACATCAACTGCTCCCTGTGACGGGAGCCGTGTAGGACTGACTTTAAGGCCAGCATGGTCTCCAGCTGATGCTCCACTTTCACCTGGAGAGCTCTGCTGACCTCTGCTTGCAGGAGCCTCGCTAGATGGGCATGGTCGGCCTCGGCCTCCGCCTTTAGTGCTCGGTGGGTCAGGGACTCAACCTCCCGCCAGGAGTATAAGTGGCGGCTGACAGTAAGGCAGTCTTGAGCAGCCTGTTATAGAACAAAGGAGTTAGAAAACATAAAGTACAATAATCTAAGAAATCGGGAACCCTTACCTTCAAGAGAGACTCGTGGAGGTTGGTTAGGGGCCTGACCGAGGTACACACGACATCCCCTTCCAAGACTCCTTGGCTCCTCGGGTCGTCGCCTCGGCTAATTAGGATGAGGAGTCTCTGGGCTCGGGGAGAAACTGGACAGTAGGAGCTCCCGGAGGTACAGTGGAAGGGCCGGAGTCATCCTCGTCGGAGCTGGAGGCCCCCTCTGAAGAACAACTCTCGGCAGGGACTTCCCTGAACTGATTGCAAAGCCGCCTCCAAGGACGCTTGAAGCTTCTTGCGCAGGCGGTCTAGCTTCATGCGAGGCTTGGTAGGCACTGCTCGCTTGCCTTTGGAAGCCCCGGAAGGGTCGACCGAGGAAGAGCTGGTGGTCTGACCTCCTGTCTCTGGAGTGGTCGTTTGCTTGAAATGCTAAGACAGGGGGATAGTGTCCTCATCATCGGAAATGGGGATGCCCTCCTCAGGGATGGAGGGGAGCTTGCTGGGATCGATGCAGCGCAACCTCTTCCATTTTGGCGCTCGTTTCTCATGGCGTTTTCTCTTTGGCCGCCCTAAGGATTTGGGCAGCTGGGTGTCGACAGGAGGCGCTCACTTCTCCTTATCTTCTTTCGCCTCTACAATGACTAGAGGCAGGTTGGCCTCCTAGGCGACGTCGGCCTCCTTGGCGACAGGCAGCTCCGGAGCCCCTTGGTTGATAGCCGGCTTGAGCATGGCTGGGGCCTCTATTTGTTCCAGTGTTGTGTGCTCGTCGGACGACTCCGCGGCCTCCTCCGAAGCCTCGGTTGAGGCAGTTGGTGCAATGAGAGGGGCTGGAGGGGGGGGGGGTCCAGGGCCTCCTTGTTGGTTTCATCCCACTTGATGAGCCGGTTTATCGCCCTCGATAGCATGATGTCCTCTGTAATAAACAAGCAATGGAACAACATTTAGAATTAACGAGCATTGATAAAAAGATAAACTTACCGAGGTTGGGGCTGATGCTGGTGACTTTAGGGCTGAGGCTCGGTCAGTACATGAGTTCATCACTATGCACCATACCCGAGCCGTTGAATTTCATGCTAGACAGAAGACTCCTCGCCCGCTGGTAGGCTGGGTCCTACTGGAAGTCCCCTAGTTCCGGAGGAGCAGGTAGATTTTTCCTCCAGCGACTGGGGCTGAAGGGACGTTGGGGCAGGCGAATGAAGAAGAACCACTCTTTCCATCCCTTGTGGGAAGAAGGGAACCCTCCTAAGAACCTATGGCTGAAGCGCGCTATAAAGCTAAATGCCCCTTGCGAGCCAGTTAGAACAAAAAAAAATGGAAGAAGCAGGAGGTTAGAGGGATGTCGAAGAGCTTAAAGATGATGTACGTCCCACCCATCTGAGGAAGGCGTTGGGAGCCATTTGGTGGAGAGGAATGTCAATGTAGGAGGATACACTCATGAAGAAAGGGGGGAGAGGGAAACAAAACTCTAACTCTACCTGCCCTAGGAAGAAGATGAAGAAGTCTAAGGGAGGTTCTACAAGCGATTGGTCCACCTTGGAGACTTCTACCGTCATCTCAGCCGAAATGCCGTAGGCCTCACAGGTCGCTTGTAGGGTTTCCAGCCTCTCTAGAAGACG
>JAGFNQ010001484.1:0-27133 GCA_024364735.1 Boesenbergia rotunda
TGGACAGTTAATTGACAATTAAATTTGAATTGGTTTTAAAATTGACAACAAATTCTTTATTTTGGATTGAGCCTCGGGGAGCCGTCCAATTTAAAGTTAGTTGTTGTAATTTAATTTCCAATTTTAATTGAAATGTCATGTTTGATTGGATTGAGCCTCGGGGAGCCGTCCAATTGGATTTACAACACATTACTTTTCTTTGGGTATCTGAGCCTCGGGGAGCCACCCTTAGAAAACAATTTGTTGTAATTAATTAAATCCATGAATAAAATATGTTTAAGAGGTGATGCTCTTACATATTGTTGTCTCCAAAATTAATTAGGAAAATGGTTTCCTATAGAGTTTCTTAAATGAGATTTTCATGAAAATAATATGTGGTTGAATTAAGGGATTTGTCTCTTAATTTAATAAGATTTGATTTAGAGAAATCAAAGTCTTGAACATATTATTTCCGAAATTAATTATGACAATTTAGGAAATTGTTTCCCAAAACAATTCCTTTAATAAAGTATGAAATTATGATTAGGAAATCCGGTTCCTAATTTAATTCATGAGACTTGATAAATTAAGTCACATACATACTTTATTAAGGAAATCGTTAGTCATGACATAATTTTATGTCATGAATGTGCTTAAAAGAATGAGACCCAAAACCCCTTACAAAATATTAAGGCCAACACCTTCCATTAATATGGTTAGAATCGGAGTTTTGTTTCTCGCTTGGGTTGATGGACACATCCATGCCCGACTTGAACCTCAACATGTTCAAACCATGGAATTAGTTTATGAATAATATAGTTCGAGTCAGAGGTCAATCATTAGTTTTGGTTGTTGGACACATCCAAGCCTGACTAAGCGGTTGAATGAGCTCCAACCATATTAAAACTATTTCTTGATTAATGGGTCAGCCTTAAGCTTGGAGCATCGATTTGTTGTGCCACAGCCAAGGTCGATGTAAAGAGAGGTGCAGTTGGGTGCTATGTATAATGATACATACTTGTTAATGAGTTAACAACCCAATGTTTATGCAAACATTCAATTAGTTGATAGCATAATGTGATAGTTACATATATGTGATGTGTAATCGGTATAATTACCTACCTTCATAGCTAAGAAGAACTTGATGGCCACAGCCATGGTTGTTCTTATCTATGGTTGGATATCAACCTATTTGGAGATGTTCCTACGATCTCCCGAATTGATAATAAGGGTGAATCAATTCGTAAAATAAATAGGATTTAATTTATGTATGTTGATACATTCTTTAATAAATCTTCTCACATAATCTCAATTTGTATTTCTAGGTAATCACTCGATCATGTCTTCTCTGAATTTGCGTTCCATTTGGACACCAACAAATTAACTGGGCCTAACTTCATAGACTGGCTTCGAAACCTGAGGATAGTCCTCAAGGCAGAAAGCCTGCTTATGTCCTTGAAGATCAACTTCCCAAACGTCCTTCTGAAAATGCAACTCCAGACCAGTTTCCTGAGTTGCTCAACCTGCTGAAGACTGTAGAGCCTTCTGTAAAGCAGGATCAGAAGACGGTACTGTTAGTTGGTTCCTCAAGAAAGGTTCTAAGAGGAAGGCCAAAGAACAGAATAAGGGAAAGAAGAAAAAGGCCAAAAAGACTGAAAAACCCAAAAGGCACTTGCCATCATTGTGGCAAGGAAGGTCACTGGCGAAGAAACTGCAAGATTTATCTTGAGTCCTTGAAGAAAAGGCATCCGATGCCCCATCCTCTTCAAGTATCTTCGTTATTGAATGTCACTCTATTTCCTCAAACACTGGGTACTTGATACTGGGTGTAGCTCACATATATGTAATGACATACAGGGGCTAAGGAATAGAAGAAGACTCGTCAAAGGAGAAGCGAATTTGCGAGTTGGAAATGGAGCAAAGATTGCTGCTGTTGCCATCGGAACATATTTGCTAAAGCTCCCCACTGGACGTGTCTTAGAATTGGATAATTGTTATTTTGTTCCTTCGTTAATAAAGAACATTGTATCTATTTCATGTTTGAATGAAAAGGGTTATCATTTAACTTTTAGTAACAATTGTTGTTACATAACTTTAAATGGCGTTCTTTATGGGAATGGAACTTTGTGCAATGGCATCTACACGTTAGATTTATCCAGTGACGTTTTCAATATCGAAGTTAGCAACAAACGTGCTCGAATAGATAATCGAATAGACTCCTACACTTGGCATTGTCGTCTTGGCCATGTAAGTAAGAAACGCATGACCGAATTGCACCGATGTGGAATTTTGGAATCATTTGAACCCGATTCATTTGATACATGCGAATCGTGCTTAAAAGGCAAGATGACCAAATTACCCTTTACCGGAAAAGGTAATCCAGTGGGAGAATTGCTTGGTCTAATACATACTGATGTATGTGGACCAATGTCAACTCTTGCACAAGGAGGCTATAGCTACTTCATCACCTTTATCGATGATCACTCACGATTCGGGTACGTGTTCTTGATGAAACACAAATCTGAAGCCTTTGAGAAATTCAAAGAGTTCAGAAATGAAGTAGAGAAACAGCTTGGCAAAAGTATTAAAATACTTCGATCCGATCGGGGTGGTGAATACTTAAGTCAAGAGTTTCAAGATTATCTAAGGGACAATGGGATATTATCCCAATGGACTCCGCCATATACACCACAGCATAATGGTGTATCTGAGAGGCGCAACCGAACCTTGATGGACATGGTTAGGTCGATGATGAATCATGCAACTCTTCCAAAATCCTTTTGGGGTTATGCACTTAAGACAGCTGTTTATTTATTAAACAGAGTCCCGACCAAGGTAGTCTCTACTACTCCATATGAGATTTGGAATAGTAAGAAACCTCACTTAACTCACCTTAAGATATGGGGTTGTCCTGCTTACGTGAAGCGGGTTGTATCAGACAAATTGGATGCTAAGTCTGATAAATGTCTATTTATTGGATACCCTAAGGAAACGAAGGGTTACCAATTCTATCATCCCTTGGAACAAAAGGTGTTTGTTTCAAGGCATGCTGTATTTCTAGAAAAAGAATTTCTTTTACAAGAAAACAGTGGGAGTGGCTTTGAACTTGATGAAGTTCAAGAAACTCCAATAGACATTACAGAGACACCGAGTCTAGGCCCACAACCGATAATTCATAATGATGAGCTATCAGTTGAACCTAAAACTACACCACCTCTTCGTAGGTCTGATAGGACACGCAACATTCCAGAGAGATACGGATTTCTCGTAAGTGAATCGAACGACGTGTTGCTCATTGGCGATGACGAACCTATCAGTTATGAAGATGTTCTGAAAAGTTCAGAAAGGGACAAATGGCTTGAAGCCATGAAGTCGGAAATGGATTCCATGTACGAAAATCAAGTATGGGACTTGGTTAACCCACCTGAAGGGATTAAACCCATAGGGTGCAAGTGGGTTTTCAAGAAGAAAACCGACATGGAAGGTAATGTTGTTACCTTTAAGGCTAGATTAGTGGCAAAAGGATATCGTCAGAAACAAGGAATTGATTATGACGAAACCTATTCGCCAGTAGCTATGCTTAAATCCATTCGGATGCTCCTAGCCATAGCAGCTCATTATGATTATGAGATATGGAAATGGATGTGAAAACAGCTTTCCTTAACGGAAACCTGCTTGAGGACGTATACATGATACAGCCTGAAGGTTTCACATCGGTTGATAAAACCAAGGTATGCAAGCTCGACGATCCATATATGGACTGAAGCAAGCATCTAGGAGCTGGAATATCCGTTTTGATGAGACAATCAAAAAGTTTGATTTCTCACAAAATCCTGACGAACCCTGTGTGTACAAGAAGGTTAGTGGGAGTGCAGTCGTATTCCTAGTATTATATGTCGATGACATATTACTTATAGGAAACGATATTTCAGTCTTACAGACAGTTAAAATTTGGTTATCCAAAACTTTCTCCATGAAAGACCTGGGAGAAGCAACCTATATCCTTGGGATTAGAATCTATAGAGATAGATCAAAAGGTTGCTCGGTCTTTCGCAGTCTACATATATAGACCGAGTGCTAAAAGGTTTAGCATGTCGGAATCCAAGAAAGGTTACCTTCCCATTAGGCATGGGATCAACCTTTCAAAGTCTATGTGTCCGCGCACAGAAGACGAGAGGATTTGCATGAATAAGATTCCCTATGCATCCGCGATAGGATCTATCATGTATGCAATGTTATGTACTAGGCCTGATGTATTGTATGCTTTGAGCGTCACAAGCAGATACCAGTCGGATCCAGGAATGGATCACTGGGCGGCTGTTAAGACAATCCTTAAGTACTTAAGAAGAACTAAGGATGTGTTCCTAATATATGGAGAAGGAGATATGGTAATACGTGGGTATACAGATGCCAGTTTCCAGACAGATAAGGATGACTCCAAATCACAGTCTGGATACGTATTTACTTTGAATGGAGGCGCAGTAAGTTGGAAAAGTTCCAAACAAGACACCGTAGCAGATTCTACCACGGAAGCGGAATATATCGCAGCTTCGGAAGCAGCAAAGGAAGCAGTTTGGATCAAGAAGTTTGTCTCAGAACTTGGTGTGGTTCCAACCATTGATGAAGCAGTGCCGGTTTACTGCGACAACAATGGAGCTATTGCACAAGCAAAGGAACCAAGGTCTCATCAGCGATCCAAACACGTGCTTCGCCGCTATCATCTGATCAGAGAGATTATAAGTAGGAATGACATACAAATTGAGAGAGTTCCCACTGAAAGGAATATAGCGGATCCTTTAACTAAGGCCTTGCCTCAAAGCAAGTTTGAGGGTCATGTTAGAGCCTGTGGTATTGGATACCGTAGCGATTGACATTAGACCAAGTGGGAGTTTGTTAGTGATATGAGAGAAGTGTCCTAAGGCAATCGCCTTATGATTGTAAAACATTTATATTAATAAATGATAATTCACTATTTGAGTATACATGCTTGTGTATTTGATTGGGATCTTAAACTCATCTACTGAATGTCCGCAATACAACTCATAGCATAAGAGAATTTATAATGAGATCACAACTAGTGATTATCTCTAAATGCGCAAATGTGAAGTATTGAAAATATCTCTAGTCGATGAATTGATAAAAACGGACACTATCAATTCTGTTGAGACTAGCATGGGTTATTCTCTAATCAGCTGATTCTCACTGGCTGGTGACATTGGGATGTCCGGAGATAAACATGGATGCTAGTTAAGGGAACTAGTTCATTGAAGTGACTAGCTGTAAGACTTCATATGGGAATCTACATGTAGATATGTCAATGAAGATCTTACTGCGGCTTAAGTGCGATGTTCCTTTGACTTGCGGTGTTCAAGTCATCTTGGTCATGGAGACTTATACTTTGACATCTTAAGCAAGCATCTCCAAGGAGGTGTGGACCCAGGATGATCGGGTATAAGCCGAAGTGCCCGAAGATGTTTGAACAGCCTACAAAGGATTCACCACTCCTTGAGAGGAGATGTATACCCAGGCCTATCGTCGGATTGTTACTCAAAGCCTCTGGCCAGAGCATATCATGTTTAGAGTGAGAGTCTCTAAAATACATGAGAGTAATTAGAAATCCAAAGGACGAGTAAGACATTACTTGGGCTAGGTGTGACGTAGTCAGCCTAGTGGGGACTGACACCATTGACCGTGTCCTGAACCAAGTGGGTATAAGGTGGTGAAGGGAATGGGGCACGATTCATTAGAGCTGCTGAAGGGTTTCAGAGCAATTTCTTCTGAGGTCAAACCGTTGATCTTTCGATTAATTGGGGATCATGATGTACTACTAAGTGCCACTCATGATCGTTCTATAATTAGTTGATTATAGACGGCCAACATAAATCGAAAATCTATTTAGTCACACGCAATACGAGTAATCCGAGGTATTTAAAACGAGTTGAAAATTGGATTTTCCGATCAAGAGAAATAAGTCGAATCTGAGTTAGTCAGAGGCGCAATGGAAGCTAAAAATGGCTAAGTCTTTTGAAGGTTTTTTGGGCGAATTAAATGAGTTTAATTCGCGATCGGTTCGGGTCGGTTTTGGCCGGTAAAAGAGGGTGTTCACCCTCCTTGGGTGGCCGGCCATTAAAGGGAGAAAAACCAATTTAATTGGTTTAATTAATAAGATAAATCCAGCGCGATTTATTTTATAAATTATGGATAAATAAATTTGTATAAAGAAATTTATATAAATAAAATTATAGAAATTTATTCTTTTATGGAAGATTAAAATAATCCATGAATTGGGTTTATTTTAATTTTATAAAATCAATTATGAATTGATTTTTCCATAATAAGAAAGTTTATAAATTTCTTATAAAATTTATTCTATAATTTAAAGAGAAGAAGAATTTGTTTTATTATAAATTAGTTATAATAAAACTTGGTTTAAACGGAATAATTCATAAGAATTTATAAGATAAATTTCTTATGATAATTAATTAGTTTTATTATAAAGTTAGTTATAATAAAATTCATAAGAGAATTTATAGGATAAATTTTCTTATGATGATTAATTTATTTTATTATAAATTGGTTTATAATAAAGACTCGGTTTAAATGGAATAATTAATAAGAAAATTTATAAGATAAATTTCTTATAACTAATTTCGTTAATTCCGTTAATTCGGTTTAGAGGGAGACTTAGCAAAGGAGTTGCTACTATATAAAGGAACCAAAGGCTAGCCCTTATTCCTAACTCAACTTATCATAGAGCTCTCCCTCTCTCTCTTAATCTCTTCTCCTCTCCCTCTCCCTCTCTTGCCTAGGGCCGGCGCCCACCCTTGTGGATTAGGGTCGGCGCACCCAACCAACTTCCAAGGTGAAGTTGGCGTGAGCAATCAAGAAGGAGGAGAACCCGAACACGAAGAAGAAGAAGCGGATAGCGACTCCTCTCTTCCCGGAATACGATTCCGTTACTTCGTTGGTTAGTTTTCCATTATTTCTCTTATTCTTCTAGTTGTGCCTTTAGAGAATCTAGTAGTTCTCGTCGGCACAAAACTCGTGACTTTGCGAAGTCATCCCGAAGAGAACTCGGCGTGGACGCGAATAGAGGCGAAGCTTCCAAGGGACGCTACGGTTGGATCTCGTCCCTTACTTCGAGTTACGCGAGGTACTTAGTAAATTAGTTTACTTTTTGCAAACTTTTATTTTATGATTATGTCGATACACTATAAGGTTGAATGCTAGATACGAAGTTAAAATAATTTAGGAAATTATTTTATGCAAACTCTTCCGCTGCACGTAAAAATTTTGAATTTTACAAACTCGTATCCTTGTCGACATGCACCCGGTCCCAACACGTTTTACCATCTCAGGTTGCAACGGCCGAGTTGTAGACTGGAGCTGAGACTGGAGCTTGGCTGAGGGAAGCTCAGGGAGTCCAGGGATAGCTCAGTGGTAGCTGGCGTTGGCAGATGAGCAGATAGGAGCTGCAGGGATGGTGTCATCTGATGCTTGGTGAAGAAACAAAAAGGGTGGAAGAAGGCTTCGTGGAAGCAGAGTTCGAATATTGGTTTCTTGCCGCGCCTTGTGTTTCACCACAACTTGCTTGCTGTGTTCCTGAAGTTGTCATCACCTGACACGAGGAAAGGTTTCTTGTGTGAGATCGCCGCTGGGTGGAGCTCAGGAAAGCTTGTTGTGTTCTTGTCTTTGCTGGGTGCTTGAGTAAGATCATTCTTGTTGTTTCATTGAGCTTAAACATTTATCTGTGATTGAAACGCTGTGAAGAGGTTTCTCCACCGAGAAGGAGGTTGTCTTCTATCCGGTGATAACCGGGGCTTGATCTGCCGACGATCAAGGGATCGCCCACCTCAAGGGCACGCCAAGGAGTAGGGGCAAGTTATCCCCGAACCTTGTAAACCCTCCTTGTTAGCGATCTTGTTAGTTGTAGTTGTTTCCCTTCATTTTCTGTTTCTGCACTTTCTGTTTTCATACTTCCGCTGTGCTACTAACAAAGTTAAGTGCAGAAACTTGATTTGTGTCTAAGTCGAAGTGATTGGCTATATTCACCCCCCCTCTCTAGCCATCCGGTTTCCAACAAGTGGTATCAGAGTTTGGGGCTCTGTTCACGGCTTAACATCCGAGAGTTATCAACAAGATGGCTTTGAGAGAAGGATTTTCCACCACCCAACCTCTATTCTTCGATGGTGTTGATTTCCAATATTGGAGATCGAAGAAGGAATATTATTTGAAGATGGACATCCATACTTGGTTCGCGGTGAAGGAGGGATTCACCCCTCCTAAGGATGATGAAGGTAAAGAACTCGAATCGTGGAGGTGGACTGCTGAACAAACTCGGAAGAGTGAAGCCGATGCGAAGGTGGTTGTCACTCTACAATGTAGCATGAACAAAGACCAACTCATCAAGGTTGGTCCTTTCACAAGTGCAAAGGACTTGTGGAACAAGCTCATCGAACTCCATGAAGGCACCCGAGATTCAAGAATCGCTATGAGGGACTTGTTCCTCAATCAACTTCAAAATCTCTCCATGAAGGAGAATGAATCGATAAGTGAGCTGCATAGCCGGTTCAAGGAAGTCCTCAATGGGCTTCATTCGATTGATGAAAAGGTCGAGAATCGCGACCTTGTGAGGTATGTCTTGAAAGCTTTTCCAAGGAATGCTTTGTGGTCATCCATGGTGGATGCCTACAAAGTTTCCAAGGATCTATCCATTGTAAAGTTAGATGATTTATTTTGTAAGATAGAATTGCATGAAATGGCTAACAAAGGCCCCAAGGAGAAAGGGATTGCTTTAGTTGCAGGGGACCGATCCAACAAGAAGAAGAAGGAGAAGAAGAAGAAGAAGGAGGTCTCCTCATCTTCATCCTCTTCCGAATCCGAGTCCGATTCCGAAGAAGATGGCAGCGGCTCCTCATCCTCCGAAATGGCGAACTTTGTGAGAAGGATGATGGGAAGGGGGCGACGCTTCAAGAGTAGAGGTAACTCTAGTGAAGCTAAACTTGATAAGACTAATGCATCTTGCTTTGAGTGTGGTAGGAAAGGGCATTTCAAGAATGAATGTCCAAAACTTAAGAAGAAGGAGGAGAAATCCAAAAGGAAAGAAGAAAAATCCAAGAAGAAGAAGAAGGCCTTGAAGGCCACTTGGGATGAGTAATCCTCTAGCTCATCCGATGAAGAGAAGGAGGAGAAGAGCACAAGGCATGTGACACTTATGGCTCTTGGAGAGGAAAGCAGTGATGAATCTTCAAGTTCCTCAAACACGGCTTCATCATCTTCGGATGATGAAGTGGTAACTTCTCCCGAGCTTGAAAAGTGTTATAGAGCAATTGCATGTTTGACTAGTATGCTTAAAAAGTCAAAGAATAAGGTTAAAGCATTGCAATTAGAAATTGATCAATTGAAATTATCTTGGGATGATAACATTGATGATTTGCATGTTGAATTGTTAGAAGATGAAATTAAATCATTGAAACTTGAAGTTGAAAAGTTGAAATCCTCTAAGGTTGAGGAAGTGGATGATTTGCATGATAACTTGTTAATAGAAGAGAACAAATCATTGAAGAGTGAAGTTGAGAAACTCAATAATATTCTTGAGAAGTTCTCAACTAGCTCTAAGACCCTAGACATGATCTTAAATGCCCAAAGAGCGGTCTACAATAGGGTCGGTATTGGTTACCGTCCTAAAGAACCCTCATTTGTGTCTCTTATGTCTAGGACTGATATGAGACAATCTAGGACACCCAAGGTTCAAAAGAAAGTGGTCAAGGCATGGGTGCCTAAGTCATGTTTAGTTGATGCTTTAGGTCCCAAGGTTTGGGTACCTAAAACTTCTATTTTTCGAATTGTTTAGGTTATGATTGAGGGGGTGCATCTATCAACTTGGTTCGTTGATAGTGGATGCTCCAAACACATGACCGGGGATAGATCATTGTTTACCACACTTCACAAGAAAAGTAGAGGTAATGTATCATTTGGTAACAATAGTAGTCTTAAGGTCATAGGAATAGGAGACATTCAAATATCCGAATGTCTTAGAATCTCAAATGTCCTTCTAGTCAAGGGGATGAAATTTAATCTCCTAAGTGTGAGTCAATTGTGTGACACGGGTTACACAATTGATTTCCAACCAAGTCAATGTCTAGTTAGACAACATGACACCTTGGACACGGTACTAGTTGGAACAAGAGTACACAATATTTATCAAGTTTCATTTAAATGTGCTACTAATGTTTCTGCTAAGTGTTTCATGTCAAAAGAAGATGAGTCCACCCTTTGGCATCGGAGGCTAACACATGTGAACATGAAGAACATCCGGAAGTTCGCCAACAAAGGGTTAGTTCGTGGCTTACCAAGCATCAAGTATGAGAAAGACAAACTTTGTGATGCATGTCAAATGGGTAAGCAAACAAAATCTACACATAAAGGTAAAAGCACTGTAAGTACTTCTACTGCATTAGATTTACTTCACATGGATCTATTTGATTGTAGTACTATCATATCATTGTATGGAAGTAGATATTGCTTTGTGATCATTGATCATTTCACTAGATATACATGGACTTACTTTTTAAAATATAAGGACCAAACCTTAGATGTTTTCATTTCCTTTTGTAGGAGGGTAGAAAATGAAAAATCATTAACAATTATGACAATTAGAAGTGATCATGGAGGTGAATTTCAAAATCAAAGATTTTTGGAATTTTGTCAAGATAGAGGGTATAGACGTGAGTTCTCTACTCCTAGAACACCACAACAAAATATGTAGGACCGGTGCCGTCGATAGAGGGGGGGGGTGAATATCGACCGTTCAAAATCTTCGTAAAACTTCATGGAAAACTCGTTTGTTCTAGACTCAGAATATTAGTAGCGCAGCGGAAAATAAGAACAGAAAAATAAATGCACAACAGAATGACACGCGGATTTTTACTTGGTTCCCGACCCCCCAGGGTCAGTACATCCAAGGCCTATGCACGGGAATGCCCGTCCACTATTGGTCTCCTTTCCGGACTTTCCGGAGGCGAAGAAACCCGACTTACAGTGCAGAATTACAATCAATAATATAGAAATTTAAGTACAGTAATTAAAAAGCAAACCAACGAAACAAAGGTTGAAGCTCGGCCGATCTGGACCTCCGAAGTGCCGCGCACCTCCTCCTGGAGCCTCCTGGTCATAGAGCCTCATTTCTAGCGCGTTGTCGTCGGTCGGAATGATCAGAATCGCTCTGGAATGTTATGTGTCAAGCAAGGGGGTCGAGACCCCTTATATAGGCCTCCTGGGGGCGCCTCGGACGCTGGGGGCGCCCTGGAAGACTCGGTCAACTCTTATCCTTGCGCCTACCTCGCCGCAGGTGATAAGAACTTTGACCAGGGTGCCCCGGATGCTCCGAGCGCCCCCGTGGAGGCTTATCCTGTGTTCTGACTTCGAAACAGCAAAACAGCTACTAATCAGGGTGCCCCGGACACTCCGGGCGCCCCGGTTGACACCTGTTCTGCATGTACCACGAAACCTGCCTTTTTAATACTACCTGGGGGCGCCCCCCTTGCTGGGGGCGCCCCCCTTGCATGGGGGCACCCCCCTTGCTGGGGGCGCCCCCCTTAAGGCCTGCAAACTCTACTTTTTACCTTGCTTTGCCTCCGGTTCTTGATACCTGCAAGATACACAAACACAAAGCATAGATACATATAATGTTAGCCTTAAGGACTAGGTTCAGACTTCGGATTTGCACGAAACCCTAGGTCGAACCGGCACGAGTTCCTATCCCCGAGAACTCGCCCTTCACCTACTCCTTTCAGGAGATGGTTGCCACCCAGCCCTTCGGGTGGACTTTTACTTAGCTTCCGATTACTCCGGATCTCGAGAAGCCCAAACCCTGACCCGTCTCTACTCCTGTCCTTAGTCATCGCTCAGCTAAGTTGCTTAGTCCCTCAGACCAAGTCTTCATTTCCTAGCAGTCCTTCGCCAGGTGCCTAGCAGCCCTTCGCTAGGTCTTTGTTACCAAGCGGTCCTTTGCCTGGTGCCTAGCAATCCTTCGCTAGGTGTTCTATGCCTAGTAGTCCTTCACTAGGTGCCTAGCAGCCCTTCGCTAGGTCTTCTATGCCTAGTAGTCCTTCACTAGGTGCCTAGCAGCCCTTCGCTAGGTCTTAGGGTTACGATTCCTCGCAGCCCTTCGCTAGGACTTAGGGTTTCAATGCCTAGATTAACTAGGACTTTTCTTCTGCTAAGGTTACTTCTCTCTTACTCCCCTTTGTCTGTTCAATAGATCACTGACTTAAGTGAATTGTCAAACATTAAAACACTTAAAGAGGAACATCATTGATGCAACTTGCACCAACAATCTCCCCCTTTTTGATGTTTGACAATAACTTAAGTTAGATTGTTTTAAGGGGCTAATTTACCATCCTTGGGATCAAACTAAAACATGACCTTAGTTTTGTAAAACATTTTGATCAAACGGTCCTTTAGTAAGAATCCAAAAAAAAAATTCTAACTTAAGCACACCTCTCCCCCTTTGTCATACATCAAATAAAATAAAAATACTTGCGCCAACAATGAGAGTATTTTGAAAATACTTAGTATAAAATTTTGAAGACATAGCATAAAACAAATATTTAAGTATTATGAGCTCAGAAAACTTTAGACAATATTTAGAAAAAGAATTTTTTTAAAGGTACAAATATTTTGAAAGATGATAAGTAATTTTTGAAAAATATAAGTACCTTTGAAAAATGTATTGAGTTTTTGAAAACTAGGTACTTTTGAAAGAATGCTAGTTTGGAAAATATGAATATTATGCATATTTTGCAAATACTAACTATTTTTGGCAAAGATGAGACTTTGAAAAATATAAGTAATTTTTGAAACATTATATTTTACTTGACTAGGATTCTTTTCCAGTTTGACACAATCCTAGGAAACCTTGTTAACTACAAGGACAATTTCCTAAGTGTCCTGGAAATTTTTCAAACTCAAGTAAATATTAACAGAATTTAAAAAAACATGATAATACTTTTGAAAATATATGCTAGTGTAATTTGAAAAATGTGTGAACTTTTGAAGACTCGATATTTTACTTGACTTGGTTTATTTTCCAGTCTGACACTATCCTGGGAAACCTTGTTGACTACAAGGACATTTCCCTATGTGTCCTGGACATTCTCCAACTCAAGTAAACATTATTTCAACTTGATCAAAATCAGATGAATGAATATATATATATATATTTTAAATTGATAGCATTTAAAAATAATACTTATGTTTTCAACAGGATTTGAAAATACCGCGCATGAAAACATTTGAAAATTTTAATAATTCTTTTAATTTGACCTCCCCCTAAACTTAACCCAGTCTCGGGAAGCTTGTTGACCACAAGTACTCTTCCTCTGAGTCTTAAGGTTTGATTCAGATCAAAAGAATAATAATTTTCAAAATGATTTAAAACCTGTTAGACTCCCCCTAAATTTGACACGTCCTAGGAGTCCTTGAAGATCATAAAGTGGGCCTTTTCTCTGTGTCTTTAGGGTTTATCAAAGTCAAAGAACCGATAGTTTTTAAGTAGATAAATTTTGAAGTCACAATTTGGAAAGAAGATAATTTTGAAAACATATGTAATGCAAATTAAGGTGCAGTTTTCGAAAAATATTTTTAATAAAACGAACAAAACACTCCCCCTGCATCCAACACCATTTGACTCTATCTAAGTGCCTTAAGGAACTTTAGTGTTGTCCTAAGAGGCTTGTGTCTAATTGAGTGAGTCAAACAAATTTTTTGAAAAGATATATTTTTGGAAAATGTATAATATATATAATCAAACAGACAAGCATGAATTCCATAAAAACATTATTATGTTGAAGCACTATTTTGAAAATAAATTTTTAGGAAAATATTCTTACCATTTTGAAAAACAATTTTGAAAAAATATTTTTCAATTCATTAGTCCTTAACATCTCACCCATTTTAGATGTATCAATACAACAAGCATAGTTGCCTTATAGATGTATTGTGAGATGCTTAATTTATTTTTCTCAATTTATTAACTCTAAGAATTAATTGAAGCTTGTGTTAGATTTGAATTTGACAAGAAGTAACTTGAATTTCAAAAATTGGCTTCCAGGTCTTGGCGAGGCACTAGGCCTTCTTTGGCCGTAGCCTTATGGGATCATCCACCCTTTCCTTGACAAAGCCTTTTAATGAAATTTCATTTTCAAAATTACTTTTTGAAAAATTCTGATCTAACTAGTTTGGGTCTTGGATCGGTAGCTTCGGCTAGTTCCGCCAAGATGGCTTCCCTAACGTACTATCATCTCACCTCCACCCAATACTAGGTTAATCAAGTTTCAATTATTCTTTTTCCTATAGCCGGTCTAATATATGCATAAAATTTAAATATGAATGACATGTCATATTTTAAAAGCATAGCAAATGCATGTCATGGCAGTTATGCATGAGTCAAACAAGTCAAATAATTTTATTTAAGTTTCTAAAATGTATCAAATTCCCGATTTGATACATGTCGAGTGAACCCACGAATATGTCAACCCACTTTGACATATTTAATGTTACTAATTTTAATTGTTACACTTTGGGAAAAATTTTACTTTAGTTTGAGTTTAAGTTATTTAAGATTTTAGTTGGATTCAGATTAATTACGAATTAATTGAGGTTGAATTAATTAGAAATTCATTGAGTAGGATTAATATTAAGTTAATTTTAATTGAAGTTATAATTTTAATTCAATTTTATTTTGAATTGAATTAAATTGAATTAATTTAGGTTTAATTTGAATTTAATTTAATTATTTGAATTAATTTGAATTTAATTGAATTTAATTGAATTATTTGACTTAATTTCAAGTTAATTGAATTATTTGAATTAATTCGAATTTAATTGAATTATTTGAATTAATTCGAATTTAATTGAATTTAATTGAATTATTTGACTTAATTTCAAGTTAATTGAATTTAATTGAATTATTTGAATTAATTCGAATTTAATTGAATTATTTGAATTAATTCGAATTTAATTGAACTTAATTGAATTATTTAAGATTTAATTAATTAATTTGAATTTTTAAGAATTAATTAATTTGAATTTGACTTATTAAGAATTAATTAATTTGAATTTGAATTATTAAGAATTAATTGATTTGAATTTGAATTATTAAGAATTAATTAATTCAAATTTAATATTATTAAGAATTAATTAATTTGAATTTAATTTGGATTTAATTTTAATTAATTTGAATTTAATTTAAATTTAATTTGAATTAATTTGAATTTAATTTGGATTTAATTTGAATTAATTTGAATTTAATTTGGATTTAATTTGAATTAATTTGAATTTAATTTGGATTTAATTTGAATTAATTTAGGATTAAATTAAGATTTAATTCGAATTTAAGATTTAATTCGAATTATAATGATTAATTAATAATTGTGGGTTTAAATTCATCATTTTCATTATTTCAAAAATTTCTTCTTCATTTTTGTCTTTCTTTTCAAGTTTTTCTAATAATTTTGATTTATTTGAATTTTTGTAATTTTTATTGATTATGGCCTTTATCTTAGAAAATTCTATCTCTTCCTCAAGATTAAAATTTTCAATATCTTCACAGTAGGTGGAGTAAATTGGGCCACTAGTTAAAGATTTATAATAATATTCAATATTATCTATGATTAAACTATTATCTAGGAGAATTTTATATTCAAAATTATCCTCAGATATATTTTTAATATTTATCTCTAGAATATCTTTAAGAATTTCAGAATTAATTTCTGAATTAATCTTGAGATTTTCAGGATTAATTTCGGATTTATCCTTAGGATATTTGAATTTGAATTCGGATTTATCCTTAGGATTTTCAATTTTGAGTTCGGGATTGGTTTCAAATTTAGATCCAGAATTAATTGCATCATTATCTGTAGAATTATCAGAGTTTATTTTAGATTTAATATCAGAAATAATTTTAGCAATTATTGAATTGGTATTAATGATTAAACAATTTATTTCTGACATTTTAGCCATATTCACATTATGTAACTTATTATTTAAAATATCTAATTGACTATGCAATAATTCTAACTTCTCAGGAAAATTATCTAAATTATTAAAAGACATTGCAGGAATTTGTAAAGTTTTTGGAACATACATTTTTCGTACCTTTGCCGGACATTTGTTTTTGTAATGTCCGAATTTTTTACACTTGAAGCATTGCACGTGATCCTTGTTTTTCCGGACTCCTGGCGCTGGTATCTCCTTTGCCGCCGGTGACGAACGATTCTTACAAGTAGGGCACTGATTTTTGTAGTGCCCTCTCTCCCTGCACGTGAAACAAATAATATGGAATTTAAAATTTGACATTAAAATAAAATGTACCTGATTCACCCCTGGGCTCCCCCTCAACTCCTGGCGTCGTTGCTCCGTCGGCGGTTAGTCCGGTGAAGAGCGGCTCGGCTCTGATACCAATTGTGGGACCGGTGTCGTCGATAGAGGGGGGGTGAATATCGACCGTTCAAAATCTTCGTAAAACTTCGTGGAAAACTCGTTTGTTCTAGACTCAGAATATTAGTAGCGCAGCGGAAAATAAGAACAGAAAAATAAATGCACAACAGAATGACACGCGGATTTTTACTTGGTTCCCGACCCCCCAAGGTCAGTACATCCAAGGCCTATGCACGGGAACGCCCGTCCACTATTGGTCTCCTTTCCGAACTTTCCGGAGGCGGAGAAACCCGACTTACAGTGCAGAATTACAATCAATAATATAGAAATTTAAGTACAGTAATTAAAAAGCAAACCAACGAAACAAAGGTTGAAGCTCGGCCGATCTGGACCTCCGAAGTGCCGCACACCTCCTCTTGGAGCCTCCCGGTCGTAGAGCCTCGTTTCTAGCGTGTTGTCGTCGGTCGGAATGATCAGAATTGCTCTAGAATGTTGTGTGTCAAGCAAGGGGGTCGAGACCCCTTATATAGTCCTCCTGGGGCCGCCCCGGACGCTGGGGGCGCCCTAGAAGACTCGGTCAACTCTTATCCTTGCGTCTACCTCGCCACAGGTGATAAGAACTTTGACCAGGGTGCCCCGGATGCTCTGGGCGCCCCCGTGGAGGCTTATCCTGTGTTCTGGCTTCGAAACAGCAAAACAGCTACTAATCAGGGCGCCCCGGATGCTCCGGGCGCCCCGGTTGACACCTTTTCTGCATGTACCACGAAACCTGCCTTTTTAATACTACCTGGGGGCGCCCCCCATACTGGGGGTGCCCTGGTTGCATGGGGGCGCCCCCCTTGCTGGGGGCGCCCCCCTTAAGGCCTGCAAACTCTACTTTTTACCCTGCTTTGCCTCCGATTCTTGATACCTGCAAGATACACAAACACAAAGCATAGATACATATAATATTAGCCTTAAGGACTTGGTTCAGACTTCGGATTTGCACGAAACCCTAGGTCGAACCGGGACGAGTTCCTATCCCCGAGAACTCGCCCTTCACCTACTCCTTTCAGGAGACGGTTGCCACCTAGCCCTTCGGGTGGACTTTTACTTAGCTTCCGATTACTCCGGATCTCGAGACGCCCAAACCCTGACCCGTCTCTACTCCTGTCCTTAGTCATTGCTCAGCTAAGTTGCTTAGTCCCTCGGATCAAGTCTTCATTTCCTAGCAGTCCTTCGCCAGGTGCCTAGCAGCCCTTCGCTAGGTCTTTGTTACCAAGCGGTCCTTTGCCTGGTACCTAGCAATCCTTCGCTAGGTGTTCTATGCCTAGTAGTCCTTCACTAGGTGCCTAGCAGCCCTTCGCTAGGTCTTCTATGCCTAGTAGTCCTTCACTAGGTGCCTAGCAGCCCTTCGCTAGGACTTAGGGTTTCAATGCCTAGATTAACTAGGACTTTTCTTCTGCTAAGGTTACTTCTCTCTTACTCCCCTTTGTCTGTTCAATAGATCACTGACTTAATTGAATTATCAAACATTAAAACACTTAAAGAGGAACATCATTGATGCAACTTGCACCAACAAAATAGTGTTGTAGAAAGGAAGAACTGTGTACTTCAAGAGGCAGCACGAAGCATGCTTAATGAGTACTCACTCTCGAGTTGCTTATGGGATGAAGCTGTAAACACAGCTTGTTATGTGCAAAACCGGGTCCTCATTCATAGGTTTTTAGGAAAGACTCCCCATGAACATTGGTTTGGAAAACCACCTACGGTTAAACACCTTCGGGTGTTTAGTTGTAAGGTGTTCATTCTAAACACCAAGGATCATCTTGGAAAGTTCACGACAAAGGCTGATGAAGGGATACTAGTCGGGTACTCCTTCATTAGTAAAGCCTATCGAGTCTATAACAAGAAGTCTAGACTTGTTGAAGAATCTTCTGATGTTGTCTTTGAAGAAATTCCAAAAGTCAATGGTCAACCAGAAGATGGAGTCCAATTCGAACTTAGGACACTAAGTTTGAATGAAAGTCCAAATGTTGTTGATGGTGATGAATCTGATAATGGTGAACCTAGACAACCCATTGATCAGCCGGATCCTAAGGCTGAACTTGTGTCTAGTGAGCCCATCCTCGAAGCACCACCAACACCAAGGTAAACTAGATTAGCCTCTAGTCATCCTCAAAACCAAATTGTTGGAGATATCCATCATGGGGTTAGAACTAGATCATTCTTCCAGAATGAGGCTAATGAAGTTGCCCTAATTTTCGAAATAGAACCGAGAAAAATTGATGAAGCATTAAATTATCCCGATTGGATTATCGCAATGCAAGATGAATTAGGTCAATTCGAGAGGAGTCAAGTTTGGGACTTAGTCCCTAGACCTAAGAAGACCACCATCATTGGAACCAAATGGGTCTTTAAGAACAAATTGAACCATAAGGGAGAAATCATTAAAAACAAGGCACGCTTAGTAACCAAGGGCTATAGTCAAGTTGAAGGCCTTGATTATGATGAGAGCTATGCTCCCGTGGCACGATTAGAGTCCATTCGATTGATGCTTGCATTTGCAGCACATCGTGGCTTCAAATTATATCAAATGGACGTCAAATCAGCCTTTCTAAATGGTCTAATAAGAGAAAAGGTCTATGTCGAACAACCACCGGGGTTTGAGAGTTTCGAATTTCCAAACCATGTGTTCAAGCTCAAAAAGGCACTTTATGGCCTTAAACAAGCACCCCGAGCTTGGTATGAGTGGTTGTCGACGTTCCTAATTAAGAAGGGCTTCATTAGAGGCCAAATAGACCCTACACTATTTCTACGAAGAGATGGTGACGATATTTTTGTAGCCCAAGTATATGTCGATGACATAATTTGTGGCTCAAACAATAGGGGATATTTGAATGAGTTCATTGGATACATGGAGAGTGAGTTTGAAATGAGTCTAGTGGGAGAGTTGACTTTCTTCCTTGGACTTGAAATCAAGCAAACTCGCGATGGTATCTATGTGCACCAATCAAAGTATACACAAGAAATGCTTCGAAAATTCAATATGAATGATTCAAAAGAGGTAACCACTCCCATGGCCACAAACACAAGATTAGACAATGATGAGAGTGGTAAACCCGTTGATTTGACTCAATATCGAAGCATGATAGGTAGTTTGATATACCTCACAGCTAGTCGACCGGATATTCTATTTGTTGTGGGTATGTGCGCTAGGTATCAAGTTTGTGCCAAGGAATCTCACTTAATCGTTGTTAAGCGAATTTTGAGGTATCTCAAAGGCACAATAGGAGTCGGTCTATGGTACCCCCGTACCGAATCATTTTACTTAATTAGCTATACGGACTCCGACTACGCTGGATGTAAGTTGGACCGGAAGAGCACAAGTGGGGGTTGCCAATTCTTAGGTTCGTCTGAGTAAGTTGGTCAAGTCGGAAGCAACATTGCGTTGCTCTTTCCACGACCGAGGCAGAATATATCGCCATGGGTGAGAGCGTATCGCAGTTGTTGTGGATGATACATACTTTAGAGGACTATGGTTTGAGTTACAAGGGTGTGCAAGTGTTATGTGATAACATTAGCACAATTAATCTAACCAAGAATCCAGTCCATCATTCTAGGACCAAACACATTGAGGTGCGTCACCACATCATTAGAGATCATGTAGCTAGGGGAGATATTGTACTCTCACATGTAGAGTCCAAATCAAACCTAGCTGACATTTTCACTAAACCACTCCCTAAAAATGAATTTAGTTTCCTAAGATGGGAGTTGGGAATGTGTCGTGCTTCATGAATTTCAAAATGCATTCAAACCCTTCATGATTATTTCGAAATTGTTGGGAAACAATTGGGTAATTTTGGGGACATCTCACACAAACTATAAGGTTTAACAAAACGTTTTTGTTTGCTAGATATGGGGTGAGATGTTAGGATCAACTAAATTTCTCAAAATGTCAATGCATCCCTTGAGAAATTAAGTTGACGAGATAATAATCACTTCGGTGGCCAAGTGTTGGGAAAACCAATGCATAACACATGTGTATTTGACTCCATGATCATACTTGGACATTCCAATCAAGGCAACTTGATTAGAAACCTGAATTTGATACAAACTTAGTTGAAATTGCTTGAATGATTGTTGATTGAGTTTGACTCCATCTGGATGGAGCAATGTGATTGTTGAACCTATAAGGACTCTTGATTCTTATTCAGGGATCAATTTTAGTCATGAGATCATGTCCAAGTTCGATAATCTTCATCAGATCTAGTTCGAAAGTTTCAGAATATCTGAAACTGAATGTTTCAGATCGAATCTGGGAGTTTCAGGAACCCTGATCGGTCACCCGACCGATCAGGCTTAGGGCTGATCGGTCCTCGGACCGATCTGGCTCCATCCTGTAACGATCGGTCCACAGATCGATCAGAGGGGCTTCAGTGACTTTACGAAATTCTGATCAACCTTACTGAGCCAGCCTGGATCGGTCCCCGGACCGATCTGGCACCCTCTGGTGATCGGTCCGCAGACCGATCAGGGGGCTCACAGGCTTCTCTCCGAACCCTACTGTTCATGTCCTAATCGATCAGCCGACTGATCAGGAGCGCACCTGATCGGTCACCCGACCGATCAGGCCCAGGTTAGTCCAATCAGGCTATGGCCTGATCGGTCTAGGCGCTATCAGATCGAACGGTGATCCGTTCAAACGCATTAAATTGTGGTTGGTGGACCGATCCACCAACCGATTAACTTGGCAAAAAACCCTTCAGTGCCGAACCCTAGCGCCGAAAAACCTCCCACCTGTGCAATCTTTGTGTCGTGCGAAAGCTCTCCCAGTACTTTCTTCTTCCTTGCGAGAGTCTTCGCGCGTGCAGTCCTAAGGAGTTCTTCAGGGCTCTGTTTTCTTCCTACTGTTAGTGATATGAGAGAAGTGTCCTAAGGCAATCGCCTTATGATTGTAAAACATTTATTTTAATAAATGATAATTCACTATTTGAGTATACATGCTTGTGTATTTGATTGGGATCTTAAACTCATCTACTGAATGTCCGCAATACAACTCACAGCATAAGAGAATTTGTGATGGGATCACAACTAGTGATTATCTCTAAATGTGCAAATGTGAAGTATTGAAAATATCCCTAGTCGATGAATTGATAAATACGGACACTATCAATTCTGTTGAGACTAGCATGGGTTATTCTCTAATCAGCTGATTCTCACTGGCTGGTGACATTGGGATGTCCGGAGATAAACATGGATGCTAGTTAAGGGAACTAGTTCATTGGAGTGACTAGCTGTACAACTTCATATGGAATCTATATATAGAAATGTCAATGAAGTTCTTACTGCGCCTTAAGTGCAATGTTCCTTTGACTTGCGGTGTTCAAGTCATCTTGGTCATGGAGACTTATACTTTAACATCTTAAGCAAGCATCTCCAAGGAGGTGTGGACCCAGGATGATTGGGTATAAGCCGAAGTGCCCGAAGATGTTTGAACAACCTACAAAGGATTCACCACTCCTTGCGAGGAGATGTATACCCAGGCCTATCGTCGGATTGTTACTCGAAGCCTCTGGCCAGAGCATATCTTGTTTAGAGTGCGAGTCTCTAAAATACATGAGAGTAATTAGAAATCCAAAGGACGAGAAAGATACTACTTGGGCTAGGTGTGACGTAGTCAGTCTAGTGGGGACTGGCACAAACAGACCATGTCCTGAACCAAGTGGGTATAAGATGGTGAAGGGAATGAGGCACGATTCATTAGAGCTGCTGAAGGGTTTCAGAATTACTTCTGAGGTCAACCGTTGATCTTTCGATTAATTGGGGGTCATGATGTACTACTAGGTGCCACTCATGATCGTTCTATAATTAGTTGATTATAGACGGCCAACATAAATCGAAAGCCTATTTAGTCACACGCACTACGAGTAATCCGAGGGATTTAAAATGAGTTGAAAATTAGATTTTCCAATCAAGAGAAATAAGTCGAATCTGAATTAATCAGAGGCGCAATGTAAGCTTAAAATGGCTAAGACTTTGGAAGGCTTATCGGGAGAATTAAATGAGTTTAATTCGCGATCGGTTCGGCCCGGTTTGGCCGGCCAAAGAGGGTGCCAAACCCCTTTGGTTTGGCCGGCCACAATAAAGGGGATAAACCAATTTATTTCGTTTAATTAATAAAATAAATCTAGCGTGATTTGTTTTATAAAATTATGGATAAATAAATTGATATATAAAGAAATTTATATAAAGAGATTTATAAAGAAAAAATTTGTAGAAATTTATTCTTTTTATGGAAATTAAAATGAACTATGAATTGGTTTAATTTTAATTTATAAAATCAATTATGAATTGATTTTCCATGATAAGAAAATTTTATACAAATTTTATTCCATAATTAAAAAGAGAGAAGGATTTGTTATGGATAAATAAATTTGTATAAAGAAATTTATATAAATAAATTTATAGAAATTTATTCTTTTTATGTAAATTTAAATGATCCATAGAATAGTTTATTTTAATTTTATAAAATCAATTATGAATTGATTTTTCCATAATAAGAAAGTTTATAAATTTCTTATAAAATTTATTCCATAATAAAAGGAGATGAAGTATTTGTTTTATTATAAAGTTAGTTATAATAAAACTTGGCTTAAATGGAATAATTAATAAGAGAATTTATAGGATAAATTTCTTATGAAAAATTCCGTTAAAGAGGAGACTTGGCAAGGGAGAAGCAACTATATAAAGGAACCAAAGGCAAGCCCTTAAATCCAATCAATTAATCAAGAGATTGTTGCTCTCTCTCTCTCTCTCTACACGCCTCTCTCTCCCTCTAGGGTCGGCGCCTCTCTCTCTAGGGCCGGCTCTTTCTCTCTCCTCCCCTAGGGCCGGCGCAACTCCCAAGGTGGGCGTGAGCTTCATCCACCAAGAAGACCCCGAAGAAGAAGAAGCGGATCGCGTCTCCTTCCTTCCCTTCCCGGAATTTGGATTCTGATTCTTGGTGGTTAGTTTCCTTTCTTCTCTCTTGTTCTTCTAGTTGTGCCAATAGAGAATCTAGTAGTTCTCGTCGGCGCAAAACTCGTGACTTTGCGAAGTCATCCCGAATAGAACTCGGCGTGGACGCGAATAGAGGCGAAGCTTCCAAGGGACGCTACAGTTGGATCTCGTCCCTTACTTCAAGTTACGCGAGGTACTTAGTAAATTAGTTTACTTTTTCTGCAAAGTTTTATTTTATGATCATGTCCACACACCATAAGGTTGCATGCTAGATACGTGGTTAGAATAATTTGAGAAATTATTTTATGCTAATTCTTCCGCAGCACGTAAAAATTTAAAATTTTACGAACCCGTATCCTTGTCAACATGCACCCGGTCCCAACAGTGGTATCAGAGTCAAGTTAGTGTTCGACATAATCATATAATTGTTTTGTGGAAAACTTTGTCATGATCTCAATTTCGGAAAAATTTTCAATTATGGAAACTTTCAAATTATAATAAATTTTAGATTTAGGAATTTCAAAGTTTGGAAATCCTCATGAAATTTCGCAAACGTTTGAAATTTTTTAGTTTCTGAAATTTTATAATAATTGTGAAAACTTCCCATCTTTGGAAACTTTCCAATTTTGAAAATTTTTCTATTTTAGAAATTTTCTAATTTTGGAAATATGTAAGTTTACTTTGTACCAGAAACTTACAATTATTCTGAAAACCTATTTTTGAAATCTCACAATTTTGGGCACTTTCTTTTAAGAAAGTCTAGACAAATTCATGGACAGTTAATTGACAATTAAATTTGAATTGGTTTTTAAATTGACAATAAAATTCTTTATTTTGGATTAAGCCTCGGGGTGCCGTCCAATTTAAAGTTAGTTGTTGTAATTTAATTTCCCAATTTTAATTGAAATTGTCATGTTTGATTTGGATTGAGCCTCGGGGAGCCGTCCAATTGGATTTACAACGAATTACTTTTCTTTGGGTATCTGAGCCTCGGGGAGCCACCCTTAGAAAATAATTTGTTGTAATTAATTAAATCCATGAATAAAATATGTTTGAAGAGGTGATGCTCTTACATATTGTTGTCTCCAAAATTAATTAGGAAAATGGTTTCCTATAGAGTTTTCTTTAATGAGATTTTCATGAAAATAATATGTAGTTGAATTAAGGGATTTGTCTCTTAATTTAATAAGATTTGATTTAGAGAAATCAAAGTCTTGAACATATTATTTCCGAAATTAATTATGACAATTTAGGAAATTATTTCCCAAAACAATTCCTTTAATTAAGTATGAAATTGGAATTAGGAAATCCGGTTCCTAATTCAATTAATGAGACTTGATAACTTAAGTCACATACATACTTTATTAAGGAAATCGTTAGTCATGACATAATTCTATGTCATGAATGTGCTTAGAAAAGAAAGGATGAGACCCAAAACCCTTACAAAATATTAAGGCTAACACCTTCCATTAATATGGTTAGAATCGGAGTTTTGTTTCTCGTTTGGGTTGATGGACATATCCATGCCCGACTTGAACCTCAACATGTTCAAACCATGAAATTAGTTTATGAATAATATAGTTGGAGTCAGAGGTCAATCATTAGTTTTGGTTGTTGGACACATCCAAGCCTGACTAAGCGGTTGAATGAGCTCCAACCATATTAAAACTATTTCTTGATTAATGGGTCAGCCTTAAGCTTGGAGCATCGATTTGTTGTGCCACAGCCAAGGTCGATGTAAAGAGAGGTGCAGTTGGGTGCTATGTATAATTGTTGCATACTTGTTAATGAGTTAACAACCCAATGTTTATGCAAACATTCAATTAGTTGATAGCATAATGTGATAGTTACATATATGTGATGTGTAATCGGTATAATTACCTACCTTCATAGCTAAGAATAACTGATGGCCACAGCCATGGTTGTTCTTACCTATGGTTGGATATCAACCTATTTGGAGATGTTCTACGATCTCCCGAATTGATAAAAAGGGTTATTCAATTTGAAAAATAAATAGGATTTTATTATGTATGTTGATACATTCTTTAATCATTCTTCTCACATAAGCTCAATTTGTATTTCTAGGATAATCACTCGATCATGTCTTCTCTGAATTTGCGTTCCATTTTGGACACCAATAAACTGACTGGGCCAAACTTCATGGACTGGCTTCGAAACCTGAGGATAGTCCTCAAGGCAGAGAAGCTTGCTTATGTCCTTGAAGATCAACTTCCCAACCGTCCTCCTGAAAATGCAACTCCAGACCAGTTTCCTGAGTTGCTCAACCTGCTGAAGACTGTAGAGCCTTCTGTGAAGCAGGATCAAAAGACGGTACTGTTAGTTGGTTCCTCGAAGAAAGGTTCTAAGAGGAAGGCCAAAGAACAGAATAAGGGAAAGAAGAAAAAGGCCAAAAAGACTGAAAAAAACCAAAAGGCACTTGCCCATCACTGTGGCAAGGAGGGTCACTGGCGAAGAAACTACAAGGTTTATCTTGAGTCCTTGAAAGAGAAGGCATCCGATGCCCCATCCTCTTCAAGTATCTTCGTTATTGAATGTCACTCTATTTCCTCAAACACATGGGTACTTGATACTGGGTGTAGCTCACATATATGTAATGACATACAGGGGCTAAGGAATAGAAGAAGACTCGTCAAGGGAGAAGCAATTTGCGAGTTGGAAAGGAGCAAAGATTGCTGCTGTTGCCATCGGAACATATTTGCTAAAGCTCCCACTGGACGTGTCTTAGAATTGGATAATTGTTATTTTGTTCCTTCGTTAATAAAGAACATTGTATCTATTTCATGTTTGAATGAAAAGGGTTATCATTTAACTTTTAGTAACAATTGTTGTTACATAACTTTAAATGACGTTCTTTATGGGAATGGAACTTTGTGCAATGGTATCTACACGTTAGATTTATCCGGTGACGTTTTCAATATCGAAGTTAGCAACAAACGTGCTAGAATAGATAATCGAATAGACTCCTACACGTGGCATTGTCGTCTTGGCCATGTAAGTAAGAAACGCATGACCAAATTACACCGATGTGGAATTTTGGAATCATTTGAACCCGATTCATTTGATACATGCGAATCATGCTTAAAAGGAAGATGACCAAATTACCTTTTCCTGGAAAAGGTAATCCAGTGGGAGAATTGCTTGGTCTAATACATACTGATGTATGTGGACCAATGTCAACTCTTGCACAAGGAGCTATAGCTACTTCATCACCTTTATCGATGATCACTCACGATTCGGGTATGTGTTCTGATGAAACACAAATCTGAAGCCTTTGAGAAATTCAAAGAGTTTAGAAATGAAGTAGAAAACAGCTTGGCAAAAGTATTAAGATACTTCGATCCGATCGGGGTGGTGAATACTTAAGTCAAGAGTTTCAAGATTATCTTAGGGACAATGGGATATTGTCCCAATGGACTCCGCCGTATACACCACAGCATAATGGTGTATCTGAGAGGCGCAACCGAACCTTGATGACATGGTTAGGTCAATGATGAATCATGCAACTCTTCCAAAATCCTTTTGGGGCTATGCACTTAAGACAGCTGTTTACTTGCTAAACAGAGTCCCGACCAAGGTAGTCTCTACTACTCCATATGAGATATGGAATATAAGAAACCCCACTTAACTCACCTTAAGAATATGGGGTTGTCCTGCTTATGTGAAGCGGATTGTATCAGACAAATTGGATGCTAAGTCTGATAAATGTCTATTT
>JAGFNQ010001485.1:0-29962 GCA_024364735.1 Boesenbergia rotunda
TGTCCTAGATTGTCTCATATCAGTCCTAGACATAAGAGACACAAATGAAGGTTCTTTAGGTCGGTAACCAATACCGGCCCTATTGTAGACTGCCCTTTGGGCATTCAATATCATGTCTAGGGTCTTAGAGCTAGTTGAGAACTTCTCAAGAATATTCTTGAGTCTCTCAACTTCACTCTTCAATGATTTGTTTTCTTCTTCTAGCAAATCATCATGCAAATCATCTACATCCTCAACCTTAGAGGATTTCAAATTTTCAACCTCAAGTTTTAATGATTTAATCTCATCCTCTAACATTTCAACATGCAAATCATCAATGTTATCATCCCTAGATAATTTCAATTGATCAATTTCTAATTGCAATGCTTTAACCTTATTTTTCGACTTCTTTAACATATTGGTTAAACATGCAATTGCTCTATAACATTTCTCAAGTTCGGGAGAAGTTACCTCTTCATCATCCGAAGATGATGAAGTCGCGTTTGAGGAGTTGGATGATTCATCATTGTTTTCCTCTCCAAGAGCCATGAGTGCCACATGCCTTGTGCTCTTCTCCTCCTTCTCTTCATCGGATGAGTTTGAGGAGGATTCATCCCAAGTGGCCTTCAAAGCCTTCTTCTTCTTCTTGGATTTTTCCTCTTTCTTTTTGGATTTCTCCTCCTTCTACTTTAGCTTCGGGCATTCATTCTTGAAATGCCCTTTCCTACCACACTCATAGCAAGAAGCATTAGTCTTATCAAATTTAGCTTCACTAGGATTACCTTTACCCTTGAAGCGTCGACCCCTTCTCATCATCCTTCTCATAAAATTCGCCATCTCGGAGGATGAGGAGCCGCTGCCATCTTCCTCGGAATCGGACTCGGATTCGGAAGAGAATGAAGATGAAGAGACTTCCTTCTCCTTCTTCTTCTCCTTCTTCTTCTTATTGGATCGTTCCCCTGCAACTAAGGCAATCCCCTTCTCCTTGGGGCCTTTGTTAGCCATTTCATGCAATTCCATCTCACAAAACAAATCATCTAACTTAACAATTGATAAGTCCTTGGAAACTTTGTAGGCATCCACCATGGATGACCACAAAGCATTCCTTGGAAATGCTTTTAGTACATACCTCACAAGGTCACGATTCTCGACCTTTTCATCAATCGAATGAAGCCCATTGAGGACTTCCTTGAACCGGCTATGTAGCTCACTTACCGATTTATTTTCCTTCATGGAAAGATTTTGTAATTGGTTGAGAAACAAATCCCTCTTGGCGATTCTTGAATCTCGGGTGCCCTCGTGGAGTTCGATGAGCTTGTTCCACAAGTCCTTTGCACTTGTGAAAGGACCAACCTTGATGAGTTGGTCTTTGTTCATGCCGCATTGTAGAGTGACAACCGCCTTCGCGTCGGCTTCACTCTTTCGAGTTTGTTCGGCCGTTCACCGCCACGATTCAAGTTCCTTGCCTTCATCATCTTTTGGAGGGGTGAAGCCCTCCTTCACCGCGAACCAAGTGTTGATGTCCATCTTCAAATAATACTCCATCTTTGATCTCCAATATTGAAAATCAGCGCCATCAAAGAATGGAGGTCGAGTGGTGCTAAAGCCTTCTCTCAACGCCATGGATGATAGCTCTCGGTTGTTAATCCGCAAAAACAGAGCCCCAAGCTCTGATACCACTTGTTGGAACCCGGATGGCTAGAGAGGGGGGGTGAATATAGCCAAACACTTGGACTTTAAGCTTTTCAAACTTCTGCACTCAATTTGTTAGTAGCACAGCAGAAGAAATAATGGAAACAGAGAAGTGCAGAAATGCAGAAAACAGAAACAGCTAGAAGGAACAAACAAGATCGCTAACAAGGAGGGTTTACAAGGTTCGGGGATTACTTGCCCCTACTCCTTGGCGTGCCCTTAAAGTGGGCGATCCCTTGATCATCGGCAGATCAAGCCCCGGTTAACACTGGATAGAAAGCAACCTCCTTCTCGGTGGAGTAACCTCTCCACAGCGTTTCAATCAAGGATATAGTTTTAAGCACAATGAAACACAAGAAGGATCTTACTCAGCACTTAGCAAAGACAAGAACACAGTAAACTCCCTCTGAGCTCCACCCAGCGACGATCTCACGCAAGAACCCTTTCCCCGTGTCTTCTCGCTGTTGGACTCGAAGCTTCTTGTTCCTTCCTCCAAGTGCTCAAGCAAGGGCTGGTTGCTTCAAAGATCAGAGTAGCTTTCTCAAGAATGGATGATCAACAAGGAGCACAAGCACGCAGCAAGTATCTCAGCTCAACCCAAGACAACAACAACTTCTTCTTGCTCTGCTCCACACCGCTCCTTTTGTTCCCCTCTTGACTGCCAGGTGACAACATCTCACTGCAGCCTCCAGCTGCTTACCTGCAACCACCAGCTACTACTGAGCTCCTCTGGACTCCTTGAGCCTCCCTCAGACCAGCCCCAAACAGCAGCTCCAGCTAGCGCCAGCGCCCGTTGCAACCTGAGATGGAAAAACTGACAAACCTGCTCCAAGGAAAGGTCTCCATTGACTCTCCTTGAGTGTTTGAATCCTTCCCTCTCACCTGCAGCTTAATCAGAGTATTAGGACAGCATATCAAGCAGCAAATCATGTATCAGATGTTAAGCGCAGAGAATCGTATATGGTTAGACGCAATCAGAGCGTCTGATAGTGCAATTTGAATTACAACACAATTTGAATTACAAATCATGTCGCAAACACAATACAACACGCACATGTACAAAAACGGCGCGCAGGCCGTATTATGAATTACAACACAATTTTAATCTTATTAAAAATTGGGTTTTGGGCCATGACCATCACACTACTGTACATAATTCAAAATTATGTAATTTTACAGATTTTATATAATTTTTCTACTGATTTTTAGAATTTTTCAAGTCACAACTCCGCGGCGGTCACGGTAAGCGGGTTTCGGGCGTAATCGCGAGACAAGGCCCCTTGCGGGGTTAGGGGCAGCGCCTCTACTCGTGAAATAACCTTCACGAGTGTCTTCTTGCGATTATACAGCGCCTTTACCCGCTGTCCCAAAATCCATTTGGGCGAAACTTGCCGTTTCGGAGAAGTTTTTCTCGGTGGCAAAGTCTACAAGTGCTTCGCACTCGTCGCTTTGCCTCTACGAGGAAAAATACTCAAAAATCCTAAAATTTAGAAAAATTACAGAAGCATAAAATTATCTAAATTTTGTATCTAATACAAAAAAATAAAAACCAAAACGAGCACAAGCTTCGCTCGTGGCTCTGATACCACTGTAGGGTTTTTCGGGCCGCGAAAACCGCTTTTTCGCGTCGCGGAAACCCCGAAAGCCCCAATAGAAAGGATCCGAGCGAAGAAAACCATTTCAAAAATTTACGAGTGCTCGTTTACATGCTTCAAAACCGATCTACAACCTAGATCTATTAGAGAAGAGAAAAACTACCTTCGATGCGTGCCCCGCAATTCCCGCTCGCTCCTCGGTTGGTGTCGGATCTCAAGGATGCAAAGTAGCAACCCTCTAGAAGTATCCACACAAGCAAGAGAGTGGAGAGGAGAGCCCAAAAGTGTGCTAGCACTACTTGGGGTCTCGGCAAGATGAGAGGAGAGGGAGAGCAAAACCAAACCAAAACCAAGTCAAAAGAAGAATGAATCACCACACCAAAATTAAAACACCTTTTGTGTGTTTTAATGGCCGGCCATTTAATGGCCATTATTGGCCATTAAGTGGCTGGCCACCACCTTTGGTAACCCCCTTTTTGAATTCAAAATTCAAATGGGGAGGTTACTTAGCCTTGATGATGATGCCAAGTCATCACTTGGTCAAGTCAAGGTGATGTGGCTTGAGTCAAGTCAAACTTGCCTCTTATGGACTTTCCATATTTAGCCAAAGTCAAACTTTGACTTCATTACTCTCTCATGATTAGATTCATCCAACACTTGGATCAAACTCGAGTCCAACTCAAGTTGTCTAATTTGAGTCAAGTCAAACTTGCCTTTTATGGACTTTCCATATTTAGCCAAAGTCAAACTTTGACTTCATTACTCTCTCATGATTAGATTCATCCAACACTTGGATCAAACTCGAGTCCAACTCAAGTTGTCTAATTTGAGTCAAGTCAAACTTGCCTTTTATGGACTTTCCATATTTAGCCAAAGTCAAACTTTGACTTCATTACTCTCGGTCCATCATATGGACTTATTCTCCATCTATTGCTCTATGTGTGTGACCCTATAGGTTCTTGTAACGTTGGCAATGCCCTTAAACCTATTTAAGGACATAAGCAATGAGAGGTATCTAGCAACACATCATTGCTACCCAAGTTACAAGAATGTCGAGATCCAACATCACCATTGTGACTAATAATTGTGACCATCACAATATGTGACAACGTCCTTCTATCCTCGATATCTAGATTGATCTTTCATGAGGCATAGACCGTGTCATCCTCAAATCAATCTATATGTCTTGATCTCCAAGTAGACTCACTATAATCAAATAAGCTCAATATCTAATATTGCCTTATTTGGGCATGACCATGCACTTAGTGGTCTTACTCTATCAAGAACGAAGATATCACTCCCGTCATATAGGAGGGATAGATCTCATCTACGTTACTCACATCCCTCCGCATAATTTGTTACAAACCCAGTAATCGCCTTTATAGTCCACCCAGTTACGGGTGACGTTTAACGAAGCCAAAGTACGTAACTCCTTATGTAGGGAACTATGGTAACTTCAGGTCTAGGACTATAGTCATACTAATAGTCACATGAGAAAGTATATGACACTCATATAACGATCCATGATACTTTCTCATGGCGGGCCATTCAGTATACATTCTCTAATGTATACTCATGTGTCAACTTGATATCTCATATCCATGACTTGTGAGATCAAGTCATCATGTTGACCTACATGCTAGTCTCTATGCATTAACATTGTCTTTTGAATGTTAATACTTGACTAGGAATAATTAAGAGTAGTGTTCTCTATATCATCTCACTATCGATTCAACTAATCGATTGATATAGATAAGAACCTTCTACTCAAGGACGTTATTATACTAAGTTATTTGGCACCAATACACATAAGTACAATAACCATAAGAAATGCCTTTATATATAAGAAATATATATACAAGAATATGATACAATGAGTCCAAAAAGTAATCATCATATGATTGGCTCTAGGGCTCTCACTAACAGACACAAGCCTGATCGGTCACCAGACCGATCAGAGTGAAGCCTGATCGGTCACCAGACCGATCAGGTAGCTCCCTGTCCGATCAGGCTCAAGCCTGATCGGTCCATGTCTGAGTGAACAGTAACTGTGAAAATCAAATCCTAAGTCATGGATCGGTCACCAGACCGTTCAGGAGCTGATCAGCCGGGGAACTCAACTCACTGTGGGCTCCCTGATCGGTCACCAGACCGATTAGGAGCACGGCAGTGAGGAAGCTGCCTGCTCCCTGATCGGTCACCGGACCGATCAGGAGCTAAGCAACGAGGCAACGGCCTGCTCCCTGATCGGTCACCAGACCGATCAGGAGCCACACGGTAGGTTCCCAACCTCACTGTGCGCTCCCTGATCAGTCACCAGACCGATCAGTCATCGCTGGATCGGTCACCAGACCGATCCACGAAGGAGCAGCGTGCCAATATCCCTGATCGGTCACCAGACCGATCTAGAGACTCAAACCTAGCCCTCCAAGCTAGGATTTCATCCACCTTAGCCCTCAAAGCTAAGGATTTTTCACCTAACCCTTCAAGTTGGGAATTTTCACCTAACCCTCCAAGTTAGCACTTTTCACCTAGCCCTCCAAGCTAGGACTTTTCACCCAACTCTTTCGAATTAGGACTTTTCCAAATCTAGCCCTCCAAGCTAGGACTTGACCCTCCAAGCCAGGACTTTTTCACCTAACCCTCCACGTTGGGACTTTTCACCTAACCCTCCAAGTTAGGACTTTTCACCTAGCCCTCCAAGCTAGGAATTTTTACCCAACCCTTCCGAATTAGGACTTTTCAACACCTAGCCCTCCAAGCTAGGATTTTCCACACCTAACCCTCCAGGTTAGTATTTTCCAACACCTAGTCCTCCAAGCTAGGATTTTCCATACCATGTCTAATCCCCGATCAGGACTTAATCATAATCATAATAATCATCCACCTAAACTAAAATCGGTGTCAACACCAAAACAACAATCAGGGTCAGACTGCATCAACAACCACATGTGAAGCATCGAATCTTCTTTCTTTTCGTTTGAGCTTCCTCATTCCTACAACGCATGTTAGAATTTGAATGAATTGAGATGGGTTTAGAGTTTACCTTCTTTTTCTTACTCTTTGGACACTTGTCTTTGTAGTGTCCCTTTTCATTACATCCAAAGTATATAATGTGGTCTTTGATTCTTGCTTTGGTGGAGGTAGGAGCTTCTTCTTGCTCCGGTATGGAAGTGGGTCTCTCCTCCCCCTCAATTCTTGAGATTGATACTTCCTCTTCTTCTTTTGAGGAAGTTGATGATTTTTCACTTAATTCTTTCACTTCACTTGATGATGTTGATAATCTCTCACTCTCTTTTTCCTCCTCTTGGGCTATCGAGCTCAGTCCCTCGGGCTCTTCCACTAATTGAACTCGTGTAGGGTTTTCATGGAATTCTCCTATCTTTTTCCATAGCTCATGTGCATTTTGATATTTTCCTACACTACTAATTACATTGTTAGGCAAAATATTAAGTAAAATTGTAATTACCTTTTCATTTACCTTTGATTGATTTTGTTGCTCTTGATTCCAATATCTAGGCCTAAGCTTCTTCTCGTGCTTGTCCTTTGGAATTTCAAATGGTTCTTCAAGCACAATCCTAAGGTCCCACTTCATTCCGAACCATATTTCTATCCTTGTCTTCCAATATCCGAAATCTTCATGGTTGTAGGGGGGTGAAGTGTAGATGTCATCTCCTAGCTTATCTTCCATTGTTCTTCCTCTAGCTCGTGCTCCTTTGGCGGTTAGTCTAATGAGAACGGTCCTTTGCTCTGATACCACTTGTAAGATCGATGTCGGTTGCTAGAGGGGGTGAATAGCAATTTTCGGCTTCTTCCTACGATTGTTAGTGCGCAAGATAACTAAAACAAAACTAACAATGCTAACAAACCTATTTATGTGGTTCGGAGATGATGACTCCTACTCCACGACAGTCCGTGAGGTGGACGATCCCTCGATCCTTCGGTGGATCACTCCCCGGATGCCCTTCGGCTAGCTCGCGTAGCTCCTTGTGGGTGGAGAAACCTCGCCACAACCTTGAGTGCACACTCTGAGCACATAGACTACTAATGAGCTCTAACCATGCTCATTTCGTCAAGAGTTCTCAGCTCAACATGAGTTCTCTTAAATATAACTCAAAGCATAAACCCTCGCTACCAGTCAACTGCTCATTTATCAGTCGACTGATCCCACTCAACTAGCCAGCCAACGGCTCTCTCAACGGCTAGTTTTTGAGCTCACCAGTCGATTGCTCCCGACTGGTCTCGGGCCAGAAACCTTCTGTGAGTTTCTGTGCTTGCTGGTAGTCAACTGTTATATCACCAGTCGACTTCCCAGCTTACAAACACACTCCTACTCACTCCGAAGACCCTCCTCCATGCGTGCCTTCAGGTACACTCCCTTGGCCTGCCCCTTGAAGTCCTCTTCCACCGGCTATTGTCCCTCGGATGCGCACACAAGCCTTCCCTTAGCTTGCCTCCATGCCACCCTTCACGTGAGCCCTTTGAAGTCCACTTCCCGGCTTGCCCTTAGAGACCTCCTCCCTCGGCTCTTGTCCCTTCATGACTTAGCTGACTCTTCACTAACAGCCTTAACTGTTGCCTTCGCGCCCTCTTCGTCTTCGGCCCTCGTCCCTCGGATGCACATAAGCCTCCAGCTTGTCTCCATGCCATCCTTCACGTACGCCTCGAAGTCCTCACCCCACGACTCATCATCGCTGCTATCCATGGTCCCTCGGGTGCACATAAGCCTCCAGCTTGTCTCTATACCACGCTTCACCGTACCGAAGTCGTCCAACCAAGTCAATATGTGTAAACCTGCACATCCTGCACACTCACATACACATATTAGATCACAAGGGAAAACCTAACTTAAACTCTTTGCCCAAACATCAAAACACATAGTCACTCCGGACCATAGATTGCCTCAACAGAAACCTCTTACAAGCTTACAAGAAGAAACTACAAGAGAAAGCAAAATACAATGAAAAATCTTATAAGATTTACAATAATGTGTTCTATTTGCTTTTCTTGCTTTCTTCAAGCTTGAGATCGGCTCTAGAACTTTAGAAGTTCAGCAACACTATGCCCCAAAGCTTCTCTTGAAATGGCGTGGAAGGAGGAGGAGAAGTGCCGAAGAGCAGCCCAAGAGTTACGCTCAAAATCTGCGTGAAAACCCTATATACCCGACGCCTTAGGTTTCCTAATCGATTACTACGTCAGACTTAGCCGTTCAATGGCTAGTTTTTGAACCTTAATTGATTAGCCAATCGATTAAGACCAGCCTTAATCAATTACTGAATCGATTCAGCACCTTTCTGTGCTCTCACGTGAAGCTGCAGTAATCGATCACCCAATCAATTACAGGACCCCTTAATCGATTGACCAATCGATTAAGGGAAGGTTAAATCGATTGCCCAATCGATTCAGCCACCTTCTGTTCTCGCAACTCATTTCTCCTAATCGATCAGCTAATTGATTCACCCTTCCTTAATCGATCACCTGATCGATCAAGGAAGCTTCTGATTGCGAGAAACCAAACCCTAATCGATTGAGTCCAACCTAACTTGTGTTCACAAGTCTAGGGTTCCCTACCAAGTGCCCGGTTAACTCCTTTGACTAACCTGGATTTTTCCTTGCCTAGTTCTCAACTAGGATTTTTCTTGTGCCAGCGTGCGATCTCCCCGATCCACCTGGACTTCACCTAGTCCCATTAGGTCTTTTCCCATGGTCTTTTCCCATGCTAGCGTGTGATCTCCCTGATCCACCTAGACTTCACCTAGTCCCACTAGGTGTGCCTAGTCCCACTAGGTCTTTTCCCATGCCAGCGTGTGATCTCCCCGATCCACCTGGACTTCACCTAGTCCCACTAGCAGGTCTTTTCCCATGCCAGCGTGTGATCTCCCCGATCCACCTGGACTTCACCTAGTCCCACTAGGTGTGCCTAGTCCCACTAGGTCTTTTCCAGTCAAGTCTCCAGTCAACCTTGACCAACTTGACTCACACGATATTCAAACATCATTATTAAACATCGAAACATTCAACCTTAAGCTTACTAGACATAAGCTCACCCGAGCCTAGTCAAACTAGGTCAACCCTGACCTAACCAAGATTGCACCAGCACTATCGACTGGCACTGATCCTACATTCTCCACTCCTTGGGCATTTGGTGTGGTAGTGTCCTTGCTCAACACACGTGAAGCATCTAATGTGCTTCTTCTCCTTCTAGTTCCTACAACCCATATTAAAATTTAAGGAAATTGAAATGGATTTAGAGTTTACCTCCTTCTTACCCAATGGACACTTATCCTTGTAGTGTCCCTTCTTATTGCACCCAAAACAAATGATGTGGTCTTTTGATTTTACTTTGGTGGAGGTGATAGCTAGGTTGACTTCCTCTTCAACCTTGGATTGTTCTTCTTCATTTTTGAAAGTGGATTGTGCTTCTCCATCTTCTTGTGCCACTTCACTTAAGGAGATGGATGGTGTTTCTTGTTCTTTCTCCTCCTTGGGTGTTGAGCTCATCTCTTCATCCGAATAGTCCTTCTCCTCCTCTTAGACCATTAAACCCATCTCCTTAGGTTCTTCTTCTTGTGTAGACTATGGTTTCTCCCCTAGAACCATTTTGACTTTGCTCCACAAATCGTGGGCATTCTTGTATTCCCCTACACGACTAATCATGTTAGAAAGCAAAATATCAACTAATATTGATATTACCTTTGAATTTGCTTTTGATTGCGATTGTTGCTCCTCGGTCTAATATCTCGGTCGGAGCTTCTTCCCATGCTTGTCTCTTAGGACTTCAAATGGTTCCTTGATGACCATACTTGTGTCCCAATCCATGTCGAAGAAAATCTCCATTCTTTTTGTCCACTAAGAGAAATCTCCTCCTTCATACTTCGGTGGAGTCGCAAACTCGGCCATCTTTTGCCTTCTCGATGGTTAGTCCGATGGAGAGCGTCCCAGCTCTGTTAGCACTTATTGGGATAGATAGCTCGGCTAGAGGGCGGTGAATAGAGGTTGCCTTCAAATTACTCGATTTCTTCTTCCTACACTTGTTAGTGCGCAAGCGGAAATACAATTAACTAAAACTAACACAAAGGAATACAAACCAATTTACGTGGTTCGGAGATAAACTCCTACTCCATGATTGTCCGTAAGGTGGACGATCCCGATCCATCAGTGGATGACTCCTCGAAAAGCCTTCGGCTAGCTCGTGTAGCTTCATGTGGGTGGGAAAACCTCACTATAAACTTGCAAGCACACTTGAGCACTTGTAGACTACTAATAAGTTATAACCAAGCTTATTTCATCAACCCTAGCCAGCCAAACCGAGCTCCCTTAAATAAAGCTTGTGGCTGAATTAACCGTTACCAGTTGAGTGGTTCCAACACCAGTCGACTGATCTAACTGAATTCGAGAGTTACAATTCAACGATTGAATTCCTAGCCAACACCAGTCGACTGCACAGAAGATCAGTCGATTGATCTTTCTATGACCTCTAGCAGTCTACTGCTCCAAGCAGTAGTCGACTGCCCAAACCCTAAACCTAGGGTTTCCCTTCCCGAGTATAATTCACTCAACACACAGACTCTCACGACTCACTTGACTCTTCCTTTGCAGCCTTGACTCTTGCCTTCAAGCCTTCTTTGACTTTGGCTCTCGTCCCTCGGATGCATATAAGCACGTGACTTGTCTCCTCATGTCATCCTTCATGTATGTCTCGAAGTGCGGTTCCCTCAACTCATCGTTGCTGCCTTGTCCATGGTCCCTCGGATGCATACAAGCGCACGGCTCGTCCCCATGTCATCCTTCACAAGACGCGAAGCCATTAAGTTGGGTTTATATCTATCCTGCAAATTTGCACACTCAAATACACATATCAAATATAAGGGTAAACTTAACTTAAACTCTTTGCCCAAACATCAAAACACATGGTCCCACGGATCATAAATTGCTCCAACATGAAGTACCAGATAAAAGGTGAATATGGGACAATCAATTCGATTTTATGAGAGTTTTCAATTGGCCGTCTGGGTAAATTGGGGCAGTACTTGAAACAAACGGTACAGAAGCACAACGTCTCAGGATTCGCACTCCATTTTGAAGGAAAAATTTATGCAAAATATTCCTTAGCTAGTGATCAAACCGCAAATGCTTGGGATAATAACTAGTCGCCCTGCCGCTGCACTATAACCTCGGGGATTTAAACATTTTGGATACAAAACTTGGCTTGTTTTTGACAGATTGGATACCAATTTTTTTTTTTAAAAAACTTTTTTAATCCTAAAGTTAACACTTTATTTTTATTTTAGTCTAGGATCTACCTTCCCAATTGGGTTATAGTGTTCAAGTTAAAAAATAAAAATAAAAATCGAAAACCCCTATAGTTCACTTTTTTAATTGGGTTATAGTGTTAAGCTACAAAAAATTAAAAATCTAATACCCCTAAAGTTCATTTTCCCAATTAAGTTATAATGTTTAATCATAATTTTTTTAAAAAAAACTTAAGGCACCTCTCATTACATTGTATTAAAATTGTTATTTTTAAAATTTAGGATTAAAAAAAGATAAATGTCCAACTTTGAGACTATAAAAGTCTTTTCAAAAGTTTAATATAAGAATCGTCAATTTAGTATCAAGTTTAGTACATGAAGAGTATGTGCCCCGTTTTTTAATAGATAATAAAAAAAATTACAATTCGAATCTTAGCAACGACATACCATGGAGAATTTTTTCTCTCTAACGAGAAATAGACCTAAGAATATTGACTTATTGGATTAGTCTTTATAAATATTTTTTGATTTATTCTAGTGATCGATAAAATTTTTTCATCATGACGAATTGATCATTTTAAAAATTAGTCGATTTGAAAAATTAAATATCAAAATTAAAAAAATAAAAATAATCATATGAGTGACAATTTTAACCATTAATACTATCCATTTGAATCCATTAATCATGGATGGAATTGATTGATGATTTGTAATAGTATTTATGATAAAATATCTTCACTTTTAATTTTATTTTAGATTTTTCATTGAGAATTTTTTTATTTTAATAATATTAATGATGTGATTGAATAAAATTAATTTTTTAATTTAAGATTAAAGTCAAAACTTTAATCTAATTGTCTTAAATGAGATTATTCTACTTCTAATTTATTAAATTTGTTAATTTGTGCTATTCTATCTTTTTCATCTATTCAAATTAAGTTTACAAAAACTATTTACTTTGTATGATATATAAATAATAAATTTATCCATAAATATAATTTATTCAATAATATATAGTGAATAGTGTCGTCGAAGATACAAAATTAATCAAAAAGATATAATTTTTATAATATATATGTCTCATAATACTAAAATATAATAATACTAATATTATATAAAAATATTGATATAAAAAAAATCAAATTCATCAAAAATTTAATATATTATTCTTCTCAGTCTGTTTTCTTTGAAAGCTCAAACTTATTAATTGATGATTAAATAAAAATTACAAAAAGAAGATTTTGACGAAAAGATTACCTTTATTTCTTGTATACATCGACAACGATATTTTAGCAATTTTTTTACTTTATATATATATATATATATATATTTCATCCTGTCGCGAAGTGAGTCGGACGCTCTTACAGCTGAATGAGCCTCCAAAGAGAGCAAGGTTGCTGAGGTGGCCTAACGAGCTGGATTGCTTTCAACCTGTAAGACAGGGACCGTTAGAACCCGTCGAGAAAAGTCCCCGGCCAGGTACTCCGACGGTCAAGTCAGTACACGACGGTGACGATGGAAAACAATAGAACAGTATGAAATTGCACTATCGCGCGTACCTGAAAAATACGGAGTGATGGGGGTTATATAGCCGGGGAAGCTGACAGCTCTTGCCCCGCCTACCACTTGCTGTCATATAGCGATGACAAGGTAATGCATGTTCAGAGGTGCCAGAATAAAGTGGCACATACTGTATTAAGGAAAGGGGCGCTGTCAACCTAAGGGTTGGCGTCGTTGGACGCCGCTCGGCCTGACATCAGGGTATGTGGTCGAGGTACGGGGGGACAGGATGTGGCAGGAAGATCAAGACCTCCACTACTAGAATTTTTGCATTCAACAACACATAATCGACAACGATTTTTTGATAAAGTGTTGTCGTATGTCAATTTAACAACAGTTTTAGTATTAACCGTTGTTGTTGTTGGTCTGTATACGTAAAAAGACAACAGTAATAACAAAATGTTGTCGTATGTATACTCAACGACAACAGTTATAAAATAACTGTTGTCTATAGGCGGGATTTACAACAACTGATGTGATAAACTGTTGTCTATTATGACAATAGACAACAGTTATATTAAACTGTTGTTGTTGTATTGTTGTGCTGTTCAAGCAATAAACAAAATCAACGGTGGATATCCAACTGCAAAAAAACATCCCCGCCGAGGCCTTTTCGTTATAAATATATGTGCCTGTGCCTTTTCGTTTTCATGCCCGTGCCCTAATCCATCCCCGTCGAGGCCACCTTCCCTTCTCTTCGTGCACGTGGATCGCCGCCGCCCACCACCGTCGGCGTCGTTCCTCTCCTCTGCTGCTTCCCCCTCGCACAGCTTCCGTCGACTCACCTCTTCGTCTCCAGCTCAAGCGACGCAGTCCACCGCTGCCTCTCTTAGGAGGTGGGTTAGACTATGTCAACTATCTCTCTAAGTTTTCACAAAGTGATTCACACCATCCATCACCTTTAACTATCTCGACATTCACCTTTAGCTCTGTCTGGTTCCCCATCCCTAGCATAAAGGCCGACGAGAACTCGAAGACCATCCAGATCAATGTGGGCTTCCTCACCAAGACCTTTCCGCATGATTTCCATGATCTTTGTATGCCCACAAGGCTGGGCTCGACGTCGAGAGGTGGATGGACGCAATTTCTACGGGCGCAGCTGGGTCAAAGTCGCTCGAACTATACGGAAAGAGGATCTTGAAGAGGGACATGGAGGCTGGGTTCTACGTACACGACTTTGTGAAGGATCTTGGCATTTGCTTGAAGGAATGTCAGAGCATGGGACTAGCATTGCCAGGTTTGGCGTTGGCGCATCAGCTGTATGCCTCACTCATGGCACACGGAGAGGGAGAACTAGGGACTCAAGCACTAATTTTGGCCATTGAACGACTCAACAATACCCGTTTGGAAGGATAGCCAAACACACACTCGGCACGAACTCTGGTACTGGAAATAATCATTTCCTCTCTAGTTCATCAGTATGTGTTTGTTTGAATGCCTACGTGATCCCTGTTTAATAATTTCAAACCTCTTCCTGTTTCTCTCAATATTATCTGCTGGTTTGGGTGCAATTTACTTGGTAATAATGTTATGTAAGTGCACTGCCTTTGAAATGAAGACTATTGTTCCAGTTTCCGTTCCATTTTTACTCAATTCTTTGTTAGGAATATATTTATGTCCATCACATTTCCTTATTTATGCCTTATTGAGAGAAGTCCATTGATTTCAAGATTCTGGTTGTAAACTACAAGCAAGTTTTCTCTTTAACATTAGCCAATATTTCCTTTGCAGTTGGTAATCAGGCAGCCCATTGGTACAATCAATTATCCAGGAGTAGAGAAGGGGCTTTATGTAGCTTCTTCATCAGGTCATTTTCTTTCTGATCTAGACTATCAGTTTTTATTTTTTTTCAGAAGTATTTGTTTTATTTTCATCTTGAGCAATAAAAGTGTACACAGAGAAGCCAGCACTGAGCAGAATGCAAGTTCTTGAAAGATATGATCAGAGAAACCAAACTTTGGTGCAGGTATATGCTCAGGATCTACTTACTATATTTTCCTATGTTCTTATCCTCATCAAGGTTAATCTTCATTATTGAAACTGCATGTGGAGAACTGAATTAGTGAAGCCTCTTTATCTTTTTTGCTTCAGAGCGTATACTTGTTAAGTTTTTGGATGTGGGTTTATGCTCAACTTTTTCAATGCATGTCAGAAACTTAAAATCATTAGTCTCCGTTTACTTTTCATAACTAATGCTTTTGCTTGCATAGTAGAAAACAGGAAATTTTGAGGAAGGGGCTGAATAGTAGCAGATATAGTAAATTATGTTCCTTTACTAGTGAATGAACTACAATAATATTTCTTTTTTATGCAAGCATTATCATACTTTCATTTGCCTCACTCATTGCTGTAGAGGTCATTCTTGTTATTTTACTTCTCTTATATCTTATCCTTTTGATTTTTGATATTTAACTCTTAATTCTTTTGCCACATTCATCATATATTTGAACTCTATTTTTTTGTAGTGGAACCATTTTGTTCCATGTGTGCAATCTGCCAAATGCTTATCATTTTCAAGATACTATGGATTGGATCATCTTTTTTTTAGATAGTTTAGCCTGGCATGTGTAAGCTACAACTGTCTTATGATTTCTTAATATGTCCTTATTGGAATATTGAAAGGTTGAGATCCATTCTGGTCGACCACATTAAATTCGTATCCATCTTGCATTTGTTGGCCATCCACTTGTAGGTGCGTTACATTTGAATTTCTTTTTTGTTTGTACTGGAGTTTCAGTTGTATGTTTCTTTGTTAGGAATATATTTATGTCCATCACATTTCCTTATTGTGATGGACATATAGTTCATTATCATTTATTTGGCTGTGATCACACAATGATACTTCTTAATTTATCATTGTAATTATGGTTATACACTTACTTTCAAATGAGGCATAACGGTTCAATTTAATTTCCCTATAATTGCAGCTCCAAAATAACAAAGAAAATTAAGTAGAAAGAACTTTATCAGTCAGGTAATATGGTCGTCTGAGTATTTTCCTTGAAAAGTGGTTGCAAGGCTGTAAATGTCTAGATAAGCCAAGCTAGCAGTTTCCTTATAATTGCAAGTGCTGATACATGCATATCATTTTTGTTTGTTTGTTTGTTAGTTTGTTATTTTTGTTGTTTGTTGATACATATCTTCATGGATCATTTTTTATTGGACATATGCATTTAATAGATTAACTAATTAGAGTGTTTGTTCTCTTTTTTCCAGCCGCAGGGACTTATTCGTGATCATGTTCGAAGTATTTCCCTTAATCTGACCTTCCAAGCTATAATTTTTGTGATTTGAACTTCATTGTAAGTTTATTTGGGTCAGAAGATACTTGAGTGGTTTCGTCTGTAAAAAGATTTTTGGACAGAAGATACTTGTGTGGTTCCGTCTGTAGAAAGCTTGTGGTGGATCTTTATTGTAAATATGTTGATGATGTTTGATATATATAATTTTTATTTCGAGGTTAAATTATTGCCTTTTAATTGAAAATATAATGGAAATATCTTTGTTGTCAAATTGGTATGAAACTGTTGTGGAACAGTACAAATGCACAGCAGATTTTTTTAAAGCTAAACTGTTGTTGTAGATAAACGGTGACATACGACAACACAGTGATAAAACTGTTGTCGAATATAATAAAAGACAACGGTGAATATGGCATACGACAACGGTGAAACACTGTTGTGAAAATAATAAAAGACAACGGTAAAACACGGTTATAAAAACTGTTGTCGAATGTGATCTACGACAACAGTGGAAAACAAACTGTTGTCGTAGATCACATTCGACAACAGTGATTCACTGTTGTCGTAGACCCCCCCTTTTACAACATGGCCTTTAACAACAGTGGTATTTGGCCTACGACAACAGTGATTCACTGTTGTTAAATGCATTTTTTCTAGTAGTGCTCGGCGAGATATCCGTCACTTGAGATCAGGATGGCTTCAGTCCTGCGCCGACCCCGTACAGTCTCTGGCAGTCTGGTGTCAGGGAGTGGTTATGCCGACTGGGGCACCGAGTAACGAAGCCGGCTGAGGACCTATGAGGGTGCCGACTGGGGAGCCAAGTAACAAGGCCGGCTGAGGGCCTGCGAAGGTGCCGACTGGGGCAGTGAGTAACGCCTCCTCCGGTTTGGGCTTACCCCCGGAGCGTGGGCGAGGAGCCAAGCCTGGATGAGTCTTAGAGCATGAACATCCGACTCGGGGTCGGACTGATATTAGAGAATGTGGGTCACTACACGTGAGCCCAGGGACCTGAGCCCGCTTGACACCTATTTGACGGGCTTTCACAGCCCACTCCTCACCGATCCTTCTGACTGGGCGCCAGGCTGTCGGGCCAGGCTACACGCGAACTGGCCCGGGATCATAGTGAACTAGCCCGGGATCATAAGCATCCCCCTCAAGTCTAGTCGAAGGAGGCACGTAGTCCGACTGACTGGACCCCGAATTTGGACCAAGCCTAGCGCGCCCCTCGGAATACGGGCGTAATTTCTCATTAACTTCCATCTTAACGGGCGGAGACTCGTATTCCCAAGCCATCTGCGCCCGCACCCTGAAGGCCATGCCAACAACTGATGCGAGCGTTCTACCTCACCTGCGCTCTGCCCTTTCAACCATTACCCAAGTCTGATCAGACGGCTTTGGCTGGGTCACACGTTTTTCCCGGTTGCTCATCGAACGACTGGCGTTCCCCGCCTATTCCCATAAGTAAGCCCTTCGCCTACCTGTTCTTCTACATGCGTTCAAAACTTCCCCTTGCTCTCCGCCGCTTTGAGTATCGCTAGGGCTTCAACAACTACTCCTCCTCGACTTTCCTCCGACGACTCCCCCCACCGGTTAGCTTCCCGTCTCCTTTTCATCCGATGGCCTCTTCTTCCTCGTCCCCATCCCCTTCTCGGCCCTGGTATTCCACCATGGTAACCACCCTTACTGCTCACGACCTGGCGCAAATACAGTCCGATTTCCTAGTCCCTGCCAACCACCAACTGCACCTGCCTAAATCGCATGATCGACCGGACTCCGCTCCCTTAGGCTACATTGCTCTATCTCGGGACCATCTACAAGCTGGTCTTTGTTTCCCTGTTCATCCTTTCCTCTCCGCCATCTGCAATTACTTCCAAATTCCCTTACCTCAGCTAGCCCCCAACGCCATACGCTTAATGTGTGGCTCGGCCATCGTTTTCTCCTTACTTCGGATTCCTCTGGAACTAAAAAATTTCTATTACCTTTTCTATCCCAAGCAGCAAGAGGCGAGCGACTTCTTCTTCCAAGCCCGAGCCAAGGCTACTTTCCTCTTGAACCTTCCCACTTCGAACAAGGGATGGAAAGAGCGTTACTTCTTCATTGGGCCCATTTCAGCCCCTTGTTGGCCCACAACTTGGGTCGAGGGACTTCCAGTTTCCGAAGCTCTTCCCCGACACTATCGCACTTCCGCCGCTTACTTGAACGTTACGGCTGAGCTGGAGGATAGGCACTTTCACGGCGGCCTTCTACTGAAGGAGGGGATTCTTTCCACCTTCGGTCTTAGCCCGAGTCCTATCCCCTCTCTATCTGCCGTAGTTAAATCTCACAGTACCTTTCATGTAAATCCTTTAGCCACGCACGAGCTTATTTTATTTTCACAGTTTCCCTACTGCTATCTACGGCTGTAAGGGGAGGCTTCAGGCTGGATAAGGCCGAGCTACAGACTCGGGTTGTTTCCGTGCTGACTGCTAGAGGAGGCGCTTTAGCAGAAGACACTTCGGCAAACCCGACCCCGACTGGCCCGGAATCAGTTCCCATCGCCTCCGAGACCGCCCCTCCTACAACCGTCAGACCGTGCGCTTCTTCCAAGCGTCACCGAGCCTCTCCCCGACAGGGGGCTCGTCCCATCCTTCTTCCAGCAAACGTCTAGTGAAGAAGAAAAAGAAGAAGAGAATAGCTCCCGACTCAGGAGCCCCTTCTGCCTCCCTGGCCATCGTACCCTTCATGGCTCCGGCCGTTAATCCCCTTGCCGTCACACTTGTTAACGACTCCCCTGTCTGCCTGCCAGCAACCATCTCTGCCACCGACCCACTCCTTGGTTCTGCGGCCGATCTTCCTGTCACTTCGACCGCCGACCCTTCTGCTTCTTCGGCTACCCCCGACACGCCTGTGCCCGATGGATCGGGAACTCCCTCTGCTGAGGACCCAACCGAGGATCCAATGATGCACCTTTTGGTGCCCTCTCGGACCAACCGCCACTTGAGGATGCCCCCGGGTGAGCTACCCTACCGGCATCAGGATCTGCGCCTGTATGGGTCGGTAGCCGACCGTTATGTACAGGGGTTCGAGGAGTCTTATTGCTGGGACTCCCGTAACAAGGCTGATGCCTTTTTTCTTAGGGCCACTCAGGTATGTACAGACGAACTGGATCTTCTATCAAACACTCTGTTTCTGATCCCTAAGACCAATATTCCCCTTTTGCAGTTCATAGGAGACTGCCATGGAGTCTCTATGTCCTTTCTAGCCCAGAGCTTGGCTCGGGCTAAGGCCGAGAGGGAGGTGAAACGCCTACAAACCCAACTGGCGCACTCCCACCTAGTTGCCGACGAGCCTACGCTAAACCACCTGCGAGCTGAGGTTCGGGCTCTGCAGGATCAAATAGGCCCGCTTTGAGGAGCAACTTGAGGCGACACACGGCCAAATCGAGACAGCACAGTAGGCCACGTCTCAGACAAACATTCGGCTTTCCACCCTGAAGCACGTCGAACGGAAGGCGCGAGTTCTTCAGGCCAAGGCCAGGCCGAGTCGGACCAGGCGAAGTCTGATCTCCATAAGGTGCCCACTACCATCGACTCCTTTCGGGCCTAACTGGAGACCCGAGACGCTGAGGTTCTGGCCCAGTCACAAAGAATAACCGAGTTGTCTGCGGAACTCTCTTCCAAGGACCAACTGTTACAAGGTCAAGAGGAGGAGCTCGAGCAGCAACGGAGGGAGAAGTCCGAGTGGGAGGCAACCAGAGCAGAGTTGATGGAGCTTCGTTCCCGTAGGGAAACTGAACACTCCGAGTGGGAGGCGGCTAGATCGGAGCTGACGGAACTCCAATCCTACAAGGAAACCGAAGACTCCCGGTTGGAAAAGTATAGGCTTGAGTGCATCAACGCCCCGACCCATATGACTGAAATCGCCGGACGGTTCATGGATGTAATGATGCCACAGGGGATTAACATCGTCCGTCAACTCAAGCTTGGCGGGTATCTGCTTCCCGATCTGCCTCCCACCGCAGTGCGGCTTGAGGACATGTGTAAAGACTTGCCTAACGTGACCGATGAGCCATTCAAGTGAAGGTCAGGCCTCCTGCATCTTTGTCTTTCTTCCCTGTGTACTTGTAAGGTTGATTAGTTCCTAGCTATGTAACAGCTTTATCTTGCCGCTTGGAACCTTTCCTTCCCCTTAGAGCTTCTGAAGCTTGCCCCTTTTGTTAAGTGTTAACGACCCAAAGGGTCATCAGTTGGAGCGCTCGGCTCGAGATGCTTCTTTGTCATGTAAACCATTGAGCCACGGGACTTGCGCGGGCTGACCCTCTTGCGAGAGTTCGGCCACCTGGTTAGGTTGGCACCAGGGGAGCATGGGTTGCCACGTGCCCCGTCGAGGCCTGAACCGAGTGCTTTGTGGGGGTTGGCCCGTTCGTGCAAGCTTAGTTGTTTGGTTAAGTCGACACCCGGGGGACGTGGATCGCCACGTGGCCGACCGGGGCCTTAACCAGGGAATTTATGGGAGCTAGCCCATTTATGAAAGTCTCTCTGTGCCCGTCCCATCGGGGTGATTCGTATCTCCGTTTCTGACAGCTGAGTGACTGAACGTAGCAAGGGTGAAATGACGCATTGGGCAGCGAAATGTCCATCATCGGTCATAAGTACCTTGGGCGACGAGCCGCCCTTGCGCACTTACTTCTGTTTTAATGCTTCTCAGCGTTTTCCCACAATGCGACCGACCGTTCGATCTTGCGATTTACCGAGGCCTTCTACGGACGGCCGAGATGGTTTGCCTTCTCCTATATATAGGCGGCGTCTCCCGGCGTCACTTTCAACCCAAATACCAGTAATACCGAAATTCTCGTTGATTTTACAGCCATCTTCCAGTATGTCCACCGACTCTTCCGAGGAAGCGCTTTCTTTGAGAGGACTTTACACCCTCTCGGATGATTCGTACTCCTTTTCTTCGACGGATGTCGACCAGGAGTTTCTCGAAATGATGCTCCCTCCTGATTCCCCTCCCCTGACAAGGATATTCAAAACCACCACTTCCCCCCACGAAGGTACTTCGCGCAAGGGGAAGGAACCAATTAAGACATGCCCTGCTTCCCATATGGGAGTCTCCGATATGGGTGACTTACCATCGGAGTCACGTCGTCATGCGCTTCGTTCGGCTATCTTCTCATCTTCACATAGCACTCCCGCCCCTCCCCGCCGAGCGAAGTGAGCCCGGGTGCCGGCTTCTGCAGAAGTTACTGCTGCCGCACCAACGTCTTCCCGTGTGACCTCCCGTCCGGGGCACACCCATCCTCCGCCTGACCCCGAGGTATCTCTCTCTCCACCGACTTGCGAGCTTTCCCTTCCTCAGTCGGGAAGCTCCTCTCGGGTGCCCTCTTTTGCTAAGGGAGTTAATCTCTGCCCTCCTCCGACAAGGGCAGTCTTCCCCAAGCACTGTAAATCCCGGAGCTTCCTCTTCTTCAACCCCGTTGAGGAGGGTTTGGATGTCCGCGCCAGCGGGGGATCCAAAGGGAGGTGTCCATACTATCCCTCGCCATTCGACCCAGAGCGGTTCTGTACGTGCGACCGGCTGGCAATACTGACTCGACTATTGCTGGAGGGGCTACTATCAGATGCCTCCTATCTCAGCCAATTCCAGTCTGGGGAGGCTCTTTGAGGGCATCCTCTACCAAACTATGGGCCTCTGTGGGTGAGGATGTTGCCGCTAGCTCTCCTGGGACAGTCTCTTCGAATGCCGCCCCCCACGGGGCACTAGCGAGTGACTCGTGTTCGAGGAGCAGTCTGGACAGGAAGTCTGAAGCCCCGTCTAGCCGAGAACCCAGAAACTCTGCTCGGGCGGGAGCACCTAGGCCTGACCCGAGAAGCCTCGATTCATGAAAGATATTACTTTTGCTTCCTTTTTCTTTGATTCTGACTCTTGCCTTCCTTTTTCAATAGGTGGCGCAGTCAGTCTGGATTTCTGAGGAGTGGACTACACTCAAGGCGCAACTTTTTGAGGCACACCACCTCGTCTCCACCCTGCGGGTTGACCTGAAGGCCAAAGAGGAGGAGCGAGCTGCCTGTGCTGCGAAGCTCGGCCAGCTTCAGCAGAGATACGAGGTTCAAGCATCCGTACTGAAGGCCGTTCAGCGACGCATCCGATGCCTCAAAGGCTACACCGACTCTCTGCTCCAAGGCAAGTCCCTGAAGAAGAACAGCCGAGCTCCATGAACGGGGAGCAGTTATTACTAAAACATGTTCTCCTTATCTTCCTCTGCTGGAGAGGGAATAGGCCTCGATTTTGTAATAGCTTCTGATAATAAGAATGCCGACTTTTCTTTATTCGCCCCTGCAATGTTTTTTTTTGCTAAGGATCCGAGCGTCGTTATTAACTCGAGTGAGGATTGTCGACGTTAAATAATCTTAAGCGTACCGACAGCTCGGGCAAAGGTGAACGATCCAATGCGTAAGTATTGATTGAATGAAATTGTCGATCTGGGCCATTCGTTGTGTCGTTGCCGAGTCACAGACCTCGTGAGGCTTTATCGTGCTGCCCAGCCTTCGCTTGGGCCTTGCTTAAGGGGCAACCAAGTTGGAGAGATGTTTGAGGGATGTTTTTGCCTCAAAACTTCGAGAGTTTCGCCTGCTCGGTGGGTTAATAATTGGGGGGCGTGGGTCGCCACGCGCCAGGTTAAGGACCGAGCCGAGGGATGAATGTGACTTGTTCGAAGATGGGCGTCTGACCACTAACTCAGGCCGATTCTCAGGAGCGTGGGCCGCCACGCGTCCGATCGGAGACACTAAGCCGAGTGGGGAGTGGAAGCTGGTCAACTTATAACTTGCTGGCGAGGCAAGAGTTTGCGCTCACGGTCGGGCAGGACTCAGGGAGCGTGGAATGCCACACGTCTTACTGAGCAGCCGAGCCGTGGGATAAGTGTAACTCGTACGGAGATGAGAGTCTGGACACTGACTCAGGCCGATTCTCAGGAGTGTGGGCCGCCACGCGTCCAATCGGAGACACTGGGTCGAGTGGGGCATGGAAGCTGGTCCACTTATAAATTACTGGCGAGGCAAGAGTTTGCGCACATGGTCGGGCAGGACTTAGGGAGCGTGGAACACCACGCGTCTTACTGAGCAGCCGAGCCACGGGATAAGTAGCACACATAGTCGGGCAGGACTCAGGGAGCGTGGGGCGCCACGCGTCTTACTGAGTAGCCGAGCTGCGGGATAAATAGCGCACACAGTCGGGCAGGACTCAGGGAGCGTGGGACGCCACGCGTCATACTGAGCAGCCGAGCTGCGGGAAATGTAGCACACACAGTCGGGCAGGACTCAAGGAGCGTGGGACGCCACGCGTCTTACTCAGCAGCCGAGCTGCGGGATAAATAGCGCACACAGTCAGGCAGGACTCAGGGAGCGTGGGACGCCACGCGTCTTACTGAGCAGCCGAGCTGTGGGAAATGTAACACACACAGTCGGGCAGGACTCAGGGAGCGTGGGACGCATGATAACTAGCATTTTATGCCATTTTATTTGTTTATTTATTTAGCATTTTTTTTATCCTATCGCATGTTTAAATCATGTTTATACCATATTTTACGATTAAGATTTATTTTTGGTGCTCATTATAATTTCCTCTAAATTTTGGTATAATTTCATGATTTTTGTAGGGAATTAAAAATTGGACTTTGAACCGAAGACTTGGCTGAACCCAAGGCTGGGGCTAAGCTGTGGGCTGAGGCTGATCCGAACTGATTAGGCTGAACACCAGGGCTGCTGGGGCTGATATAGCTGGGTCAAACTCTTGGACTGGGCTGCTGGGCTGAAGCTGGACCGAGCCCAGCTACTGGGTTGAGCACACAAGACGGGCTGAATCGGCTCACACAGAGGGCGCAGACTCCATCTCTTCGAGCGAACTCCCTTCTCCATCGGCGGACACACCCGGTTCGAGCTCTAGTCCACACACACGGGGCGGACTCGATTTCACCCCTCATCGCGCATACATCCCGATGGATATCCTCACACGCGTGACCCCGACTCCCATCTCTCGTCCGCTTCATCTCCTCCCCTTCACCCGACGGCTTCCTCTTCGCCTTCACCGCTGCCGGCCGGACCATTTCTCCTCCCTCATCTCTTCTCCACCGCAGACCAACCTCACGCGAGGGCTTCCAATCCGCGAACCCTAGCCGGCTACCTATCCCTCCATCCCTCTCAATCCCGGTCGGCAAGGAAGCGAGAAGAACCCTAGACAGCACCCGTCGGCCATCTTCCATCTCTCTCGATCCCACTCTTATCTACAAACCCTAGATGCGCCTACCTCTCCTCTTCATTTCTTTTTCTTCTTCACAGCAGCAGTTCTTCCCATCACAGATTCGGCAGCAGTTCTTCACAACAGCATAGCTTCAATTTCCAGCTCCTTCATCCAGCCTTCATCAGATTCGGCAGAACCCCTTTCCAGCAGTTCTCTTCACAGCCACTTCCAGCCTTCATCCGATTGGGTTGATTCTTTCCTTCATCAGATGTGGATCTGGATGTTGGTTGTGTTGATCATTGAATGTTTGTGTTATTGATGAATGTTTGTATTGGATTGATCTCCCACATTAGTTTGCACGTGCCTTTGTTATTTTGATTCATGCTTACAAGTTGTTCGACAAAATGCTTCTATAGTTAGGTTTAATTCCATGTGTTTTGTTTGGCTTAATTCTTGCTTGTCATGCCTCTTTTAATTGCTTTGAGTTCTTATTTTTATTTGGATGCAATTATGTTTGATTAGTCTAGGTTTGTTAATTGCTTTACATTATGTTGCTTTTAATTCTTGCAAGTATAGTTTAGATTAGAGTAGATCCTCTTTACTCGCATTGTCTTTCATTAATTAGGATTAGATTTCATATTTGCTCTGCTATTTCATTTTGTAGTCTTAGCATTCAAATCCAAACCCCAGTTTCATATCCAAAATCCAGAAACAATAACTTGGAATCCTAAGATTATTAACCTATCATTACATTCCTTCAGAGAGACGACTCGAGTTACTCTATACTATATTAGTTTAGAGGAGTTCGATACTTTGATTGTATTTGAAACTGTAACACGACTAAAAACGGTTATCAATGCCACACGTCTTACTGAGCAGCCGAGCTGCGGGAAATGTAGCACACACAGTCGAGCAGGACTCAGGGAGCGTGGGACGCCACGCGTCTTACTGAGTAGCCGAGCTGCAGGAAATGTAGCACACACAGTCGGACTGGACTCAGGGGGCGTGGGACGCCACGCGTTTTACTGAGCAGCCGAGCTGCGGGATAAATAGCACACACAGTTGGGCAGGACTTAGGGAGCGTGGGACGCCACGCGTTTTACTGAGCAGCCGAGCTGTGGGCTAATAGCTCGAGAGTTCGGTACATCTGCGAGCGGGGTAAGGACCATGTTCTTCCACTGTTATGCGTGCTTTACATTTACATCATGGCTTCTCACTCAGCGGCACAATAGGGCTGAAGATGGATCGCACTCCAGGGTCGATCTAACGTTTTTCCCTTCTCATTCTCTAAGTAATAAGTTCCTGAAGCGAGCTTCTGAACAATCTTGAAGGGTCCTCCCCATTGCGGCTCCAGCTTGCTCACGTCTCCCACAGGTTTGATTCTCTTCCAGACAAGGTCGCCCACTTGAAATGTCCTCAGTAACACCTTCCGATCATACTTCTGTTTCATCTTTTGTCGATATGCAAACATCCGAGCAGCTGCTTTGTCTCGGATTTCATTAACTAGGTCCAGCTCTAGACGTCGCCTCTCTTAGTTATCTTCATCGTAGGCCGCCCTTCGGTCCGATTCGCACCCGACCTCAACCGGGATCACAGCTTCGCTCCCATAGACTAGTTGGAAGGGCGTGCACCCGGTTGTTTCTTTGATCGTGGTCCTCAAGGCCCACAGGATGCTCGGGAGCTCCTCTACCCATGTTCCACCGACATGGTTGAGCTTAGTCTTTAATCCTCTGAGGATCTCCCGATTGACCACTTCCGCTTGGCCATTGCTTTGAGGGTAGGCCACAGAGGTGAAAGCTTGCTTGACACCGTATCTTGTGCACCACTCTTGTATTCTTCTGCCTTGGAACTGTCTTCCATTGTCAGAGACGAGCTTATGTGGGATTCCATACCGGCACAGTATGTCTCGCCACAAGAACTTCATTACCGCCTGCTCGGTGATGCGCGACAGAGCCTCCGCCTCTATCCACTTGGAGAAGTATTCGACGGCCAATAGCAAATACTTTTTCTGAGCAGCGACAGTTGGGAATGGTCCCACGATATCCATGCCCCATTGGTTAAAGGGGCAAGAGACCGCCGAGGCCTTTAACGCCTCCGTGGGTCGGTGCGGGAGACAGTGGTGCTTCTGGCAAGACAGGCAGGTGGCCACCAACTCATTAGCATCCTTCTGCAAGGTCGGCCAATAATAGTCGTACATGATCGCCTTCCGAGCTATCGCTCGCGCCCCAGCGTGGTTGCCACAGATCCCCAAATGAATTTCCCTCAAGACATAGTCAGCATCCTCCTCATTTAGGCATTTGAGGAGAGGTCGAGAAAACGATCTCTTGTATAGGACGTCGCCGACCATGGTATACCTGGACACATGCTTCTTGAGCCACCGAGCTTCCTCTCGATCGGTCGGCAGAGTTCCCTTTGTGAGGTAGGTGATGATTGGGGTTCACCAGTCAGACTCTAACTCCAAATCGGCTTGCCTTTCTATCTGCATGATCAACAATGCCGGACCACCAGCCTGGGGAAGCACCCACGAGCCAACTGAACTGGCTAGCTTAGCCAGTTCATCTGCTTTAAAATTCTCCTCCCGTGGGATCTTCCTCACTTGTACCTCTTTGAATTCAGCCTTTAGCTTCTCATAAGCCTCGACGAAGGCCTGCAGCCGATCACTATTGACCTCGAATCACCCAGACACTTGTTGCGTAACTAGTTGGGAATCTGAGTAGAGCACCACTCGGGCCGCCCCTACATGCTTAGCAGCCTGCAATCCAACTATGAGGGCCTCATACTCGGCCTCATTATTTGTGGCCTTATACTCCAGTCGCATAGACAGGTGCATTTTTTCTCCACTCGGGGAGACCATCAGGATACCAATTCCACTTCTCGACCGAGCTGACGAGCCATCTACATATATCTGCCATGCTTCTTCAATCTCGTTTGAATGCATCTCGCTTACGAAGTCAGCCAGGGCTTGAGCCTTGATAGTTGGTCGAGGCTGGTACTGGATATCATATTCGCTCAGCTCGGTAGTCCACTTAATCAGTCGCCCAGATGCTTCAAGATTTGAGGCCACTCGGCCCAGGTTGCTGTTCGTCAGCACCACGATAGGATGCGCCAAGAAATAAGGACGAAGCCTCCGAGCACCCAGCAATAGCGCATATATCAATCTCTCGAGTGTCGTATAGCGGCACTCGGCTCCCTTTAGTAAATGGGCAAAGAATTACATAGGCTGCTGTTCAGCCGCTTCCTGCTTAACCAAAACTAGGCTGACTGAGTCAGCTGATGCGGCCAAATACACATACAGAGTCTCCCCGACCTCCGGTTTCGCCAGCACGGGCAGCTCAGCAAGGTAAACCTTCAACTCTTTGAAAGCCTTGTCACACTCGGCGTCCCATTGGAATTTTGTAGCCTTGCGTAGGGTTTTGAAGAAAGGCAACCCCCGTTCTGCCGATCGGGAAATAAACCAAGATAGGGCAGTGATTCGCCCAGCGAGCCGCTGGGCCTCCCGTAGATTCCTGAGCGGGGGCATATCCAGTAGAGCCTTGACCTTGCCCGGGTTGGCTTCGATGCCCCGCTCGGTCACAATATAGCCCAAGAATTTCCCCCTTCTAGCACCGAAAAGGCACTTGGCTGGGTTCAGCTTGAGCCCATACCTCCGCAGCGTCTGGCAGGTTTCTTCGACATCGGCCACCAAGTCTTCAGCTCGGACAGACTTGATGAGGATGTCATCGACATATATTTCCACATTTCTCCCGATCTGGGACCGGAAGACCTTGTTCATCATATGCTAGTAAGTGGCTCCAGCGTTCTTCAATCCGAACGGCATGACGATGTAGAAGTAAGTGTCATCTGCCGTGATGAAGCTAACCTTCTCTTGATCTTCGGCGGCCAGGGGCACTTGATGATACCCTTGGTAAGCGTCCAGCATGGAGATGAACTCACTGCCAGCTGTCGAGTCCACCATCTGATCAATCCGAGGCAAGGGGTAGCAATCTTTCGGGCAAACCTTGTTGAGGTCCCGAAAGTCGATGCAAATCTGCCACCTATTGTCCGGCTTGGGTACCAGAACTACATTGGCCAACCAGGCCGAAAATTGCACCTCCCTGATGTGCCCTGCCTCCGTCAGCCTCTCAATCTCGGCTCTGATCACCTTATTCTGCTCGGTGCTGAAGTCCCGCTTCCTTTGCTTCACGAGCCGAGCGTGTGGATATACATGGAGGCGGTGTTCCGCCACCTCCGATCGGACATAATTCGTCAACCTCCCTGACTAGTGGGGTTGCAATTTTCTCCAGAATAATCTGTGCTATGCATTCATTCTTTTGCAAAAATATGTCTTCATTAGTTAAATTATAGGCAATGATTTTTACCTCACCTCGGTAGTCGGAGTCTATGACTCCTCCGAGTATTATTATGCCCCTCTCAGCTCTTTGACTGACCAGGCGAAGACATCCTGGTTCCGAGCTAAACAGTCCAGCAGGGGCTCCTTCAGCTCCTCTGGCAACCCAGCGGTGATTTTGACTCGGGATTCCTCCTAATCAGGGAGGAGCTGCACCTCCTCTTTGTCTTCGTGCAACTCAGACCAAGGAGAAGCCTGAACCATGTTGCACTCGGGGAAGGGGCGTGGAGCCTTGCGACTCTCGACGTGAACATCGTCCACGTAGCACCTCCGGGCCACCTTCTGGTCACCCCTGACTTCTCCTACCTTGTCCCCGACTGGGAATTTAACCTTCAGGTAGAAGGTGGAGGCGACAGCCCGGAATTTGTTGAGGGCGGGTCGGCCCAGAATGGCATTGTAGGACGAAGGAGCATCCACCATCAAGAAGGTGGACCACCGAGTCCTCTTCAATGGCTCTTCGCCCAGGGATATGGCCAGGCGAATCTGGCCGATAGGCTGCACCGGGTTCCCCGTGAAGCCAAACAATGGGGTCGCAACCAGGTCCAGTTGGGACTTCTCAATCTGAAGCTGGTCAAACGCTCTCTTGTAGAGTATATTGACCGAGCTGCCGGTGTCCACGATGGTGCGGTGAACTTGATAATTACGCGATGATGGCCATGATGACCAGCGCGTCATCGTGAGAGATTTCTAACCCCTATAGATCTTGGGGCCCGAAACTGATTTGTGGCCCCTCCACCTGGGCCAAACTAGTGCCAACTTGGTGAATCTCCAGTCGACGCACTTGTGCCTTCCGGGCACGGTGGGAGTCTCCTCCTGTCGGTCCACCCGAGATGACATGCACGCCTCCTCGAATGACGTTCTACTGGTTGGCTTGTTCTTCCTCTGCCTCCTCGCTACCAACCTGATTCCCCTGCGGGAAAAGGTTGCGAGCAGCTGGGGGGTTTCCTCGCAGCTCTTCGGCCACAGGGTCAACATTTGGGCCGTCGCGACCTACGCCCCGTCCGGGAGGTGTTTGCCGCCCTCGTCCTCTGGGGGCGG
>JAGFNQ010001485.1:33332-128388 GCA_024364735.1 Boesenbergia rotunda
CTACTAGCTAGCTACCCTGTTCTCAGCTCCCACAATCTCGCAGTCTTTTAATCTCTCGCTCGATTACTCACTGTGAATTAAGAGACTGAAAATGAAATCAGTGGAGCGAAATTAAATGGAAACACCGGCATGGGTATATATAGAAGTAGGAGGAAGGATCTGGTGGCAGAGATGTTGATGTTAAAGGCGGTAAGTAACACAGAATGGTGGACGTGCCGGGGACATGCGCAAAGCTGCCACTGTTCAATTACATCTCGATCTTGGAGTAGACATCCATGATCCTGAGGGGTTTGCTAATTAACAATGGTTCGTACAATCCGAGCGCCATCGTGTCTAATAGATCTCGTCGTATTGCTTGTCTGCTTCTACGTGAGGCTTATTATACTTAATCATGGTATCTGAGCGGAAGTTTGACTACTTGATTCCATTCAGTGTTTGGATAAGAGCTCCGCCAGTGCCAGTGCCAGGGTTCAAACTAAGTTTGAAAACTGGCCATTTCTTTATTTTTACCTCGTAGATTCAACCTTTTTTCTGTTACAAAATGTTCAGGTAATAGTTCCAAAGAGATATAGTTAAAGACGGTGAAAAAAAAAAGATGTATACTCAAAGTTCCAGAACTGTGAAAGGAAAAATAATAATAATAAAACTTTCACTTTAAAATTTACTGAATCATTTTGTTCATAGCATGTGCCTAATTAATGAAGTCGGATGAGTCGAGACTGTTGTTCTGAATCAAACTGCCTTGAGTTTAGATATGAATTTAACTTCGGCTAAGTCCATCATAACAATATATAGAACCTTAATGAACAAGTTTCAAATCAATTCAATCAACAAGCGACTGGACTTGTTACTTAAGAGCTCCACCGCTTCCACATTGACTCTCATCGATCCTCAATTAATACTTAATTGTCGAAAATTCCAAATTTGATATATAATTAACAGGGTAAAACGCATTAGAGAATCCAAAATTTATAAGACATATAAATCAGTTTACATCAGATTTGATGATTGAATTAAGTAGTAATGGAGCAACTTCACATGAGCAATTAGCAGCCCATCAAATAAGTTTTGTCAAGTTTCCAAAGAGACTTTAAAATGGCTATACAGTTAACTGATTGATCCATTCAAACTAACATTCTGATGCCCCTTTTCTCGCGTGTAGGATTAGGGTGAACTAACATTCTCTTCTAGTAAAAGATTGACTACTGAGCCATCAATTTATTACTGTTATTGCATACTCATATGTAAAACTGGCGATCGATATTTAGAAGTTTGTATAGTATGCGAGCTAACAAGGTAAAAAGGATGAAATTTCTATGAAAATCTCGTGATCGTGGATAAAATTCTGTCTGCAAGGAATGTGCCGTGTGCACATGTTTTTATATCATGTATGCTCGTTCTCTGCATCATGCATACGCAGCTATTCCTTATTTTGTATGCATTTTATCTCTCCAATTCATACTCACTAATTCTCTTTGTATGTACGATGTATACTTCTTTCTATTAACCTCTATTTATATATTTATGTACCTTGTGTAGTTTCAAGTAATTGCGCCTTTGTCAATTGTCATGCTCCCGAAGTAATGGTGCAGCGGTTATGCCTTTCAAGTGATTAACTACCCTTCTAAAAATTGAATCTCGGATGCGGCACACTACAAGGATTATCCTTCAATGTGATGATAATTCTAATTAAGAATGTTGGTCGTCCAAATAACTTTTCGTCATCCTGTTTTATGACAATAACTGGATAGTATGTTCACAAAAAAACACACACAATGTTATGCTCATTGGTGAACAAAATGAATCATGTATAACGCAGAGGAAATTAAACATGAAATTTTAAAAATTCAAGATCCTGCATTTTGCGAAGGTTAATTAATTAGCAAATCCTTATGGTAGCTAGTAAATTAAATATCCTCGTTGACTATTTGTTTTTATCTAGACTATTTCCATGCGACGTTAATTATGTTGTATTTAATATGAAAGCAATAGAGCTAAACTTTCTTAATAGTGTCATATGCAAATTTGAAATTTGTTTGAGGGGAAAAAGTTAAATTTATCCTATTAATTAATATTATCATAGATTTGAACTTAAGTTCTCTAAATTTAATTCAGTACTTACTACTAAACATTTTCACTATTTCTCTGTTAATTATTTCGCCTAATTCTATTTGATATAAATTTATAGTAGCTTTGCAATATTTCATGCATGCATTAGCTATATATGCCATCACAGAGTGAGACCGTCCACTGTTCCGAGCTCCGTCTGCCTGTACCGAGCTCCCTCTGCTAGGGCAATCCTTAGGCATTAACTTTTCAGGATTGCCATTAAAAGTTGAGGAAGTTGTCATCCTTTTAGGCAGTCCCTTGGGGGATTTTGAAGACAATTGGGGTTCGGCTTCCTTGAGTTCATTCCTTTTGTTGCATGCCGTATAAAATATATCAAGGCTTGGCCTCATGCTTCCACTGGTTTCCTGACCGCTGCATTATTAAATATCCCACCATTAGCATCGTTCCTCCCACTTGCTTTGCAAATTGCAATAATCCCCGGCCTCCCAAAGTTTCATGCACGGAAAATCCGTTTTGCGTGCGCTCGAGCTGCAGTCTCCAACGCACTGCTGATTTGATCTCCCCAAAGACTGCAATTTGACGTCGCGGCAGAGAAGAAAAGAGCAGCATGCATGTCCTCGTTTCCATTCGTTCAACTATGGATTTTGTCTCGAAATTAACTCGCGTGACTTTTGAAGACTACTGATTATGATTTTTGGAGCGCCTGGGGTTGCTGCTTTATTTCACTCTCTCTTTGTCTGTGTTTTTGTTTTCTGAAATATACAGACAAGTTTCTCTCTCTCTCACACACACACAGAGAAACAGAGGCAATATTCATGGTGGACAATTGAAACTAAATTGATCAGCATGATGCTGACCAGGTACGTGATTTCCGCTGGTCTCTGTCAAGCACTATGCTGCCGTCCACGAATGCATCACCCGGCCACTCCTGAACGGCTATTAGCAGAATTATCAAAATCTAGCAAAATTATCAATAATAATAATAACGACAACAAAACAGTAAATTTGAGTTCAGAACACCAGGATCGGTAAACTAGAACGTTAGCTAGCTAGCAATCCATCATTGATGTTGCAACATCATGGTCATGAATCCACGAGAAAGCAAATTAAGCGATGGAGTGAACAGTGGTCCCACTTTGACCACAGCCGCCGGCTTCCGGCCGGCTCGCCCTACGTACGCCTAAATAGCCGATCCGGCCGGAAGTCTCCATGCGATATCCAAAGGGAAAGGTAGAATAGCAATGTCCCCTGTCAAACACCCGGCGGGCATGACAATTCCCAATTCCCAACACCAGAGGCGATGCCATGCACAGAATCAAATTAATTACTTTCCCCGAACCACGAGATCGACCGGAATCCATAACCCAGCGTTGCAAACAACCGAAAGGCGATAACTCGGCGATCCGCACGCATTAATGGGAGGAAAAATCTATATTTATATGTATATGCATGGTGGACTACGTATCTTCCGCGTTTGTCCTGTCGTGTTCGTCGCAAGGGTTTGGCGTCGAACAGAGGCCGCTCCGGCCGAGGGCCACGAGAGGCAGCGACGAAGAGCGAGCTTGGATTTCCAAAACGGCTGGTGGATGCACAGATAAATAATTGATGGTGGTGATTCTATTGCTAATGTCGTGCTTGGTTGTCTTGAGCTAGCGATGCAGTTATTCAAGCGCAGTGAGTAATTAATTTCGTACGTTCGTCGCCCTCAAATCTGCTGCTAAAGAAGAGTGATCGACAGAAGCGTGGCGCTCTGATTCTCGCGCTGAGTGTTAATCTGACATTATGAGTTGCAGCTTTTGGCGCTTCTGGCCGTCTGCATGCAACTCGACGTTGAATCAGGTAGAAGAGGTAGAAGATTGTGTCCCCTTCAAGAGAGCTGCGCGTGGGGAGGGCAAAAAACTAGCGGTCGATAGCAGAGGATCGTCCCAAAAAAACCCAGTCCCAGTCCCGCCCCCGCCCCCCCCCCCCCCCCTCGATGACCGGTGAGTCGTTCGATCGTTGATCGAACACTATCGTTGGATTTTGAAGAACAGTGAACCGGTCTGAATCGTTGCGATTATAATCTCGTCGGATTCGACGGTGAATCCGGCGAGAACGCAATTGCGACGATCTCGACGGATTCACCGTACCCCCATGGTATAGTTTTATTCAGGGCGACGGTCGAAGGCCACCAGTGGTATCCGATCAACGATCGGACGAATCTACGATCGTCGTCGGAGAACGGGACAAGAGTTTTTTAGGACAGAGGATCTACCCTCTAGACAAAAAGATGAAATTCTTCAAATAAAAACCATAAACTAAACGGTAATTATGCAATCTGACAAGAGTTTTAGTTTCCAGTGGTAGAGATTAATGGAACTTGATTTGATAATGGAATTATGAAATTTCATACCACCTTAGTTTGTGTGAAGACTCCTTTCATACCACTTGCTTTAGTTCGTGTTATGGATAGGATCAGTGCAAAAGAATCTCCATGAAAGAGCGTATAAAGAGATTGATTTCTCATCCTAAAATAGATTAATGTGTGAAAATTAAATCATCATTATTTGAGAAACTCATTCGTTGGATTACCATCGAACCCAACCCTGAGGCACCAAGGTGCTCATAAAGACCAAGCATCGATCGTTTACGTAATTTGTTTGGTCTTGATCGAATCAGTTGATCAAAATTCAATTCAATTTTGCAACGAAGAGGTCATGAAATAAATTCACATCACAGTTAGTAGTTCGAGTTAACGTTAAGACTTAAGATCAGTACTGTGAGACCTTCAAGCTTCGGCCGAGTAATCCTGACCATAATAGGAGGTGTCAGTTAAAGGTGTATACTTATTTCAATAATTTAAATTTAGATATGTCATATATTTAAGCAGAAAAACAAACAAAATTGCCAACGTAACCCAGGCGTTGGGTTATCTTAATCCAGATGTATGTTTTATAAGATGAGTAGCCATCTTGATTGAAATTTTCTCCTATGAAAAAAATTTTCACATTTTTTTATATCTTATATATAAGAGATGATTATTTTCTTCATTTCTCCATATTTTATTTTAGATAAAAAAGTACGAGGAAGAAAAATAAAGAGCTTTTTAAAAATGTTATTTTTGTAGAATTTTAATATCTATTTCCCTTATATTTTAAAAATATAGAGAAAATTTTAATAATAAAATCCTTTTACTTTTGTTATTATCAAAATGATGTTTTATATTAAAAATATTTTAAAAAATATGCTCATCTTTTTTTTTTTACTTAAAATAATTTTATTCTATAAGGTACTAAGTTTAATCAAAACTACTACAAAAATGCTTAAAGATTATTATTTTAATACATGTTAAAATTATTTAAAAATTAGTTCGAACTGTTCTATTTTGATTAAAATAAGTTTTAGTTAATTAAATATTATTTAAGTAACTTTGATTAAAATTCATCAATTAAAGTTTTGCCCAAAATTAATCTAACTTGGAATGATTTAATTAAGACGGATACACTGTTAAAGCGTTTTGATCAAAATTAGGTTAATTAAAATTGTTAAAAACAGTTCTTATAAATGCTGTTAAAAACAGTTGTTATTGAAACAACTTCAGTTTTGCTAAAATTGTTATAATGATATTAGGATAAAGGTAGTTTGAAAATAGAACGATAGGATTAATGTTTTTTTAATATTTTTTTTAAAATTGGAACGGCCCTTTATTGACTTGGGTCAACCAGACGGCACTTTGTCCATTGGTTGTTTCGGCAAATATTAATCAAGCAGCAAACAGCAACTCCAACGTTTGCCGCGAGCAAGTCCTGCACTCCTGCCCTAATTGCCAAACCCTGCCGCTGCTCTACCAAGATAGAGAGAGGGGAGGCGATGGAAGCAAGCAATTCCGGTGGCGTCTCCCTTCCTCGGAACCCCAACGATCGAGTCAAGCTCAACGTCGGCGGAAAGCTCTTCGAGACCACGGTCCTCACTCTCCGATCCGGCGGCACGGATTCCCTCCTCGCCGCCCTCTCCCTCCGCGCCGCCTCCGCTCCTCGAGACGACCCCCCACCCATCTTCATCGACCGCGACCCTGAGATTTTCTCCGCCCTCCTCTCCCTCCTCCGCTCCGGTTGTCTACCCTCCGCCGCCCTCCGCAGCTTCTCCAAGCAGGACCTCATCGACGAGGCTCTCTTTTACGGCGTCGACGGCCGGCTTCGCTCCGCTTTGTCCCCGCCACTACTCGTCGGATTCGACGCCGTGCTCGCCTCCACCATCCGCCCCGCGTCGGACGCCATTCCCACCGCTTTGTCCGCCGGATTCGAGGACGGCTCCGTCTGGGTCGCCCATGGCGGTCAGATCTCCGCCTACGACTGGAGCCTCGCCCACGCCGGTACCATTCGAACCCATCTTGACGAGATCACTGCAATCGGACGCGTGTGGCCAGAGGTCGCCGCGACCGGCTCCTTGGAATCCCCTGGCCTACATTTCTACGACGTCTCCGGCGGCAAACATGTTGGATCAGTCCATTGGTCGGATCCGGGCGATCCACGCATCTACAAGGCGCGGGTGACCGCGATTGCTGCTGGGTGGTCCAGCAACGACCCTCTGTACGCCGCGTTCGAATGCCCCCACCGGGAGAACTGCATCCTGGCAGTCGACCCAGCGACGCTGGGACCGGCAGAGACGATCGGGCGGCAGAACGGGGGCGCGGCGAAGACGGCGTCGCCGGGGCGACTGGTGCACGTGCGCGAGCGAGGGCTGATCTTCGCGGCGGCCGTGAGCGCGGGGGCGTTTGGCTATGCCGGCTACATGCGGTTGTGGGACCCGCGGTCGGGGAAGGCGGTGTGGGAAACGAGCGAACCCGGCGGTGGCAGCAACACGCAGAGGTTCGGCGACGCGTTCTCCGACGTGGACGTGGACCGACAGGGTTCAGCCATCTACAAGGTATGTTGGCGATCGGGGGACGTGGCGGTTGCCGACATGCGGCGGCTGGGGGAGGATCCCTGGGTGTACCTGGAAGATAAGAGCGCCACCGCAGGGGCGAGGAGCGTCGGCGAAGGCGTCAAGAGTGTGATCCATTGCTATAAGCAGCAAGTTTTCGTGGGCAAGGAGGGGGGATTGGAGGTGTGGTCGCAGATAACGAAGGCCGAAGAAGGCAGGCAGGGGAAGGAGGACGACGTTAGTGCTCGCGCCACGTATCGAAGGAACTTCGTGGACAAGGAAGAGGACGCTAAACGAGGGCGGATAGGGGCAATGGAAGCCGGCGGCAATCGGCTGTTTGTGAGCAGGATAGGAGTGGAGGGAGTGGAGGTGTGGGAGAGTTCCGATCTGGCCGGCGCCATTTCCATTTTGTCGCCTTAACTATTTGTAGAAAAGCCTGTGCTTGTTATTGACATGCCAATCAAAAGGAAACTTGTTCGGTTCTTTTCTGATTAGTCTACTTAGCATTCACAGCATGATAATGAAAGAAAAGATCGCATTTTCTCCATTCTTCTGGAACTCCTTGGTCAATTAAATTGCGTTATATATACAATTCAATTGGAGTATTCATGGAAATGTAACTTACAAAATCGGTATAGGTTCTTTGTACATACTTCAAGGTGGGTATTAGCATAGGGAGTCAGAACTGCCCGAGCCCTGTAATCTATACCCTTTTTCTTTGCTTTTATTTTGGAGCTAATGGAGAAAAATTGGCGTCTACAAAAGCAAGATGTGTTCTGTGCTACAAATTTAGATGCAGTTTCTTTGTTTAAAGTTAAAAGAATCAGGCTTGCTCATCTCGCCAAGTTTATTTTTTGTGTCGTGTTATCCAGAAATAAGTTTTAGTCAATAATCTTCTCCCCTGTTGAGAATAGGTTCCAGACCACAGTTCCAGCAATGTAGAGTGCTACTGAGGCCTGGAAAACATCATCCCAGGATCCTGCCATTAGATGACTTGTCAGTATCTGCCGCAGAAAAGTTATCACATCCAATTTCTACGACTAGACTGTTAAATCAACGTTATTGTTCAAATTGCATAAATTAGGTTGACAAACCATGTTGCAAGATGTAGCCGGTTGCTGCTGTCCCAAAAACTCCAGCTAAAACCCCAGCAGTGTTTGAAAGACCAAGAAGCACACCCTGGAAAAAAAAAGAGACCAAAATGAATCTTTAGAAGCAAGGATGATTCATAGAAGAATAGATGAAAACTTTTTAAGACCACCATAATGCCTTCAAAAGGAATGGATCTGAAAATGTTAATGTTACTTACAGCATAGCGAGGGCCAATATCTTGATGGTTGGAATATAAGCCAGATTGTGAAAATGCATCAGTTCCCTAATTGATAGAGTAGTATTAAAAAATTGCCATTCTTGATTTGATGACATAATGTATCACTTAAATGTATAAGAGAGAAATGTCAGTTATGTCATTGCATCTGATATAAGATTTATTACTACCGTTTAAATATTAAAGGAACTCTCACAAACTGCTCATGTTTCAGCCCTAACACAAATAGTAAAATACAAAATTCGAGCTTAAATAACCATATCATGAGAAGTAATATTTTGTTCATATTGTGCTTATTAAAGGCTTAAATCCTTTTTCTTTCCACTCTCACACGATTTGAATGAAAATAAATAAAGACGTTAAATGAAATTAAATTCCTTATTCGATTCGTCTTTCTTCCAAATAAACAAGAGAACATAATTTCCTTTTTCTTAAAACCAATGTAAGAGAAACATGATGGAAGAACTTTGATGCCCCAAGTCAATTACCAGACTAAAGCTAAGTTTGTCTACAACAATTAAAGGTTGTGATTTTTTTGCCAAATGAGAACCATTAAATGTGTATAAACTGTACAATGTGGGATAGAATTTTCTAGAATGTAATGTTTTCTGACGAGAACAATGATCTTCATAAAAGAGAGAAAAGGAGAAAATTGGGTTTCTAAATTACTTATATAAGACCTCAATACATCTGATCACTTACAGCTCATATGACCCATGATGATCATTTACAGGATCGATACATAGGTGTGGGCTAGATTGAGACCAAGGGAAAGAAGAGAAATAAAGTGCGGAGAGAGGTTTAGTTGTAAACTTTTCTGCTTGTTCATTTGTTTACTTTCCCTGATTTTTAACTTGCCACTCCCAGTACTAACTAAACATGGATTCTCAAAACTTTAGTCCATTGCAATACTAAACCCACTACAGCTCCATTACCAGACAACAACTCCTGAACAATTACTCTGTCATAACTTCGAAACTTCACCCATATAAATGGAATAAAAACTTAACTAGTTAACACAACAAACTCAACCTGATCAAGACTGGCATAGTGCCGCTTGGTTGGTTGGGATGTGTGGCATTGCTCCCCTCCCCTCTGAGCTACTTGTCAATCAGCACCATAGAGAGAGGATTACATTGACCTGCCAAGCACGCCTTGTTATGGTATGGCTGTTAGGATCCCATTGCAGGCTTATTGGGTTGTGGCTGCAATCAGAGCACATGACAGGGTCACTCAAGGCTCATTGTTTTGACTATTGGGAACTAAAAGCCCAAGCCTCTGATAACACATAAAGTGCATAACCCGATTCAAAGGGTGGGAAGAAGACCAGGGTAGGAGAAACAAAGAGATGCATAGTTTTGAGCTGTAGATATTTTTTCATTATAGTATTCATTTGTGAAATATATTATTGCAGGATCCCTAATTCTACAACTTGAACTTACACATGGACTCCTAATCCTTTCTACTCAGAACATGGGCTCCCCGCTCCACCATTAGTACAATACTCCTGCCAGTTACTAGAACTCAACCCTCCACATCTCCGTTACCATAAATTAACACACATAACTACACAAACTTGACCTGATTAAATGATATGGAAATTTTCATTCAGTATGCTACATGAATCTTTTTCAAAGTCCACATGGTTTCAAAATTAATGAAATATAACAGTTTTTTGTATTCCTTGATGACATTTTCACCAACTCACTAACACAACCACCCCATAAAAGTGAAACAAACTGTCAGGTATACCACTATTCCTACTGAGATCACAAGTTGCCAATAAAATGCAACAATGACAAATGCTTAATCCTCATACAACTAATTTCACTTTTCAATCCAGCAGGACAGATGGGGCACATGATCTACAACCTTTCTTACGGGCTTAAAGATTTACATCAACTAGATATGCAAAAAATTATATTCTTTTTCTCTTTCTTAAATGGATAAACTGATTCAATCAAGAACTAAATTTCAAGCATACAGACAAACAAAGCAAAATATCATGCCCAGGATATTCTTGTAATAGAACCAAATAAGCTTGTTTGAGTGATAAGACTCAAACTGACCAAACATCAGAATATTATCATTTGTCAGAATTATACCTGACTGCACATCATGCATAATACTGCCATTGCAGGAGAATCTACATGACTTAATTGAGTCAAGAAGAAAGCCGGACCAAGGAACCCAATTGACTGCATGATCTGGTTGGAATATAACATGAACATAAACATCCACAATTGCTTAATTGAACAGACAGATGACCATGATCAAATACAAGTAGAGAAGGTACATAAATTTACTTCCTTCTTAAAAAATTATCAGATATTGATAAATAACACAGAACAGATCTTTCTGTCATGAGAAAATGGTGCTACTTTACTGGAAGATTTCACAGTATATAGATGCAGAGGAATGATACTTACTTTGCGAACAGTAGTCACTGACATGCCTCTACTCACAAGTGTATCTGCAATCCATCCACCAAAATTTGCAGAAACTGCCATTGTAAGCCATGGAAGAATGCAAAATAGACCAGAATCTGTGAGGTTGAACTTCAAAACCTAATCAAGGAAGATTGAAATCAATTTCATCAATATCTTTCTAAATTATGGAAATTTTGAATCTGAAAGGAAACTTCAAAAAACAAAATTTCTGCGAAACTTCATAAGGTAATAGGTAATTGGAAACATAGTATTCAAGTTACAACTAAAACATCAGAAAGTTAAGGGGCAAACATATGCATTCAACCTGATTGTAGTACGTTGGCATCCATGTAAGAAGAATAAATGTTCCCCAGTTGTGGCAGAAGTGGGACACTATAAGAGCCCAAACAGGTGGCTTCGACAAGATTAATCTCCATGGTATAGTTTTTACAGGTTCTTTAAGCACACTATCACTAATGATAAGCTTCTTTTCATCATGCCTGATTTCAGGATCTTCAACAGGGGAACTATATGCCTGTTATACACATGACAACAGAAGTTAATAAACCTTCAATGGACACGTTGATTGTACTTTAACAGATAAACATATTGCACAAAAGGTGCAAATCTAAAAGGAAAAAAAATCCATATATAGAAATGTTGCATAGTGCACCTTAGTTAGCCATACTGTAAACCAAACACTGCCAAGAGAACCAAATGAGTAGAAGACAGAAGGCCAGCCAAAGTTATGTATCAACAAAGGTGAGAAGGCCAAGCCAGTTACTGAACCAAGGTACATGCCACTATATACCAGTGCTAAAGACCTGCTTCTCTCCGCTACCGGTATCCACTTTGAAAGAATATTATTCATAGCAGGCATGGCAACCCCCTGACAAAGGCATACTGTCCCAACTTAGGCAGTAGGAAGTTAAACAAGCTACCAATCGGTCAGGGATACACAGCAGTAAAAATGATCTTTTTCCTTGAGGAAAATACAAATGGGAATTATGGAGATGTCCTATTTAGTGGTTGTTTGAATCTTACCTCACCAATCCCCATTAAAACACGTACAATGAGAAGGAAAGGCAACCCAACCTTTGCTGCGACTGGTGTAAGAGCTGTAGCAATAGACCACCAAACAACTCCAAATCCTAATACAAGTTTACCACCAACCATGTCGGCCCATATACCTCCTGCAATCTACATGGACCAAGCCACATAATAAAGCATTAAAGCAACAAATATAAATCTTTCACCAACAAACTAACCTACTATGGAAAACATTCAAATTCAACAACAATACATCATGAATGTATTAAGTATGAGATTACAAATTGCACTCATGCTGTGCATAGCTTGAAACTCAATAATCCTTTGAGCCATATGGCAGCCATTCTGTGCAATTTCCAGTAGCATCTCTGGTACATCAAATAGCATTAAAAATTGCTTTACAAAGTGTAACTATAAGTAAGAAATGGAAACATCAAGATCTTCCTGACTTGTTATGCCAAGAACAATGGAGCTCAAAGGCACTATAACTGTGTTTCACCTTAAACTGACACAAAGTGACCTATATCTATTTTATGGTTGACAATGTTTTTATCCAAGTCAATTTTTACCTGTTATTGTTTATACTCACTCTAGTTTTCGCTATCCATCCAACTAACTTATTGAACATGCAAACAGAAAAAAATAACAGCTTCTATTCCTTCTGTTACAAGAGCAATATAGATCAAGCAAACCATTTCATTATATAAGAAACTTAAAACTGCAACAAAATAATGTGCTAAGATGATGCTCTCAAATTTGTAGCTACACATGACTATTAAGACAATGCATATGGAATTGACAAACCTGGGTCAGCAAGTAGCCCCAGAAAAAGGATGACTGAATCAACCCCACAGTTGAAGGATTCCAGTTGAATTCTGCAGACATGGGGAGGATCGCAATGCTCATATTTACCTGTTGAATGGTTGCAAATCATTAACTTCCAGTAATTCTATAGTCAACTACAAAGTTTTTTTTGGTTAAAGCTCTAACCAATCAATTAAAATATAAGTGCTGGTCCTTGAATTTGAGAAGAACAAAAGTGAGGGAAAACGATGCTTAAAACTCTTATTTCTTGAGTCTATTCATCTAAGGCCAGTTCATCTAATAAATTACTTATCACAAAGCGGGTTACAGAAATAACAAACAAGCATCTCCCTGTGCAGTTTACTATAATGTGATTTCTTAATCATTGATAGCATACATACTATGGCGTAACAAAGAAAATTCTGATAATGTTAATAATCGAGATTTGTTTCCACTTGTCAAAAGTTGGAAAGTTGCTAGCACAACTTTATCATATATCACACGACTATAGAGACATTTTATAACATTTAAATATCTCCACATTGATTTGGACTTAAATTTGGCAAGCAACTTAAGATAATGAAGTTAATGACCAAATTTGTTGCATCTGAAGGTGGATCCACCATTTGGCCTTAAACTGTATGCCTAGGAATGAATTTGGAGAATTGGGGTTTGAAATGGACATCAAGATGGGGGAAGTTGATATCTGAATCATCCACATCGAAATTGTAGGAGAATAGAGAAATTGTATAAATAAGATAACTTAAACATACTATATATATAATATGTATGTATATAATTCTCACTGGCTAATGCACACAACCTTTGTCACACTCAACATATTTCCATTATAGATATATCAATTACTTCCTCAGCTCCAATTCAAGCTTTTTCTTAATGGGATAACTTGTTCAAATATACCTTCTGACTCTGCAATTATTACACGATGACATTGATTCCACGACTGCAAGCATATGATAATATAGCTAAAACAAGTAAGCACTAGGATAGCAAGCATCATAAATAAGAAAGGACATTTACGGAGAAGAAATGGACTCACACGGTCCATGTTGCAAAGCAAGAAAGCCGAGAAGCAAAGAATCACAATCACCCATCTTTTAGGAAACGACTCCAACCCAGTACCTATAGCACCCAACCATCCCATCCCTTCCTCCTCCTCCTCCTCCTCCCTCTCCAGATGAAGAGCAGTGGAAACCAGTTCTCTTTGGACCACATCTGGGAATCTGATCGACTTCGAGACCGACTCCGGCGCGTTAACAGTCTCAGGCTTTAGTTCAGATCCACCACCTAGGGCCCGAACACGCAGACTGAAGATGAATCGAGAGCGCCAATGTTGGGGGCAAACCAAAGGGGACAAACTTCCTCGCAGGGATGGTTCCCTCTTTCGTCTGGCGAATCTGGAGAAGGAGCTTTTTCGGTGCGGCAGAAGCTTCTCCGGGATAGGAAAAGTGAGTGGGAGCAAGCAGGTTCCAGTCGACGGCATGGCGACGAACACCTAATGGGCAAGCTCCCGGGCGACCTTTATCGACATGATTCAGCTTTCGCTGGGAGCGAATGGAACGAGTGGAGAAGAGATGTTGGCGAGTGGGTCGCATCCTGACCGCCCGAAGTGGGGCGATGGTGAGAGATTCAAATTGGACGGTAAAGCTGACTTGAGAGGAGCTCCTCGTCGTCATCGGAGCACTCCATTTTAATAAATATCTCCGTTGCGGTCTTCATGAGCCATCAAAAATCGTAGTTTTGTAGCGTGTATGGTAGAGTAGACTGTTGGAACACGAAGTTCGTAGAACCGGGCCATTGACCGAATCCGGCTGCTGGCTGAACCAAAGTTCATAACTTTTAAATTTAGCCTGATTAGTTAGAAAGTGATAAATTTCTTATAATTGATTATGAAATTATATATTAGGATCTCATGATTTATTTGTTTCATATTGATCCTGCCCTATCTTTGTCACTGTATGGGCAGCTGACATGGCAAGCAACTTGGCCGGGCCCATGATACACGTCACCGTACGGATAATCAGAATGGCAAACGTGACCGGAGCCCGGGTGCCTCGCTGGCCGGTCGGACTCAAGGGGGGCCGGTCAAACTAATAAAGCAGCCCATCCGACCGGTAAGACCCGGCCGGCCACCTCGAGCCTAGTTTGTCTCGTTTATCCGGGAATTTCCGTCCGGCCACGTTAAGGCTTACCTGCTTCATCTACCCGAGCGTATCCGCCCCGCAGTCCTTCACATCCACACTTGACATCTATCCGGGCATGACCGCCCGGCGCCCCCTTTGGCACTCTCCCGAAACCACCCGGGAATAACGACAAAATATATCTGCACCAGCTGCAGATAGCAGGCTGTCACCACTCGTGTGAACTGACACTGACACTTCCTGGCACGCCGCCCTGTCGCGCCGTTGGCGCCAGGTGGCTCCGGCCGGAGGCTTACAGAAACTGTCTTTTCCCTCACATAAAACAATCAGTATAAGACAAGGAATGTTGGCTACAAATCGACATAATCATACAATATTCTCTGACCAGGTCGGAGAATCCTGACAATGTCAGACTTGGTCCTTTTCCCCGGCTATATAAGCCCCTCTCCTCCTCATTATCAGGTACGCGCGAAGCCCCTCGTCTACAGTGCTCCATCATTTTTCCTGTTCATCGAAGTACTGACTTGACCGTCGGAGGGCCTTGCCGGGACGTTTCCCGGCTAGGTTGCTAACGGTCATCTTCCCCAGCAGGTCTACTTCCATCCGGTCGGAGGCTCACCAGGCGACATCTACTTACGTCCGGTCGAAGGACACCCCCCACCCGCTGAGTCATTCTGAGCGAGGACATCCAATCAGCATCCACGTCATTCATCTCAACACCGTCATCCGGTTGCGGCCCCACTCCGCTCGACGACAGGATCAAATTTGGCGCTAGAAGAAGGGCACCGCTGCCTGATCGAGAGTGAAAGATGGAAAACCCCAACCCATTGACGGTTACTCTTACGCCGGAAGAATATGAAATGCTGATGGCTGCCCGGACATAGAAGGCACAACAATCGCATCCGCCGACCGGCAGTCAAGGGGCCCGGCCCCCTGGACCCTCTATACGGGGAAACTCAGAAGGTATGGCTGCTCAGCCCGACCCCTTCATTCCTAATTTTCCCCGAGCACTTTTTCGGAACGAGGCCCACTCGGCACCGACCGAAGCTTCAGCGTCCAGCCTGGCGCATCAGGCGCGCCCAGATAAAGGGAAAGGTTTAGCCGACCCCGCCGCGGCCTATCCGACTCACAGCCCGTTCTCTTCACAAATTCTTGGGGACCCCGTTCCCAAGCATCTATGATTCTTCACCATGCCTGAGTACTCGGGGGCCAATGACCCCGAGGAACACGTCATGAAATTTGAGAGCGCCGCCCTGCTGCACCAATACCCGGAGGTCGTCAAATGCCGCGCTTTCCTTACAACCCTCTCTGGGCAGGCTCAACGATGGTTCGATGGACTCCCGGGCGGATCAGTCGGGAGTTTCACAGAAGTGAAGCGGCTGTTTCTGCAACATTTTGCAAGCAGTCGGAGGCATCATAAGACCAGCCTCAATTTGTTCACTCTGAAGCAAGGTCCGAAAGAATCACTCCGGACCTACATCCAGAGGTTCAATGGAGTAGCTATAGAAGTGCCCAATACCACGACAGAAGTATTGGTCACCGCCTTCTCGCAAGGGCTCCAAGAGGGTGACTTCTTCCGATCCCTGATCAGGAAGCCACCGAAGGATTTCGACAGCCTGCTCGGGAAGGCTGTTAAGTATATCAATGTAGAGGAAGCGCAAGCCGCCCGGAGGAAGGAAGTTACAGTTAGCCCACAACCCGCATCTCCTCAACACAACAGATCACCAGGAGGACCGATTCGCAGTCCCCGACCGGCCGATCGGCGGGGAATGAGACCCCAACAAGTGCAGGTGGCGCAGGGAAATTGGCCCAACAGATGGACACCGTATTGTGCGTTTCACCAGTGCAATACGCACAACACTGAAGACTGCCGAGCGGGCGGCAGAGCAAGGACCCCACTCGGCAGGGGCCAGGGACGGCAAACGCCCCAAGGGCGAGGTCGCGGTCAGGGAGCCATGGCCCAACAAGGACAAAGCCGGGATACTCCCGCCGCCCGGCAATTGTTTCCTCGGTCCGACCAGGAAGAGGCGGAAGACTTCGATGAAGACCAGGCAAATCACCAGAACGCTATCCGAGGAGGCGTCAATGTGATCTCCGGTGGGCCGACCGGAGGCGATTCCAACAGAGCCAGAAAGACGCAGGTGCGCCGACTGGAAATTCACCAAGTCGGAGTCAGCACCTCTCAAGCTCAAGGGCCCCAAATCAGCTGAGGGCCGCAGGATTTACAAGGATTGGAGGTGCCACACGACGACCCGCTGGTCATCACGGCTGTCATCGCCAATTACGAAGTCCACCGCACCATTGTGGACACCGGCAGCTCAGTAAACATTTTATATAAACGAGCTTTCAATCAACTGCAAATTGAATTATCGCAGCTGGAGTTGGTGGCTACTCCCCTGTTCGGATTCACGGGGAACGAAGTACAGCCGATCGGACAAATACGGCTGTCCGTCTCCCTTGGAGAGGGGCCACTCAAGAGAACCCGGTGGACCACGTTTTTGATTGTTGATGCGCCAGCTGCCTACAACGCAATACTCGGCCGACCGGCTCTCAACGAATTTAAAGCGGTAGTCTCCACCTACTACCTCAAGTTGAAGTTTCCGGTCGGCGACAAGGTCGGCGAGGTGAAAGGTAACCAGATTGTTGCCCGGCGCTGCTATGCTGATGATGTCCGCTGGGGAGGCCAGAAGGCAAGGCGGACAGATAGCAGCTGCAACATGGTGCAGGCATCCCCTTGGGCGGAACTGTGGGAGGACAAGGAAGAGGATGTGATCGCCTGGTCGGCGAGAGATTTGAAGGGGGTCCAACCGGAAGTCGCGGAACACCAGCTCCATGTTTACCCGGGGGCGCGACCAGTAAAGCAACGGAAAAGGGATCACAGCGCCGCGCAGAATCACGTCATCCGGGCGGAGGTGGAGAGACTGCTGGAGGCAGGACATATCCGGGAGGTCCAGTTCCCGGCCTGGCTGGCCAATGTGGTGCTAGTGGCCAAACCCAATGACAAGTGGCGGGTCTGCATTGATTTCCGGGACCTTAATCGCGCGTGTCCAAAAGACTGCTACCCACTTCCTCGGATCGATCAAATGGTGGACTCGACGGCCGGCAGCGAATTCATATCAATGTTGGATGCGTACCAGGGATACCACCAAGTCCCACTGGCTGCTGCCGACTAGGAGAAGGTCAGCTTTGTCACGGCTGACGGCACCTACTGCTATACCGTCATGCCGTTCGGCCTCAAGAATGCGGGCGCCACCTACCAAAGGTTGATGAACAAGGTATTCCGGTTGCAAATGGGGCGTAATGTCGAAGTGTACGTCGACGATATTCTGATTAAGACCGCCCGGGCGGAGGAACTAATCCCCGACATTGAAGAAACTTGCCAAACTCTGCGGCGGTTTGGCCTGAAGCTTAACCCGGCCAAATGTCTATTCGGGGCACGGAGCGGGAAGTTCCTCGGCTACATAGTCACTGAGCGAGGAATAGAAGCAAATCCGGGCAAAGTAAAGGTCATTCTAGAGATGCCGGCCCCACGAAATCTCAAGGAAGCTCAGCGGCTGACCGGGCGGATAACCGCCCTGTCCAGATTCATTTCCCGATCAGCCGAATGGGGTCTGCCATTCTTCAAGACACTACGTCGGGTCACCAAGTTTCAGTGGGACGCAGAGTGTGACAAGGGCTTCGAAGAGCTGAAATCTTACCTGTCGGAACTACCGACGCTCGCCCGGCCGGATCCTGATGAGAATTTATATGTATACCTAGCAACTTCCGCTGACTCGGGCAGCATGGTGTTAGCCCGGCAAGAGAAAGCTGAGCAACGGCCGGTGTATTTCTTTGCACATTTATTCAAAGGAGCCGAGTGTCGGTACACGACACTCGAAAAATTGGGCTACATACTATTCTTAGCCGCTCGGCGACTCAGACCATACTTCTTGTCTCACCCAATAACGGTTTTGACTAACAGCAACTTGGGGCGGGTGCTCACCAACCCCGAAGCTTCCGGGCGGTTAGTCAAGTGGACAACCGAGCTGAGTGAATATGACATACAATATCAACCCCGACCGGCTATCAAGGCGCAAGCCTTAGCTGACTTTCTCACGGAATGGCATCCAGACGACGCAGAGGGCGCCTGGAAGGTATATGTTGATGGTGCGTCCGCTCGGCATGGGAGCGGAATCGGCATCCTCATGGTTTCTCCCGAAGAAGAACGGCTACACTTGTCCGTGCGGCTAGAGCACCGGGCGACTAATAATGAAGCTGAATATGAGGCACTTATCGCCGGTCTGCAAGCCGCCCGGCATGTCGGAGCCACCCGGGTGTGGCTATACTCTGATTCGCAGCTTGCCATACAGCAACTGGCTGGCAATTTCGAAGTCAATAGTAGCCGGCTGCAAGAGTACATCGATGCCTATGAACAGCTGAAGGCCGGTTTCCGAGAGGTACTCTTACAAAAGATCCCTCGGGAGAGCAACTTGAAGGCGGATGAGCTAGCCAAATTAGCTAGCGCAGTCGGATCTTGGGTGGTCCCCCGGCCGGCCAGCCATGCATTATTCATCATGCAAATCGAGCAACAAGCGGAGATCGAATTGGAGACCGATTGGAGAACTCCATTGATTGCATTCTTGACCAGGGGAGAAGTACCATCCGACCGGGAGGAGGCTCGGCTGCTCAGAAAGAGAGCCGTGCAATATACCATGGTCGGAGATGTCCTCTATAAACGGGCTCACGCCCGGCCATTACTCAAATGCCTTGGCGGTGAAGACGCAGATTATGTGCTCCGTGAGGTCCATATGGGGGTCTGCAGTAATCATTCGGGTGGCAGAGCCACCGCCCGGAAGGCTCTATTGGCCGGGTATTATTGGCCGACTCTACAGAAGGATGCCGACCAGCTGGCATCGACATGCATCTCATGTCAGAAGCACCAGTGCCTGCCCCACCGGCCGACCGAAATATTGAAGACATCCACCGTCTCTTGCCCGTTTGACCAATGGGGCATGGATATTGTAGGTCCCTTTCCACTCGCCCCCGCCCAGAAGAGGTTCTTGTTGGTCACGGTGGATTATTTCTCTAAGTGGGTGGAAGCTGAGGCGCTGGCCCGGATCACCGAGCAGGCGGTGATTAAGTTCTTATGGCAAAACATTTTATGCCGATACGGGATTCCCCACAAGTTAGTTTCTGACAACGGTCGGCAGTTTCAAGGGAAGAAAATCAAGGAGTGGTGCTCGGCCTACGGCATCCAGCAGGCCTTTACATCGGTGGCGTATCCACAGAGCAACGGCCAGGCGGAAGTCGCCAACCGGGAAATCTTGAGGGGGCTCAAGACAAAGCTGGATCGTGCCGGAACCAACTGGGTAGAACAGCTGCCCGGGGTCCTTTGGGCGAACCGGACCACCCCAAGAGAAGCGACCGGGCAGACACCTTTCCACCTCGTCTACGACAGCGAGGCGGTGGTGCCGGTCGAGATCGGTTGTGAATCCGATCGGTGGTTAAGCTATGATGAAGGGAACGATGAAAGAAGGCGCTTAGAGCTTGACCTCATAGAGGAAGTCCGGGACAAAGCAGCCGCCCGGATGTTCGCCTATCGGCAGCGAATGAAACAAAGATATAACCAGAAGGTGTTGCCACGCTCATTTCAGGTCGGAGACCTAGTATGGAAGCGTATAAAGCCGGTTGATGATGTTTGCAAACTGCAACCACAATGGGGCGGACCCTTCAAGGTGGTTCAGAAATTGCAGTCAGACGCTTACTACTTGGAGGACGAACATGGAAAAAGACTTGACCGACCGTGGAGTGCCCTACACCTGCAAACGTATAGAGAGCCCTAGAGTGATGTAATCTTGTAAAACGTAGCATTCAAGCTATAATGAAAGACTCTCTCGACCGGAATTGCCGGTCGGCCATACAAGGCAAGTCATACCTGGACGGGACACAGGCTAACGTGTCAAACCCTCCAGAAGCCTGAGTCGGCGGCTGACTGGAAGCGTCAGCCCACTCGGAAGCCTGGACTGGTTCCCGGTCGGAAGCGTGGCGGCCCACGTGGAAGATTGGCCTATCCGGAAGCCTGAAGCGGTGCCCGGTCAGATGCGTGGCGTCCCACGCAGAAGATTGGCTCCCTTTGGAAGCCTGAGTCGGCGACTGACTGGAAGCGTCAACCCACTCGGAAGCTTGGACTGGTTCCCGGTCGGAAGCGTGGCGGCCCACGTGAAAGATGGGCCCATCCGGAAGCTTGAAGCGGTGCCCGGTCAGATGCGTGGCGTCCCACGCAAAAGATTGGCTCCCTTTGGAAGCCTGAGTCGGCGGCTGACTGGAAGCGTCAGCCCACTCGGAAGCCTGGACTAGTTCCCGGTCGGAAGCGTGGCGGCCCACGTGAAAGATGGGCCCATCCGGAAGCCTGAAGCGGTGCCCGGTCAGATGCGTGACGTCTCACGCAGAAGATTGGCTCCCTTTGGAAGCCTGAGTCGGTGGCTGACTGGAAGCGTAAGCCCACTCGAAAGCCTGGACTGGTTCCCGGTCGGAAGCGTGGCGGCCCACGTGGAAGATTGGCCTATCCGGAAGCCTGAAGCGGTGCCCGGTCAGATGCGTGGCGTCCCACGCAGAAGATTGGCTCCCTTTGGAAGCCTGAGTCGGTGACTGATTGGAAGCGTCAGCCCACTCGGAAGCCTGGACTGGTTCCCGGTCGGAAGCGTGGCGGCCCACATGGAAGATTGGCCTATCCGGAAGCCTGAAGCGGTGCCCGGTCAGATGCGTGGCGTCCCACGCAGAAGATTGGCTCCCTTTGGAAGCCTGAGTCGGCGACTGACTGGAAGCGTCAGCCCACTCGGAAGCCTGGACTGGTTCCCGGTCGGAAGCGTGGCGGCCCACGTGAAAGATGGGCCCATCCGGAAGCCTGAAGCGGTGCCCGGTCAGATGCGTGGCGTCCCACGCAAAAGATTGGCTCCCTTTGGAAGCCTGAGTCGGCGGCTGACTGGAAGCGTCAGCCCACTCGGAAGCCTGGACTGGTTCCCGGTCGGAAGCGTGGCGGCCCACGTGGAAGATTGGCCTATCCGGAAGCCTGAAGCGGTGCCCGGTCAGATGCGTGGCGTCCCACGCAGAAGATTGGCTCCCTTTGGAAGCCTGAGTCGGCGACTGACTGGAAGCGTCAGCCCACTCTGAAGCCTGGACTGGTTCCCGGTCGGAAGCGTGGCAGCCCACGTGGAAGATTGGCCTATCCGGAAGCCTGAAGCGGTGCCCGGTCAGATGCGTGGCGTCCCACGCAGAAGATTGGCTCCCTTTGGAAGCCTGAGTCGGCGACTGACTGGAAGCGTCAGCCCACTCGGAAGCCTGGACTGGTTGCCGGTCGGAAGCGTGGCGGCCCACGTGGAAGATTGGCCTATCCGGAAGCCTGAAGCGGTGCCCGGTCAGATGCGTGGCGTCCAACGCAGAAGATTGGCTCCCTTTGGAAGCCTGAGTCGGCGACTGACTGGAAGCGTCGCCCACTCGGAAGCCTGGACTGGTTCCCGGTCGGAAACGTGGCGGCCCACGTGAAAGATTGGCCGATCCGGAAGCCTGAAGCGGTGCCCGGTCAGATGCGTGGCGTCCCACGCAGAAGATTGGCTCCCTTTGGAAGCCTGAGTCGGCGACTGACTGGAAGCGTCAGCCCACTCGGAAGCCTGGACGGGTTCCCGGTCGGAAGCGTGGCGGCCCACGTGGAAGACGGTTCATCTGGAAGCCAGAAGAGGTGACCGGTCGGATGCGTGGCGTCCCACGCGGAAGATTGATTTCCTTCAGAAGCCTGAGTCGGCGACTGATTAAAATATCAGCCCACCCAGAAGCCTGTATCGGAATCCGGTCGGGCGTGTGGCGATCCACATCCCGCAGGCCGAACCCCCGACCAGTTGGCTTCTACTTGGCCGGATTCCTTAGTTTGGTTCTCTGACCGGGCGTGTGGCGATCCACATCCCGCAGGCAGGACCACCAATCAGTCGGCTAGCTTACACTTAGCCATTTCTCTAAAGTAGTTTGGTTCCCCGACTGGGCGTGTGGCGACCTACACCCCCTAGAATTGTTTTAGCTCTCTGATCGGGCATGTGGTGACTCACACCTCTTAGTCAGATCAACTAGTCGGCTACCTTACACAACCATTTTTCCTGCGCTTAATTCGGCTCTCTGGTCGGGCTTAAGGCGATCCATATCCCCCACCCGGCTAGCCGATCAGCAACATCTACTTAGTCGCTATCTAAAGTGACACGTAGAAGGAAAGGGCTTTTCATTGATGTTTACTCGGAAGCATTACAAAAAAGAGCCCCAACCGGCGGCTCAAGATTACATGATTAAGATTTAGATAAATGGCTGGAAGAAGTCTTTGGGGAGTAGCTCCTTGACCCGGCTCACTTTGGTGGCGTTGGCAGGAAGGTCGGCAGGCAGATGGCCGCTCTCTTTGAGCTGCAGAACAGCGCTGTTAAGGCCCATCTTGAACATATCAGCTGTCCGCTTGCCCAGCTGCTGGCCGAACTCTTCGGAGTTGATGTAAGCCAGGCGGTGTGCGTCCATCCGGGCGGGCTCGCCTGCTTGGTACAGCTTCAGACTTTCAATTTCCGCCCGGAGGTTAGCTAACTCCGTGTCCTTCTCCTCCAAGGCAACGGCTTGAGAAGCCAGCAATCCTTCAGACAAATGGAGCTCGTCTCCTCGTAAGTCTAAAGCCTTCTCCTTGGCGTTCAAGTCCGACTCCCGAGTCGCCAGCTCCTGCTATTTTTCGTTCAAGGTCGTCCGGAGCTCCTCCGTAGACTTCATCAGCGTATCCAATTCCGCCTTCAAGGCTTGGGCCTCGACAGTCTTCTTGTCGAGGTCCGATCGGGCACGGCGCTGCCTATCCAGAGCCTTCTTCCTCTCCTGCTTAAGGGTCTCGTGCAGGGATGAAGACCGGGCATACGCCCGCTCGGCTGCCTCCGCTCGGGTGATTTCCTCCGTCAGTAGCGCTTCGGCAGAACGGAGTTTCTCCTTAAGGTCCAGTATCTCCGAACGGAGAATAGCGGTGCCCTCCTCGCCGGCCGGTAAGTTCGCGTGTGCCTGGCGGAGCTCCCATTCCTCAATCCGCCGCTCGGCTGCTCGGCGTCCCCTGGTGTTGGTAACTAAGGCATAGGCGACGCTCGAGCAGGAGGCCCAAAACTACAATAAGAATGAGTTAGAAAAAAGCAATTTAGTTAAGCATTGAAGCATCGACTTACACGCGTGGCGTCCTGAGTGAATTGGTCGGCCAGTCGGATCGGGGGTCTGGAAGTCCCCTCCCTCATACCCTGCTCCCAGCAGTCCGCCAATTCTCCATAAAGGGTAAGCCGCTGCTGGACTTCGAAGGGGGCCACTGGGTCGACCGAGGGGAGATATACGCCATAGCCACCCGTCTGGGAACGTTGTCCCCCCGAGCGCGACGAACCCGGTGCGTCAGCCGACCGGCTCGTGCTAGCCGGGCTGGCAGCTGCCTCTGCAGGCTGGGAGCGAGAGCCCGACGCAGAAGTCCTCGGGCGCCTCTGCAAAGGTTGCGGGTCAGGTGAATCAGAAGAAGAAAGGTCCACCTCTGCCGGTTCCTCAATACGGATAGAAGCACTGGCCTTCCGCTTGGAAGGCAGGGACTTCTGATGAGAAGGCAGGGACTTCTGCTTGCCGGAGGATCTTACAGGGACAGGAGATTTCGATGAGCCGACCGGATCCATAGAGCCGGTCGCCGCTGGTTGGGCAGGAGGAGCCGGAGAGGCGGGCTCCGCGCTCTCAGGAATCGGAGGTTGGTCGGGCGGACCGGCCTGGCGCAGACGCAGTTGTTCGGCCGCCCGGGCGTTTACTTCCTCGTCTTCCATGCCCAGGGCCGCATCGAGGGCCGCTTCCCACATCATCTTAGCTGCAAAATCAGAGGATATTGAGTTAGGGAAAAAGAAGTACGACAAAAAAAAATTGACTTACAGAAGGTGTCGGGCAGGGCGGCAGGCACTCGGCTTAGCCCAAATATATACAAGACGGCATCGTTAAGAAGTTTCATGCCGTCGAAGCGGAGACCCCCGAGTCGAGAAACAGCCATTATAAATAAGGGGTCGGACTTAAAATTTCTTAAGGGAGTTGTAGGGGGCATGTCTTCAACCCATCCGATCGGGAACCCAGGGGGTCGGAGGGCTTATGAAGAAAAAATGAGTTTTCCACCCCTTATTCGAGGAGGGAATATTCTCCACTATGGATAATTTGGCCCGGGCTTGGAGAAAGAAATTCCCGGCCTCCTGTTTCTTCGGATAATAAAAGAAGTAAAGAACCTCCGGTCGGAGGGGGACTCGGTAAAGGGTAAAGAGAACTATTAGGTTACATAGTATACGAACGGCATTGGGAGAGAGCTGGAAGACAGGCACATGGAAAAAGTTACAGAACTTTACAATAAAGGGATGAAGAGGGTAGCGCAGGCCAGACGTATGCTGGTCCCGGAAAAACACAAAGAAGCCGGCCAGAGGCTTGTGTGGCCGGTTGGCCTTTGTAGGAACGACGATGCAATAGTTTTCGGGGATATCGTAAGCCAGTCGGAGATCGGAAACAGATTCATCAGTGAGGGTGGACTCGACGGACTCAAACCTAGTAGAGGAAGCCATGGATCAAAAGAAAGGAAGGAGAATCTGACCGTATCGACGGAAAGGATTAGGAAATCGGAGGAGCGCAAAAAACAACGGCGGAGGAGCGCGAAGTCGGCGACGGCAGACGGCGGCGAGGAGCGAGAAGCACCGAGTTAGAGAGAGAACAGCGAAGAGCGGGTAAGGGTTTCGGTGAATATGGAGGCCTATTTATAGCTAGGCCGAAAGAAGGACAGCCGTCCGATGGCGATCCACGTGGATATCGATCACCTCATCCGGGCCATCAAGGCGGCCCATGCTTGGCCTTGAAAAGACGCACAGCAGGCGCTGACAGGGCCTGCAACGGAAGTATGGCGTAGCCGTCCGGTCGGCCAGCCCGAGGCCGCCATGTAGCAGAGAGAAGTGCCTGCCTTAAGGGCCATTAAGAATTCGTAATCATTATATAAATTGCATCCCGGTCGGCCAACCAGCATGTGCCACGTGGATAGTTCAATTAAAGCGGATTTGATGCCGTTAAGGCACCGGTCACATCAAACGCATCACGTCGCTTCGTTTCTCTCAGGATGTCGCATCCCCAGTAATTGACTGACACAGGAGATCATTAGGAAATCTCCCAGGGGCACGCGCGCACACGTGACGGAACACGCTTCCATAAATCAACAACACTTGCCCGGTCGGACATAAGCATAATTTGAGGACGCGTGGCGACCCACGCTCCTACTAACCAGCAGCGTTAGCCCGGTCGGTCGGCTTCACAATATAGAGAACGCGTGGCAGCTCACGCTCTTTTTCGTGAAGCAGAGTCACTTTACCGATGCATAGCACAATTTGCGAAGACGCGTGGCGGTCACGTTCCTCCCGGTTAAAATTTTCATCCGCTCGGACACTTTCAACATATTAGCGGTTAGTCGGAGATGCATGGCTGCCCACGCTCTCCTATCAGTCTTCGTCCAGCCGGACACAGTCATTAAAAGAGGCAGGGGTGCGTGGCGGCCCATGCTCATCCCGGCCGGAAAGTTCCTTCCGCCCCAGTAACCAACATACAAGACGTCGCTTATGGTCGAACGGCCACCCGCGTTCCGGCTAACAGTAAGCAATTTTTCGCCCACTCGGGCCCGAGCAACACCAGTTGTTGAGCGCCGCGATTGAGTCGGTCGGTTACCAAAAGGGCAAAATCGTCCAGCCGCAAGGCGGTTATAGACACTAACAGTCCAGTCAGTCGGACTAGACGCCTCCTTCGACTAGACTCGAGGGGAAGTCTATTGATCCTGCCCTATCTTTGTCACTGTATGGGCAGCTGACATGGCAAGCAACCTGGCCGGGCCCATGATACACGTCACCGTACGGATAATCAGAATGACAAACATGACCGGAGCCCGGGTCCCTCGCTGGCCGGTCGGACTCAAGGGGGGCCGGTCAAACTAATAAAGCGGCCCATCCGATCGGTAAGACCCGGCCGGCCACCTCGAGCCTAGTTTATCTCGTTTATCCGGGAATTTCCGCCCGGCTACGTTAAGGCTTACCTGCTTCATCTACCCGAGTGTATCCGCCCCGCAGTCCTTCACATCCACACTTGACATCTATCCGGGCATGACCGCCCGGCGCCCCCTTTGGCACTCTCCCGAAACCACCCGGGAATAACGACAAAATATATCTGCACCAGCTGCAGATAGCAGGCTGTCACCACTCGTGTGAACTGACACTGACACTTCCTGGCACGCCGCCCTGTCGCGCCGTTGGCGCCAGGTGGCTCCGGCCGGAGGCTTACAGAAACTGTCTTTTCCCTCACATAAAACAATCAGTATAAGACAAGGAATGTTGGCTACAAATCGACATAATCATACAATATTCCCTGACCAGGTCGGAGAATCCTGACAATGTCAGACTTGGTCCTTTTCCCCGGCTATATAAGCCCCTCTCCTCCTCATTATCAGGTACACGCGAAGCCCCTCGTCTACAATGCTCCATCATTTTTCCTGTTCATCGGAGTACTGACTTGACCGTCGGAGGGCCTTGTCGGGACGTTTCCCGACTAGGTTGCTAACGGTCATCTTCCCCAGCAGGTCTACTTCCATCCGGTCGGAGGCTCACCAGGCGACATCTACTTACGTCCGGTCGAAGGACACCCCCCACCCGCTGAGTCATTCTGAGCGAGGACATCCAGTCAGCATCCACGTCATTCTTCTCTACACCGTCATCCGGTTGCGGCCCCACTCCGCTCGGCGACAGGATCACATATAATTTAAAAATTAATTATGAAAATACCTCATGAATATAATCATTTTTTGTTATAACAAATTTTAAATTTATTTCATCGTACCGGGACATTAACTAAAATTCAATAAAAAGTAGTCTGAATTTATCCAAACCTCTAACGATAAACTCACAAGATGCAGAGCGTTGACGTACTACGATAAGAAGTCCACTCAGCATCATGTTACTTTTCAATTATTTTCTCACCCTGACAAAATAATCTTTGCCTTGCAAAACCATATGATTCGACCTTTATATTGGTAAAGTGGTGTCGGCCCTTTAGCCAGTTGTTCGGTAGATTGGGGGCTCCGATGGGGCTTCTGCAGCTACCAAGTGTCCACGATCCACGATTCACGACCCACGACCCACGACCCACGACCCACGACCCACGACCCACGACCTGCCTTTTGCCTCGATGATTAACCAATCGACCAATGTAAAGGCCAGGGATGCTTTCTTTGCCGAATCGCGCAACTTTATACGAACCAATGGCTCAAGTCCACGGTAAACCCGACGGAATCGAACTTTTAAAAACTCTTTTGCATTGCTTCATCCTCTTCTATTCCCACTGCCACTCTCTTCCTCCAATGACAGATCGATGACTACTGCGCGGCCCTCACAGGCTGATCAGATGGTAAGACGTTTGACGTTTGACGTTTGACGTTTGACGTTTGACGTTTGAATCAGAGGTCATGCAGTTCAGATCTTCTGCGCCACTTTCGCCTCTGCGCCTCTGCGCCACCCACTAAACGACAAAAAAGTCACGCGGGTTGCGCGTGCGTTGCGCGTGAAGAAGCCCGCGTGACCGAATGAGGCGTGAAGAAGCCAAAAACATTTTTGCGCCTCCCGCTCGCGATCGACCCGTGCCCTAAATCCCCCTTCGCCCCTTTCCCCGTCGGCATCGTCTCACGCGTGCCGGCCCTCTTCTCTGGTCGTGGGGACTGCTCTCCGGCGAACTCTTCATGTTACGACGACGGCGAGCCACGATTAGCCATCTCCGATCCGTCTCCGGCGAACTCTCGAAGGTCTTCAAGGTTCCCTGCTCTCCGGCGCTCGCCTGCCCTCTCCGATCCGCGTGAGAGCTCGCCTTCCCTGCTTCTTCAAGGTCTTCAAGGTTCCCTGCTCTCCGGCGCTCGCCTGCCTCTGAAACAGCCGGCGAAGTCCCTGTTCTCCATCGCCCCTCGCGTGCCCTAGTTCCCAACTATCCCTTCGCGCCCTTCTCCCCTTCCGGCCGGCAACGCGTTCCAAATCCCTGCGCCGATCGCGTGCTGCCCAGCGAGATCTTTGTCCCAACTGCAACCCTAGCGGATACAATTTGTAAGTTGTATGCGTAAGTGCACTGCTGAGCTTCCTTTCCCTCGAACATTTTATCTAAATGCTGAGGAATCTATATGATGCAAACCTCGAACATTTGATAATCTGCACATTTTTGCTAGTTGCATGTGTAACAGTAATAAGCAGCAAGTTTTTGCACATGATTTTAATAAGTGCACTGCTGAGCTTCCTTTCCCTCAAACATTTTATCCAAATGCTGAGGATTGAGGAATCTATATGATGCAAATCTGTTCAAGATTTTATACAAGACCGAATGATCTTTATGGTGCGAAATTATTAAGCTCTAGACTTGTCCTATATCTACTATTTCACTTAATGTTAGACTTTGTCAATGAGTGAAGTTCTTTATCCCCACCGACTCTTTTTCTTTTTCCAAAAGATATATATATATTTCTATTATTAGTTGGAAATCCTATATAAAGGAGTAGATAAATGTGTAGATTGTATTGGCATGGTTTTGTTCATAATATTGATAGTCTATTTCTCCTTTCATTCTTGGTTCTCTCCTCTTGTTTATGTTCTCTACCCTTCCTCTTTTCTTGAAACAGATTAGAAGCGTAGCTTTAGATTGGTGGTAAAATGGTGAGTAGTTTGATTTAATTTCAGTTTGAAAGTCGAAATATGTAATTTATGTTATATAAATATCATTAGTGTTTTTATTGGTTTTTTGTTGTCCCCTAATATAGCCGAAGACATACGTTATTTTTATTGGGCGAAACCCTGGTATTTATGACAGTTGGGAGGAAGCACATTTACAAGTTGATAAATATAGCGGTAATTTCTACAAATCGTTCAAGACCAAGGAGCAAGCAATGAGAGCTTTTGATGCTTATAGAGAGAAACAACATGCTTCCTTTAACCCTAGAAGCCAAAAAAGTTCAAACTCAAGTTCGGGATCAACTTCAACTGCCACGACTAGTTCTAGTCAAAAACTGAAGCAAAGCGAAGAACTGGCCAAGTTAATGGATGCTCAATTACATTTAGCTAAAGAGTATCGTGATAATGCATTAAAGATTGCTGAGATTTACGATGATATGAACAAGAAAGCAGATTGATTGTATGTTGATGATTAGTAGACTTTTAGCAGGATGAATGTATTGAACTGAAAGTGCTAGTTGTTTTCTGCATTTCAATTCTACGTATCAGTCCACTCCTTCAGCAATTGAACTTTGTCTCAAGTAGTTGTTAGATCTTCTTTTAGCTGCCTTGGAACTTTATTGTATTTGATCTGATGAGTTCTTTACTTTGTATCAAGCTTGTATCAAGTTTGTCATTCTTTCTATTGTGACTTTTATAACCAGCTTATGATCCATTTATTTATCGTGGGATGTATCAGTTACCAAAGACAGGAATGTTGATCTTTTGACAACCTATAATTGATCTTTTGACAACCTATAATTAATTTTATATTAATCTAAAATCATTTAATCTATTAATTGATTTTATTTAAAATTAATTTTTATTAAAAAAATAAATTTGATTTACTTAAATTGTAAAATTAAAATCTATACCACAACAAATCATGGAATTTCTGATGTTGTTTTGTAACATTCCCATTTGTTTGTAGTGTTGCAACTTTCCATTTTTCCCATATTGAAAGGCAGTGAAGACAATCGTATTGTGCAGCCTTAATAGAAAGTTCTTTTCCAATCATCCTCTATGAACTGAGAATAAGCACCAGTGGCAAACTTGAGTATGAATTGAGAATAAGCTTCAGTGACAATCTTGAGCATGAATTGTCTACAAATCAAATAAAAGATATGTACAAATATCAAATTCTAGAATCAGTTCTACCAATGATACCTCAGCAGGCATAATACATACACTAGGATTCGACTACCGGACGATCATGAGCAATGAACAAAAGGAAATATTTACTTCATCAAATTTTCGAGTGCATCATGGATGGCGCTGTTCCTAAAGGAAAGCCTTCCTCGATTCAAAGAATGAGGACCGTTCCACACGGATCTGCGTTCACTTGGGAAAAGGCTTTTGCACAATTGCAACATCAGTTTGTTCTCTTGTAATTGGGGGAATTTTTGCGTCTTAGTGAGATGATCGTGTCCATGTGATTCCTGCAGTTGCCATTCATATCCTTTCCTGCGTCTTAGTGAGATGATCGGGGATGGGAATCACCGAACTAAAAAAAAAAATAGAATCATGCAACTTACGTATATTCATATCCTTTACTGCAATGTAGCAAATTTCAAGCAAAAGTCAATTTAACCAACCTCTTGATTTTGGTTCGTATGTGAATAATGGTATGTAGCTGCATCATCTTTCTGCTCTCCGGGTTGCATGACATCTCTGTTGTCATCTTCTTCACCATTTGCATTTGTATCAATCTCAAGCAAGCGGTCCACACTAGAGGTTGCATCCTCACTGCAAGGAATATCTTGAGCAAAGTTCTCCTGCGTTGCATACTTTATCAACTTTAGTTATTGATGTGAAGCTGAGAGAATATTAATAACAAATAAAGTGCTGAGCTCTCGTGCATTCCAATCTTTGTTAACCAAGTTATTTATCTGAAGCTGGGAGTATTTTAAGAACAAACAAGGATAACACTTATGATGAAAAAGCAACGCATAAATGATAAAACATAATATTGGATGAAAATAGCACAAGAAGATGAGTACAACGAAAAATATTGTGAAACAAACAAATGAGGATTGGATACAAGGATAACTTATCTTGGTATTGTATGGAGGAAAAAAACAGAACCTTCAACTATTTGAGATTGGCCACCCTAATCTTATATGTCCATCAAGATTTATAAAAGCTATAGCATGGAATAAAGTGTATGGGTTTTGCTCGATCATACTGAATATACCCTTGAATCTAGTCATGTTATCTGCAGTTGAAAGTAATACTACCAAAAAAAAATCACAGTAGAAAGATTATACTATGCAAGAGTCCATACCACCAACATGCATTGACAATTCAAAAGGGACTTCCCCAAAATGTCTCAAGGAGAATTCAACGCTTACCATTGTCGAACTCAGATAAACATCCTTTTCTTACCATTTGAAGGCATAGATACTGAAGCCCAATTCCTTTTAGTTGCAAAAATCCTAAGCCAAGTGATTCAAATCATATCAAATGATTCTTTGTATTCCAATCATGTCAAAACTGACCAAACTGAATGTGGCCTCCAAAGTTTCCAATATCACCATAGGAGGCTCTTCAAAGTTCAAAATGACAAGCTGATGCATCCGACACTTTTAATTTTCCTTGATAAATTGGTAAGTAATGATATTGACATAATTCCATGTATAAGTCAGAAAACAGTCCAAATAATATAGTTATGTAACCTATGTCAAATAGATTTCAAATGTTTTGAGTACCTTTAGAAAGTTACATTATGTAAATTATTTCAAAATAGTAGCTCATGTTAAAGTAAAGGGAGATAACTAATAGAAAATATACAGCATCAAATCAATGATTCTATCTTTAACTAAAAATGTTTAATGGAAATGCATATAATGAAACAACTGGATATTAACTAATATAAGCATCAAATCAATGATTCTATCAATGATTCTATCTTAATTTAGATCGATGTTTAACATGTCAAAGTATCGAATACAGTCTTCAATTTCGAGAGTAACTGGGATTTGAGAAGAAAGCATAAGCCTCTTGTTGAACAATCTTGCACCAACGTGAGTCCTCCAATGTTGGCACTAACTCCAGTGCTAGGATGCAGATGTCAAAATCCATCTACAGCAATAAAATATAACACATAACAACAATAAAATATAACAACAAACAAAAACAATAGTACCTAGCTGAACTCGAGCAACATTTATTTTTTCCAGCCGAACTGGCCATGCTTCCCCATAAATTTTCCATGCTTGAACTTGCCATGGCCGAATCCGTGGGAATGCATTCCAGGCCCGTAATATCCTCCTGTATACAGAATATGCTCACATATAAATATCATGTCATCTTACCTCTTAATATGAGAATGTTGGTAATAAAAAATGAGACTCACCGTGGTGTGGACCTGATGGACCAAGATACCCAGCGAGTGGATATCCAGAAGGTGGATAATCAGATGGAGGATATCCATAAGGTGGATATCCAGCTGGGGGATATCCGAAAGGTGGATATCCAGCAGGAGGATATCCTGATGGAGGAACAAATCCAATAGGCGGTATCCAGCACGTGGTATCTAGCGCGTGGTATCCGGTGCTTGAGGAAGTCGCCTGATAATAATCACTGACAAAGTTATTTATTTTTGTTGTGTAAATGGTGGAAATTGAGACAACTATAAACCTGAGACAGTTGTGTAATTGGTGGAAATTGAGCTTCTGGCGTAGGCTCTTCTATATCCTATTAAAAAAATAAAATTAATTAATTCTAAATGATTTTTTAAATATAACACCAAATAAAAAATTCAAATATTAGTAAAGATAAAACCTGAACAATTGTTGGATTTTGTTTATTTTTGCTTGCCGCATTTTTTTTTCTAGAAGGAGCTTCTATGCCTCGTTGCAATCTCTTGCCTGAAATTGTTTTCTTCTTGGGTTTAATTCCCTTGGCTGAAACCTGACTGTTTTCTTCTAGAGATTGAACTAACTCAGTAGCTTCTTGGCTAAAGTTTGATTGGTGGACATTTGCTTCAGTTACTTGTAACTTTTTGTCCACCATCTTACACAAGCTAAGCATACCATTTTTTACATCCATGTATGTGTCCTCTCTGTCTGCTGCCTTGTTATGCAATTGAATAGATAATCCAGACAAATCCCGATATCGCATATTTCGAAGAAGTTTTGGATCCAAACCATCTGTGTTCACACTTGAAGTACTACCTCCAAAGTATCCGTCTTTTGCATTTCTTGTCCATCTTTTCAAAACATACTCATTTGGGATCTTCCTGATATTTTGCATAGAAAATATTTTCAAAATATGAGAACATAACATCCCAACAAATTCATATTTTCTACAGCTACAACTGCACTGGATGTTTTCACAAGATGAATCAAGTGTAACTATATGATGACACTTCTTTTTGTCCGAACTAACTTGTATGTTGCATGTGATCCAACAATCTCATAAATTTCTACATTAGAATCATGAGATTTATACCACTCTTGTTCAAAACACTTGTATACCTCAGGAGTATAAGTAGAACTCGCATGTTGTAATATTTCCACTGGATACAATAAACATGGAACACTTGAATTTGATCTAAAATCAGCTTTTAACTCTTCATATCGACGATCATCAAGCAATCTCTGAAAGTGATGGAAAAAGTTTAAAAATTTATGCTGATAAGAGACATATCTTTTCAAAACACTATTCATGCTCTCACTTCTTTGGGTTGTAGTCATATCCGCACAAAACATTTGTCGTCCATATACTAAAGTCCATTTTTCTTTTATGCGAAATAATCGTCTCAACCAAGCATTCTCTTCAAGTCCATACTTTGTCAACATTATGTTCCAAGCTGAAATAAAATCTTCCTCTTCATCAAAGTCATATATACACGAGGAAAAATCTTTAGCAAACTCTTTGAATTGAGAAAAAACTCCACTCAAATGAATTGCGGCATTTTGATAAATGTGCCAAATACACAAACGGTGATGTGTTTCAGGCCATTTGGAAGCTAAAGCCCTTGCCATTGCAGCATCTTGATCAGTAAGAATGGTTGTTGGTGTTTTCCCTGACATAGCTCTGGTGAATGTATCAAACAACCACTCAAATGTCAAAGCAGTTTCATCATATAATAAAGATGTACCGAAAATTATGGATTGCTTATGATGATTAACACCTACAAACAATGCAATTGGACGACCTTCATTGTTCTTCCTGTAGGTTGTGTCAAAGCAAACAACATCTCCAAAAATGCTATAATCAGCTCTCATCTTAGCATCAGACCAAAAAATATTTGTGATCAAATCATCTTCATCAACTTGAATAGCATCAAAAAAATTAGGATCATCGGACTGCATTTTTTGTAAATATTCAAGTACACCTCCTGTATCCCCAACTCTCATATGTCCTGTTCTTTTGGATCGTAAGTAATTCTTATAATCTTCAGGAATAAACCCTAAATTCTCCCTCCCACCTACTTGTCTCGCCATAAGATCATGAGATGCTTTTGGGGGGATTCCAACCTCACATGCCATCTCAATTTGTATCGCTGCATCAGAAGAAATGTTCCTATGAGATCTGTAGAGATGTGTTTTGTTTGGGCTTGAAAGATAGTGATTATGCTCTTTAACAAATTGCACAACTCTAAACTTGTCATGATTTCGACAACTAATCTTCAGTTTAGCATCACAACCAAATCTTGTTTCAGGACGATGTTCTTTCACATAAATATCACGCTTGTCCTTTCCCCTTTTACCTTGTGTGCAACAACAAAATGTCTTGTCAATTAAATTTCCAGATCTATCACTATGGGCTCTTGACTTTCTTATACCAAATCCAACTTGTTTAGCATATTTCAAATAAAAATCATACGCTTCTTCTTCTGTTTGAAATTCCATACCCATTTTTGGCACAAAATCTTCTGTGATTAAACAAACAATACAACCATACCAATCAACAATGCATATATTTAGTCAAATTCTGTAAAATTCGAGGTATATAAAGTTGAATATAGTCCAAATATGAATCTCATTACCTTCATCAGCCCTATGGTCTCCGATTGCATCCGAATACTCTTCAATTGTTTCATCAAATTGCAACCTACGGCAACTTGTAGATTCACCCTCCATAATCTGTGATTAAAGAAGCCTTGTTCAGAATTCTAAAGATCACCTTATCTATCAAAGTGACATAATGGAAAATTGGTGCTATCAATAGATTTCAGCAAGATTTGATACTGTTAAAAATCAAAACAATTTTTGAATAGATCAAAACAAGTTTTAAGGACTTGATAAAGAATTTTTCAATACTAAGAAAATGCATCGCACATGATTTTCTTTTTCAATAGTAAGAAAATGAAACGCATACAACTTACAAATTGTATCCGCTAGGGTTGCAGTTGGGACAAAGATCTCGCTGGGCAGCACGCGATCGGCGCAGGGATTTGGAACGCGTTGCTGGCCGGAAGGGGAGAAGGGCGCGAAGGGATAGTTGGGAACTAGGGCACGCGAGGGGCGATGGAGAACAGGGACTTCGCCGGCTGTTTCAGAGGGAAGCGAGCGCCGGAGAGCAGGGAACCTTGAAGACCTTGAAGAAGCAGGGAAGGCGAGCTCTCACGCGGATCGGAGAGGGCAGGCGAGCGCCGGAGAGCAGGGAACCTTGAAGACCTTGAAGAAGCAGGGAAGGCGAGCTCTCACGCGGATCGGAGAGGGCAGGCGAGCGTCGGAGAGCAGGGAACCTTGAAGACCTTCGAGAGTTCGCCGGAGACGGATCGGAGATGGCTAATCGTGGCTCGCCGTCGTCGTAACATGAAGAGTTCGCCGGAGAGCAGTCCCCACGACCAGAGAAGAGGGCCGGCACGCGTAAGACGAAGCCGACGGGGAAAGGGGCGAAGGGGGATTTAGGGCACGGGTCGATCGCGAGCGGGAGGCGCAAAAATGTTTTTGGCTTCTTCACGCCTCATTCGGTCACGCGGGCTTCTTCACGCGCAACGCACGCGCAACCCGCGTGACTTCACGCGGGCTTCTTCACGCGCAACGCACGCGCAACCCGCGTGACTTTTTTGTCGTTTAGTGGGTGGCGCAGAGGCGCAGAGGCGAAAGTGGCGCAGAAGATCCGAACTGGAGGTCATGGGTTCAAGAGTCGACAGTATGCGCAGAGATAAAATTTTGGCTGTTGTTTATAAAAAATTCCTCGAATCCCAAACGCCTTACCATCCCAGCATTCACCGTGATTTACCTCCTCTGGACACTCATGGGACAGAGACAGGGGGCCGTCGGGATGACGGTTCCACCTTTTTTGATTTTTTGAATCGATGACTACTGCGCGATCCTACGCTTACTTCTCCTCTTTCCTCCTCCTTCTCTTCCTCCTCCACCTTGCCTGCTTCTTCCTCCGTTCTCGTGACGGAGACGATAGAACTCCGAAGCGCAAGATTACCGCTTCTTTCTCCCAGTCCACTCCGAACCCCTCCAAATTTCTCTCCCTCCGATCCTATCTCCGCCGCTTCCTCTGCTTACGCGCCAATCATGAACAACAAGAAGAAGCTCCGCCACCAAGCGATTCAACTCCCATTCAACTGATCGCTTTGTCATCGGATGCCAGGCCAAATGGGAAAGTTCATGCCTACGTTGCCGTGTCGACCGACCTGGCCATCCACCCCTGCGCGTCCTGCGGCGTGGTCATGAACAAGGCGCAACTCCTCGACCTCCACCAGGCCACGATGCACTCCCTCTCCGAGCTTTCGCCCTCCGATTCCGGCCATAATATCGTCCGCATCATCTTCGAGTCAGGCTGGCGAGGCACATCGCCGGTCATCGTCCGCCGGGTCCTCAAGATACACCACACGACACGCGCCCTCGCGCGCTACGAGGAGTACCGCGACGCCGTCCGAGCTCACGCGGCGAGTGAAGGGTGCGCCGTCGACGGGAGGTGCGTCGCCGACGGGAATGAGCGGCTGCGGTTCTACTGCACGACGACGCTCTGTTCGTGGGACGCCCGGGCGGCAGGGGGCGTGTGCAGGAATCAGTTCTGCTGCTCCTGCGCCGTGGTGCGCCACGGGTTTGCCCGGAAGCACGCCGACTTGGATGGGATCGCGATGCACGCTACAAGCTGGGCCGCTCACGCGGCCATGCCGGAGGAGCTGGAAATGGAGTTCGCATTCCTGGGGGCGCGGCGAGCGATGCTGGTTTGCCGGGTGGTGGCGGGGAGGGTACTACGTCGGGGCGTCGTGGAGGAAGATGAGTTGGAGAAAGGCGCGGGGTTCGAATCGGCTGCAGAGGTGGCGGCGGGGGCCGGCGACGAGCTGCTGACGGTCTTCAGTCCGAGGTCGGTGCTGCCATGCTTCGTGGTCAGTTATTCGGCTTGAGGTCAAAGTAGTGGGTCGCGCAGCTGCTATTGAAGTAAGTGGCCACATGACTCACATCAGCCTATATCTCCGCATTGTAATATACTAATATGTCGCGTTCATATGCCAGCTACGGACTCCATGTAGTTTGAAGTACCTTGTCGTGTAATTCAAAGCTGCCATCGAATCTATGCGCTGTTGCAAACCGTAGATGTCGCCGTAAAACAAAAACAACGGTAGGCGTAGGAGTCTCGATCATTATCGGATGATGTCTTGCAGTCGTAAAGTAATATTTCTCGAAACTCAATTAAATGCATATGGGATCCTATGTCCTAGATGATCCATGTTCAGTTGGTTCCACGTTAGTCCGTGATGATCAACGAGTTGTTTAATCGACGATCAAATATTAATAATAATTTTTTTATTATCGTTTCAAATCAAACGATATCTTAAAATAATGATGAATCTGTCAGATTTACAGTATTACAATTTTATCGGATCCGACGGTGAATATGACGAGATCGTAATTGCGACGATATTCGACGGGTTCATCGTATCCTCAGGTTATAATTTTGTACGGGATAATGATCGAAAGTCGTCGATAATATTTGATCGACGATTGAATAATTCATCGGTCATATCGATGAGTAAAGTAGAAGGACAAAAATCCAATATAGGACAGAGGATCCGACATGAGTGACAAGCTCGACGTATGAGGAAGAGGAGATCTCAAGCGACGGCTTTATGGAAGTGAGAGCGGTTCAGATCCCACTGCCGATAAGAGATGCATCGATTTCTAGAAAGATGGCCATAAATGTCTTAGTGATCGTTCGGCTGAAAATTTAGGACAATGTTAAATGATTAAAATTTAATTATCAGAATAATATTTTTTTTATAATTTTTAATATCATTTTAATTTTTTTAACTTTAAAATAAATCATAATATATGTTATGTGGATGTAATTAAAAATATACATATTTATATTAAATATATTACATGAGAATAAATATACATATTTATATAAATATGCTAAAAATAATAAATTTTAATGGCCAAATTCATTTTCTAACTGGTCAGGTTCTCTGACAATTAAGAATTATCGGATTTCAAATTAGCCTAATTCTCTGGAGGACATCTTAAAATTCTCAATAATTTTTTTATAATTTTCAATATATCATTTTAATATACATTAAAAATATAAAAATTTACTATTCTATCTAAAAAAAATCTATCTATACCTTTTTTTTAATAACGGTCACATTACAAATCATAATTCTTCCAATATTATAAATCATAAATCATAATACAATACTACTTTATCATTAATTATAAATTTCATCTTCCAAAAAAAACATATTTAAATTTTCACTACTCTTTAACTATAAATCTCAAATCTCACCTTGATGGTTAAACTTTTTTATTGAGTTTTTTTTTATTTTATAAACCTCTCATAAATTTTACATTGGAGATGCCCTAAAGGTTTCAAATTAGTTTCGGCAATTTACCAAAGGGCGTACCTAAGAATTAAAAATTATCAATTCCGTATCATGATTTCTATTTTACCAAAGGGCGCAGACCTTTATGTGAACTTCCTCTTATACTCCTCCTTCTAACTACTGTCTTTCTCTTTCTCTCTCTCAGTAACCAATTTCGAGACATCCGTGCACATGCTTGTTCAGACTTTTATTTTAAAATAATATATTATAGAATTGGCGCTAAAAACGTAAGGTAAAAACTAAAAAAATATTTCAGTTAAAACTTGATTAATATATAAATATTTTTTAATATTTCAGCCGATTGGTTAAAACTTTGATTAATATATAAACATTTTTCAATAAAAACGTAGGGTAAATGATTTTTTTAAATTTTATTAATATTAATTAATATATTTAATAATATTTAATAAATATATTAATATATATAAAAATTTAAAAAAATGTAAAATGATTTCAGGCGTGGGTCTGAAATAAAACATTTCAGGCCCACGCTGGGCCTGAAATCTTTTGATTTCAGGCCCAGTGTGGGCCTGAAATGTTTTATTTCAGACCCACGTTGAGCCTGAAATGTTTTGTTTCAGACTCACGTTGGACCTGAAATCTTTTAATTTCAGGTCCGACGTAGACTCAATTTTTTTTCTATTTTAAAAATCTATTAATATATAAAAAAAACGTATCAAAACACTTAATTTCAGATTCAAACGTAGTGCCTGAAGTCATCCCAGGAGGGTCTGAAGTCAAATAACTTCAGATCCTATAAATAATTAATTTAATAAATAATAATTAAATATAAAAAATATTTTTTAAATTAAAAAATTTTTAGTGAGTGCCTGAAGTCATCGGTGACTTCAGGCCCTCAGGCCATCAGTGAGGGCCTGAAGTCCTATCATATTAAATATAAAAAAATATAAAAATTTTTTTTTATAAAAAGGTATAATATATAATTACATATTATTTATAATTTTTATAAAAAATGTATAATATATAATTACATAATAATAAAATATTATTATAAAGAAATCCAGATATGGGAGGTCCATCAGTGGGTTTTGGTCGTGGATTTTGGTCAAAACCCACTGATATTCTAAACTACTCCTATTTCATTGGTGATATCTAATATATAGATGTTTGGACACCTAAATCATTATCTCTAACCTCTACCCTCTCTATTCATATGGAGTTTTCAGAAATCCAGATATGATAGGTCCATCAGTGAGTTTTGGTCAAAACTCACTGATATTTCTAAACTACTCCTATTGCATTGGTGATATAGAGTGTATAGATATTTGGACACCTAAAACATCTTCTCCTAGGTCAACCATGTCTATTGATATAGGGTTTTCAGAAATTCAGATATGGGAGGTCTATCAGTGAGTTTTGGTCAAAACCCACTGATATGGCTAAATTACTCTTATTGCATTGGTGATAGCTAATATATAGATGTTTGGACACCTAAAATATCATCTCCTACCTCTAACCTCTCTATTCATATGGAGTTTTCAGAAATCCAGATATAGGAGGTCCATCAGTGGGTTTTGGTCAAAATCCACTGATATGGCTAAACTACTCCTTGGGCCTGGAGGGTCTGAACAAATCTTGGATAAATGTAAGTAAATTAAATAAAAATATCAATAGTTCTAGTTAGAGTTGAGCTAGGAGATGATATTTTTGGTGTCCAAACTTCTAATGATTATAAATTATGTTGCAATAGGAGATTTTTAGGTCTATCAGTGGGTTTTGATCAAAACCCACTGATGGACCTCCCATATCTGGATTTCTGAAAACTCTATATGAATAGAGAGATTAGAGGTAGGAGATGATGTTTTAGGTGTCCAACCATCTATATATTAGCTATCACCAATGCAATAGGAGTAATTTAGCCATATCAGTGGGTTTTGACCAAAACTCACTGATGGTCCTCCCATATCTAAATTTCTGAAAACCCTATATCAATAGACAGGGTTGACCTAGGAGAAGATGTTTTAGGTGTTCTATACACTCTATATCACCAATGCAATAGGAGTAGTTTAGAAATATCAGTGAGTTTTGACCAAAACTCACTGATGGACCTATCATATCTGGATTTCTGAAAACTCCATATGAATAGAGAGGGTAGAGGTTAGAGATAATGATTTAGGTGTCCAAACATCTATATATTAGATATCACCAATGAAATAGGAGTAGTTTAGAAATATCAGTGGGTTTTGACCAAAACTCACTAATAGACCTCCCATATCTGGATTTCTTTATAATAACATTTATTATTATGTAATTATATATTATAATTTTTTATAAAAATTATAAATAATATGTAATTATATATTATACCTTTTTATAAATTTTTTTTAATATTTTTTTATATTTAATGTGATGGAGGGCCTGAAGTCACTGATGACTTCAGACCCTCACTAAAATTTTTTTAATTTTAAAAATATTTTTTTATATTTAATTATTATTTATTAAATTAATTATTTATAGGATCTGAAGTTATTTGACTTCAGACCCTGCTGGGATGACTTCAGGCCTTGCGTTTGAATCTGAAATTAAGTGTTTTGATACGTTTTTTTATATATTAATATATTTTTAAAATAGAAAAAAAATTTAAGTCTACGTCGGAACTGAAACAAAACATTTCAGGCCCACGCCTGAAATCAGTTTACATTTTTTTAAATTTTTTTATATATTAATATATTTATTAAATATATTAATTAATATTAATCAAATTTAAAAAAATCATTTACCTTACGTTTTTACTGAAAAATATTTATATATTAATCAAAGTTTTAACCAATCGGCTGAAATATTAAAAAATGTTTATATATTAATCAAGTTTTAACTGAAATATTTTTTTAGTTTTTACCTTACGTTTTTAGCGCCGATTCCATAATATATTATTTTAAAATAAAAGTCTGAACAAGCATGTGCACGGACATCTCGAAATTGGTTACTGAGAGAGAGAAAGAGAAAGAGAAAGACAGTAGTTAGAAGGAGGGGTATAAGAGGAAGTTCACATAAATGCCTGCGCCCTTTGGTAAAATAGAAACTATGATACAGAATTGGTAATTTTTAATTCTTAGGTACGCCATTTGGTAAATTGCCGAATTAGTTTCATAGTCCTTATGATTTGGCACAGATGATAAATATATAAATCTCTCATAAATTTTAAGATGTCCTAAAAGTTTCAAATTAGTTTCATAGTCCTTATGATTTGGCACAGATGATAAATACATAATATTTTATCCGGACTGAAGATGAGTCCAATTTGAATCTATGGGTATCTCGTTATATACTTGTCATATGTATTTCCATTGAACCTTTCTATATGATGTGAGACCGTTAATATGATGATTTATTTTTTATTTTTTTATTTTTCAAATTAGTTTCATGCCTTTGGTAAACTTTCGAGAACTAAATTTTAAAAAAATATGAATAAATTTAGATAACTACGATAATAAAATCATCCACGTAAATTCATAAATAAATAATCTCAAGTTATTTTTTTTGGAATATTATTATACAGTAAAAAATATTTAATTTTGTTGTTCTCACCCTAGATAAATTTAGATACCTATGATAATAAAGTCATCCAGGTAGATTCATAAATATATAAACTAAAGTTAATTTTTTGGAATATTATTATACAGTAAAAAATATTTAATTTTGTTGTTCTCCACTAAATAAGAAATAAAATGATATGGAGTTTTTCTTGAATGTTTTTTATTATTTTTAATAAATTATTCCTTTAATAATTTTTGATTTTTTGATTTTTAGTATTTTTTTGATAATTTTTATTTTTTTATTTTTAGATTCGACGTCTGTTTAGAAATTTCACGATTATGAATATTTTTCTTTGTTTATAAATTTTTTTTTCTTTCTTTAAAAGTTAAGATTTCAAGTTTATATATTAAGAATTTTTTTCTTTTATTTAGATCTTAGGGTTTGGAATCTCTAACATCCTGTTTTAAAACCTTTTAAGTAAGGAATTAGAATTCAATTCCGATCGGAATTGAATTACGACTGGAATTGAATTTCAATTCTCATGTTTGGAATGAATTGTAAAAACATAATTGAATTCAATTCAATTGTTATACTTTTACGATTTTATCCTGCGAGGATGAAGCCGGAGTAACTTTGATTTGTTTTGTGAGGAGGCGATTTGGTAATTTAATTTGTTCAAGTGAATTCCTTTCACAAATCAGAGGTGCTTAGGTGTGATTTGTTTTGAGGGGTTTGAAAGGAATTAGAATTCAATTACTTATCAATTCCTTCCTGAAAATTGCTACCAAACGATGGAATTGAATTCCAATTACCAATGGAATTCCAATTTCTTCCTTTCCAAACAGGGTGTAAAATATCTATTTAACTGTTTGAGAAATTATTATCTATATTAAAATTTCTCTTTATTTTTGATGTTTCTCTTCTTATTTCACCTTCAATTTCCTTTCTCGTTAGCTCGTAGGATAATTGCTATCTTACTTGACGTTAGTTGGTATCAAAGTTGATAGGTTCAGATTGAGAAAGCCAAGCATTAAATTCAATGGAAGATCATTGTAATCGTGGATGAACTTCAACTTCTATGCTCATTGTTTGCTCGTGGAGGATTATCAGATAACGTTTACAATCTTATGGCCGAGGTGTTAAAAAAAATGGTGGTCGGTGCTCCGACATTTTGCTATTTATTCATGGCGGGCCACTTTTGCCGGTAATTTAAGTATCTATGCTATGATAGAACGATGTAATGTGTGTCATCTCGAAGAACAGTACCGAGAAAAAGTGACAAACATCTTCGAATATTGATTTTGTTAATATATAATAAAAATTTATTTATATAAGAGTAGAATTTATCTAGAATAGAATTAGTCTTTTAAATTTGTTATTACTTGTCTATTTATATCTCTTTTTTATAAGTAAATTCTAAGTTTTATAATTATAATTATCTAGTCGTCGTTTATATTTTTTCTTTCTCTTCTCTCTCTCCTTTTCTTTACATCGGTTTTAGATTATATTTGTATTATTTTTATGATATTAGAGCACGGTCCTACCAAACTAAAAAGTTTGAATTTGGAAGAATTTCAATACCATCGTTGAGATTTGTGATTTTTACATATCTGAAGGCCAATCATTATAAGGTTTCTTCAGCGTTTTCTATGTCATGGGCAACATTTTGAACGGTGGAGATCGGATTTTGAGTTATTTAAATTCACCTGCGACTAAACAATATGACTATTGATTCTATCTTCTCCTTGAAAATCTGATAGTCAATCACAATAATGATTCTTTAAATTTGGAATATCCAACATGGCAACAGTAGTTCCTTCTACAGACTCTAGAAAGGACTCAATCATTCAATACCACAATTGCAACTATTACTGAACAATTTTAAAAATTTCTTACATCTCATCCATATGTCATGTCTGTTTCTTCTAACAAAGGTTTACACTCTAATGGTACCTCAAGTATACCTTCCACTATCTGTGATCCCGGCCTTGTACGGATAGCTCGTCCCGCTCAACCAGCCAGCCTGGCGCCGTGAAGGTCCAGCAGAAGGGTCGACGAAGACCTCACCAGGGGATTCAATTCCATGAGCCAGGAAACCCTCGATGCGCTTACCGACCGATGGCGGGGCAGGGTCAGTCAGGTCGACCCCGGGCGTCTTCTCACTCGGTCGACTACACCCATACCTCGATCCGGATCTGGGTCGGACAATCTAGTCGGATGTGTGGTGGCCCACGCTCCCTCAGCATTCCATGGATCTGACAACCCACAGAACCAAGACAGAGTCAGACAGACATATCCCAACAGACCCCTGACTTAGGCCGTACCCCGCACCTCAACTCTCCCAGTCGGACGCGTGGTGGCCCACACTCCGTGGTCATTACTCGACCCGGTCCTTGACACTCGGACCCGCCAGTCGGCGCTCGGGCTATGGACTAGATCGTCCCTACGCCGCCCTATGTTATTACATCCGAGGTACGATCTTGATGTCGGGGTAATACGCGCCTTGCCCATTTATAACACCCCTCGCGATTATCCCGCCGATTCAATACCGTCGTATTGCCCAAACACCCCGCGCAATACCACGGTACTTTTCGGTGCTCTCATACGAGCTGACAGGTATCATATGTCAGCTCCCCCGGCTATATATGTCCTCCACTCCTCATTCCGCAGGTATGCGCGTGAGCTCTCCCTTCTACTTCATTTCCATTTGCTTTACTATATTTTCTGCGGATACTGACTTGACCGTCGGAGTGTCTTGCCGGGGAAACTCCCCGGCGGGTTTGCTAACGGTCGCTGTCTTGCAAGCCGAGGCCAGGTCAGAGCCAGGTTGACGCGACCTCGGCTGTTCGTGCCACTCGGGAGACCATCTAGCCCTTGGGACTTCCACCTCACTTCACGACAGGATCAATCTGGATTCTTGATTCTGAAGTTTCACATCATATGTCGCATAATTTCAATTCTTTTATATCTATAAATTCTTCTCCTTCTATGTTGGTCATGATCGCAGATAGTTCTCCTATGTCATTAGCTGGTATTGGCTCTATTTCTACATCTGATTTATCTCTCTCTAATGTATATCATATTCCTAATCTTAGTTTGAATTTTATCTCGATTGGTCAATTATGTGATTCTGGTTTCTCAGTTTCTTTTACTTCATCTTCTTGTTATGTGCAGAATCCACGATTTCAGAAGCAGATTGGGATAGGCCATAGACAGGGGAGACTATATGTATAAAAGTTTCCAGCATCCAGTGTTTATTTGTCATCCTTTCGGTTAAACTCTGCTTCTTCTAATTTTTATTTGTGACATTCTCATCTTGGACATGTTTTTTCTTCTCGTTTGAAATATTTAGCTTCTAGAGGAAATTTAGAAAAATTGCAAACTCATGAAATTTCAGATTGTTGTAGTTACAAATTGGCAAAATTGTCTATCTTATCTTTCTATAGAAGTATCTCTGTTTCTCTTGCACCATTTGAATTAGTTCATTTTGATGTGTGGGGTCCATCTTCGATTCGTACGCCTGGTGGATCCCATTACTATGTTTTCTTTATTGTTGATTGTACTCGTTACACTTGGATCTATCATATGAAATATCGTTCTGGTTTCATTGATATCTATCATATGTTTTGTGTCACGGTAAAAACTCAACATAATATTGTTATTAAATGTTTCCGATCTAATTTGGGTGATGAATATACATCTAATCTTTTTTCTGAACTACTTACCTCAGGTGGTACACTTCATCAAAGTTCTTGTATTGATACACCTGAGCAAAACGGTGTTACTGAAAGAAAATATAGATATATTGTTGAAACTGCACGTTTTTTCTTGTTATCTGCATATGCTTCTAGCAAGTTCTAGGGGGAAGTTATTCTTATTGCAGTCCATTCTATTAATAGAATTTCATCTTCTATTGCATCTGGTTTGCTTCCTTTTGAAAAATTATATAGTTATGTTCCTGATTATTCTATCTTAAGAATTTTTATATCCACATATTTTGTCCTTCGTCCTCATGTTGAATGTAGTAAGCATAATTCTCGGTCCGCTCTTTGTATTTTCCTTGGCTATGGCAAGGGTTAAAAAGGATATCAATGTTATGATCCAGTTAGTCAAATACTCTATGTCTCATGTTATGTTATTTTTCTTGACCATATTCCATTCTATTCTATTCACTCTAACACTTCTAATCTTAGAAATTCTGATCTCACTCATATTAATCCTTTTTACACGTACTCTGATGATATGCGGTCTCATATTTTCCCATAATTAGATCACCCTAGCATCTCTTCTTCTAACAATGCTATTTACAGGATTGACACTCATACAGATTCTGGCATCAACTTTTCGATGATCCCCCTACTCCTACTGTTTCCTGTAATGCTCCTGTGATAGTGGATTCTCCTCCTCATTACCCTCAACGATCTCATAGGTCTACTCAATTGCTTGATTTTGTGTATTCTAGTTTTTTTTTCTTTTTTGGCTTCTATTCACCAATTGTCTTAACCCTCCTCTTATGGAGAAGCTTCTCTTGACCCTCTTTGGCAACAGGCTATGGCGGAAGAACTTTCTACTTTGTATCAAATACGTACTTGAGATCTTGTTCCTCTTTCTTTGGGGAAGCGTGTGATTGGTTCTCGATGAATGTATAAGATCAAAACTAAATCTGATAGGCCAATTGAGCGGTATGATCCCGTCGACAAGTGGAGAAGGGTCTCGCTCAAATGACACAGCAAAACAGACGAGTTGCGGGGGCGCATAGGGTTGGACCTAAGACTAACAGGAAAAACAAATGGTTGGGAGGCAGCACAGGGTTTAGAGTGGAATCGCGAGAAAGTTGTGAGAGGATGAGAAGCCAATCCCCTCTTTAGAGCATGGGGCGAGCCTTATATAAGGGGGGGGGGGGGACCTCCTTATCTTGTCTTGGCTGTCTTTTCTAATAAAAACTCGATCTTCTGACACTTAATCTTGTGGCAGCTTTTTGGTTTCCTCGAGGGCCTGGCTCAGCCGCCTATGGGTCATTCACTTGCTCATGTTGTCGCCTCATTGTCAGCATTAATCATTTGATATCCTGGAGGGGCATGATTACGGCTAATGTATCTTTCTCATAATGAGAGGATTTTGTGCATCTTTTCGTATCTGATGGGGTCTAATCGCCATTAAATGACTCTCATCGTGGAACCACTTTAGCTTGCCTCACCTTACTATGTAGCCCTGCAAATTTATCCGGCCTTAGCCGGCCAGCTACAAGGGGTCATCCCGAGGGGTCCGATCGCTTAGCAATCAATCGCTCTGGAATAGAGTAGGTCGCCCGTGATCAGGTCCAGCCCCCCCTAGCGCCTGACAGTCCAATCGGCCTGCTGGGTGCGCTAGACTGGACAACCGGTCACTAGGCTGCGAGTCGCTTCTTAGAGCGGGGCGGGTAATTTCAAATATGGAGCTACCAAGTTGCTCGGCGGGGCATGCTCGACCGGGAAGGTTCGCCCGGAGCCCGAATACATGGTCAATACTTTATGTTAAAGGGAGGTCCCGGTGCGTGACCTTCCGGTCGTCCGATTGAGCAGTCCTGCCCGGGTTATATTAACCGGGTTCATCCGATCGAGTGCATCCGACCGGACGTCCCCGAACGGCTCAAAACAGTGCAACCCCGAGCATTTTCATCCGGGTGGACCAATCGCCCCGTGTGCCCGAACGTCTTTACCCAACCGGGCTACCTACCCGACTGGACAACCTACCAAACCGCATTACCATATAAAGCTCGTTTGGTTGCTAAATGATTTTCCCAACAATGTGGCATGGATTATGAGGAAACCTTTGCTCCAGTTTCCAAGCTTGTTACTATCCGTACTCTCATTGCAGTTACATCTGTTCATTAGTGGTCTATTTTTTAGATTGATGTTAATAATGCTTTTTTAAATGAAGATTTTCAAGAAGAATTTACATGATGCCTCCACCAGGTGTCACTCACAATCCTGGTGAAGTTTACTGACTAAAAAAAGCTCTTTATGGCCTTAAACAAGCTCATCGAGCTTGGTTTGACAAATTCTCTATTGTTATTGGATCTCTTAGCTTTCTTCCTAATCAACATGACTCTTCTCTTTTTGTTCGTTGTACTTCGTCAGGTCGCATGTTCCTCTCTCTTTATGTTGTTGACATGATTGTTACAGGGGATGATATAAGTGGAATAGAAGAATTGAAATTGTATTTGACTCTTGAGTTTGAAATGAAAGATTTAGGTCTTTTACGTTATTTTTTGGGCTTAAAGTAACTTATTCTCCTCGTGATTATCTTCTCTCACAATCCAAATATATTGGTGGCATTCTAGAGCAAGCTCATCTATCTAACACTTGCATTGTGGATACTCCGCTTGAGATTAATGCTCGGTACTATTCGACTAATGGTGTTCCCTTGCTAAATCCTTCTTTATATCACATTTTAGTTGGTAGTCTAGTATATCTAACTATCACTAGACATGACATTGCTTATGTTGTACACATTGTTAGCTAGTTTGTTGTTTCCCCCACTTTAGTACATTGGGGAGTTATGCTTCGCACCCTTCGATATCTTCGAGGTACCCAGTTTCATAGTCTTCTTTATCCTTCCACTTCTACATTAAAACTGAGTGTCTATTTAGATGCAGATTGAGGTGGTGATTCTATAGATCGTAAGTTTATCACAGGATTTTATATTTTCTTGGGAGAATCTCTTATATCTTGGGAGAATAAAATGTAAAATATTATTTCTCGTTCTTCTACTGAAACAGAATATTATGCTATGACCTTTATTTATTATTACAAAAATTATTTTGTTATGTTAGTTACTTACTGATATGAGTGTTTTTTTTTCTCAAACTCTACTCCTATGCATTATGACAACTCTAGTGTCGTTCAAATTGCTCTCAATTCTATTTTTCATGAACACATCAAGCATATTGAGTTTGATTGTCATCTCACTCGACATCACTATCAGAACAACATCATCACTTTGTCATTTATCTCATCATCCATGTAAATTGTAGACTTACTCACAAAGGTGCATTCCATTGTACGTTTTCAGTTTCTGATTAACAAACTCTTGATGTTTTCTGTTAAAGCATTGTGAGTTTGAGAGATGTTAATATATAATAAAAAATTATTTATTTAAGGGTAGAATTTGTCTAGGGTAGAATGAATCTTTTAAATTTGTTATTACTTGTCTATTTATATCTCATTTTCCTATGTAAATTTTAAGTTTTATGAATATAATTATCTAGTCGTTATTTATTTTCTTCTTTTTCTTCTCTCTCACCTTCTATTTGCATCAATTTAAGATTATATTTGTATTGTTTTCAGATTTCACTTTCGAAGAGTATGTTAGATTTAGACCTTTTTATTAATAATACGAAGAATATTATAACACCAGTCAAAAGTGAATCTGAATTAGTTCTGATAGAAATACAATAGCTAGTAATAGATTTTGGCGATTTAGCGTCAAGGGTCTTCTTTCTAGACTACTATATGATACTATTCAAAACTCAAGTATATATATATTTTTTTCAACAAGACACGACTAATGTAAGTGGGTTCATTAATTTTTTTTATTTTTAGTAAATTATTTCTTTTTGTAATTTTTGATTTTTTAAATATTTTTATTATTTTTTTAAATTTTTATTTTGAATCCGTTTAGAGATTTTAGAATTATTATTATTTCCGTTTGATTAGGATTTATTTTCTTTCTTTGTAGATTAGGAATTAAAGTCTATTAATAAGGATTTCTTTTTTTTTCTTTAGATTTTAGGGTTTGGAATCTATAAAAACTATCTGTTTAACTATTTGAGAAATTATTCTTAATTTCTCTTTGTTTTCAGTTATTTCTCTTTTTGTCTTCTCTTCCAATTTTTCTTTTCATCAGTCCGCAAGATAATCATTATCTTATTCGGTGTCATAAAAATGTAAAGAAATAAAGAAAATAATTCATGTCAATATTTTTATGGAAAATAATATGTTTAGTGAAAAATCTTAAAGAAAAGTTTAGTGAATGACGTGACATTTTGCATGCAGCGATCCCCGACGAATTCACCGTACCCCAGGTATAGTTTGATTCGAGGCGGCGGCCGAAAGCCGCCGATGATGTCCAAACAATAATCGGACATGTACATACAAAATGTCACACTATTTACCGAGCCTTTCATTGAGTTTTTCACTTTCATAGCTCTATTTTTATAGTTTCAAAATCAATCTATTAGTAAGAATTTATTCTTTCCACGAAATTAGACTTCACTCAATTATGAAATAAGAAACACAAATTAGGGCAAACTCATTGATTCACAATAAAAAAAATATATAGCAAATTGAGTTGCATTTCTTAAGACTAAGGACTTCTAGAAGCATGTAAAAAAACTTAAATCACAATAGTTATGTCCTCTGGCCCCCCAAGCAAAAAAAATTATGGGTTTTTCAATTTTGTTTATTTTATTTAACTCTATGGTTTAAAAATATCTATTCGGTAAGCGATATTATATTTAATAGAAGTAATATGAAATCTATCACAATTAAAAGCATACAATGAATGAATCAAAATGCCATTTCTTAAAACTACTTATTTCGAGGAATGAGTCATTCTCATTAAAAACGTTGAAATGGAATTAAATCATCTCCATGCCATTTTATTTCACACTACCAAACGCAATCGCTTATATTTTTTTCAGTATTATACAAGTTTTAATATGTTTAACTTATCAAACAAAAATAATGGAATAAACTCCCCTCAGTTCTCTTACCTAAACTTTACTCAAAATATCCCATTTTTTCTATAAAAAATCATGGAATAAGAAGGAAAAATAAATAAATAAAATCCTAAACCATTTACATCAGCAAACCCATGCTATGCCTACCTGATCACCAAACCCAACTATGCCTACTATCTACAACCTTCATATTTGTAGCCACCAAAGGCATCTCCCCGTAAATTTTAGCAAACAAATTGAGACAATGAGTTCTTCTCTGGCTATGTCCTCCCAAACTGCTAATGCCACTCGATCCAATCTCAAATATTCTCCCTGCAAAAGCATAGAGTACTTATTCATCAAATACTGTAACTAAATTAAATCAAAGAAATAACTTCATCATCAACGTTGCTCCTCACCTTTCACCCATATTGGCGGAGCACCTGTTGCGTTTGCTGAAAGAAATGACATTGCAATGTCTTCACAGTTTCTGCAATTTTATCAGTCAAAATATTTAACACAGACCTTGGGTTGGGTACCATAAGAACAAGTCGCAATTTTATGTTTCTAACCTGTATTTGGTGACATACTGTCTGATGGATTCAGGCATGTGGTTCGTGTAAAGATCAAGGTAATTCTTGTGGAAGAATGCAGCCTTGGAGAGCACCATGCTGTAAGTGCCCGTCCACCACACTGACCACCACCCTCCGTACTTGTAATACTCTCTGTTGCGGTTCCTCTGCGCCGATAAACGGATGAGTCTTATTCTGGTGGAACAGAAAACGAATAGACATGGGTGGGTTAAAGAAGTGGTACCATCTCATTGTCCAGCCAATGCATCCGGGGGACGAAGCCGACCATGGCGGTGGGGGCGCTCTGCCAGACGCCGAAGGCCAAATCCATGGAAGCGCAGGGAAAGAGGACGTCGTCGTCGATGGAAAAGACAGCGTCAGTCTTCAAGTCCTTGATGTCCCTGAACCTGTTGTTCAAGCTATCTGCCTCGTTCAGGTCGAACTTGAGATCGACCCCATCGCAGTTCTTGGAATTCTGCTGCGCCGCTTGGCGCAGCGACTCGCGCAGAGAATCCGAAGGCCGATCGGGCTCGCTCCACACGATGCGGATGGATTCCACGCCGGCGCAGGAGGAATAGTGACTCACAGAGTGCTTGAGGAGGTCATTTCTTTTCCAGGTGTTGATCAAAACAGTGTAGCCGCTCCTGTAACAAGAAATGGTATCAGCAATTTAATAGGCATGAGTTCTATTTTTTTTTTTTTTTGGAAAAACTTTTCTTGCACATATGTGATTTTGCATTTATAAAACAGAGCATGTAGTTTAAAATTTTGAGAAATTCTTCCGTCTCTGTTTGTAGCCTTGATTAGGAAGAGAAACTGGGAGAACAAAGATTAAAAATTTTCATTTACATTCAATAAATGAACCGACCAACATCTAGGGAGTAACAGATACAATCAAGCATGTTGGACAAAAAAAAAAATAGAAAATATTCAGAATTAGGTATGCGCTTTAATTTCAAATGGTACGATCTTTGGATTATTCCACAACTTTGGATGTGTCATGGAAGGCTTAAAATATACATATTGAACAAGAGCACATGGTTAGAAAAAAAAAAGGTCCTAGTTTAAAATCCGCAAGATTCACGTATAGAATTAATTAAGGCTTTGCTTTCTTTTGGAGAAGGAAGGAAGGAAAAGCATTTGTGATCACAAAGGTAGATATAATTAGAGAGGATTAGAAGTATCAAATTCAACTTTAACAGCTTCAACTTGAAAAATAAAAATTTAATAGCGATTGAAGTTTTGGAGATTAGAACGCACCCGGAAGGCGGCGGCGACGTTTCGTAGCGGGGGAGTCGGCGCCTCTGGCCAGCGACGACAAAGAGCAGCAGGAGAAAGAAGAGGAACAAGGAGAGGGTCCGTGAAGGGAACGCCCGGAACTTTGTCTGCCGGAACTTGAGGGGCGCTCTCCGGGCGCCGCCAGTACCGGCGGTGGCGAGCAGGGGACTGCCTCCGCCGCTGCCACCTCCTCTCATCACCTGCATGAGACTTGGGAACAGAAGGAAGAGCTAGATTTGACGCTTTGTTGACAACCCACGCCGTTTATATAAATAGTTCGCAAGCCTCGCATTTAGGCCGCTGCTTGCGTCCGCCATTTCTCTTCCTGTCGGTTGTTTTCCATTGACTCATTGATCGATGCTTCAGGTCTATAGAGTTGATTCGATCATATACTATTTATTTTGTGTAACAATTATTTATTTCTAGATGTACTTTCACAATAGAATTCAGTGAGTTCAACAATACAATCAAATGGTAAGATACCAGAAGGTAAGATAGGGAAGGTTAGATACGAGCATTTATAAAGTCATCTCAATGGTCGCATGCACATATGATCCTTTCATATAATAATTGAGTTGGATCTGGTTTAATTCGCTTCAATTGATCAGGTCCACGAGAATTAGACTAAAAATTTCTACAGTCGTCGTATAATACGTTTCTAATTTCTATCGAATCTGAATCAAATTAACACTAATTAGGAAGACACTGACGAACAAAGTTTAACCCTGTCAAATTAATTTGAAATCGGACGAAGATTAAAAAAAACTAATTAATTAAGGCCAAATCTTGGCCTTAAGTCAAAAAAAAAAAAAAAAGGATTTCGCGTCCGTATGTTCTTTGTGTACTGCATATGCGGTGTCAAAGAAAGCGAAACGTGACATCAAACCAGCCGGTCTTGCAACTTGAAGGGAAGGTAGAAGGGTGGAAATTTCGACTCCGCTTCTGATCAATTCGATTTCCAACGATGACCCATCTAAATTCAATCGAGTTGTCCAGAAGTCAGACCTTCTAGATTGAAGGAGTTTGAATTTTTTTTTTTTGTTAGTTTCACTTCAATTTTTCTTCCCGAGTTAAACTGTCTTTCGATTTTGAGCACGCCTCAGTACCGTGTTTATTTAAAAAGTAAACTTTTCAAATATAATTGAAAGGAATAAGAATAATGCTTAGCAGAATCATATACGAAGTCCGATCGTTCTTCCTTTTTTTCCGGACAGTATTGAGTTCCTCTTCGGCTGTCAACAACTGGAATAGGATTCAATGACTTCCCGGTGCGGCTAACGACAAACAAATTTTTTTTTCCTTTGAAGAAAAATCAGAGTTTTAGTTCCGTGCTTCATCATGCAATCACATTTCATTGGCTCGTCGATTGAAAATTAATTGGACACGGAATAAATGACCGTCAGGGAATTGCCGTTTGTTTCGATTGTTACAATCACTTCTTGGGACGGAAGACGAATGTAGGAGAATATACTGAGCTGATGGGATTTCTCAAATAGTAATGGAAATTGTCAAATTCTGTCTATTTGGCTGAATCTGACTCTGCACATTCGGCAAGTTTACATACGAGTAAACTGATTAGTGTTTTAAGATGGAACGGAATGAGTTTACTTACTGTTCTCGTATTGAACGGGCTAAATGTCGTACCCAACGTCAAAACCACGGCGTTGACTGACCGGTTGTGTCATATCACATTTGGAGGATGAGATAATCTAATTAATTTTCAAACCAATTAATAATATATTAGACGTGATTTGAAATAGTTTGTTTTCTTCTGAAGCTGCCTAATTACTTTAAAGACTTTAATATGGGTCTTTATTTGATGATTCTTGATTTTAAATCTGGGGCGGGGACGCTGGGGTGAGCGATTCGTTTTTTGCCACTTTGATTTTAAATTTAGGGTCAAAATCTAACAAAGTTAGTACCCGTTCTCTCCATACGTTAGTTACAGTATTCGAATTAGCAATTATCCTGATTTACTTCTTTTATATTGGCACATGGGATAGGTTGGTGCGAATAGTTTTTTGTGATCTTGATGCTAAAATTAGGACTTACTGCATAACTGAGTTGATTATTATATGATGATATGTTTACAAAATTGAGTAAGGATGATGAAATCGTGGAATTTATAAACTTTTCGAATTTTTTGATTTATTTTCTCTTAATTATGACGACAGTTGTGGGGACCATCAGGTTAATGAATTTCACGTTTTTTGAGAATTGATGCTAAAATTAGGAGCCCAAGGTATAGCCGTGTGTTGGGTGCCAAATGACTGATTCTTAATTGAGTGCATTTGAGTCTTCACTTGTAAATAAATAATGTGTGAAGGTGGACCCACTGATCAATAGTTGTTGATCTGGTATTTTCAACATTAAGTTATTTGATTTAAATAGAGTTAATTAAATTCTGTATTAGATGACTTCAGCGGATGTTTCAGTTTCATGATGGCTCATGCTTGTTTTGATCTGAGGTTTCCGTTGGAAATCGGGTCATAAAATGCATAAATTTTGTACTGAATTCGAGCTTATTTACTTATAAGGAATTAAACAAATTATTTAGTTAAATGCTTAAATTCTTTATTCAATTATTGAAAGAAAAATTACTAAAGGGAAGGAGATATATGATTTAAATAATAAAAAATTCAATATTTAACAAATGTATCTAGAATAATTGGAAAAATAGAAATAATATCAGATATAATGTGATTGTTATGATCCAATTCAAAATTGTTGTAAATCAAATCTATCATTAGTTCCAACTATGAGTCAAGTGAAATCCAACCCATAAATCATTAAGTAAAAGAATTGAAAAAATTTTATTGTGTCACTTAGGTTATAGATGATTTTTTCTTAACCAAGAATTTAGACTAACGAATTTTTCATTATTCAGAATAAAATAATCACTTAAATAAGGAAACATATTATATCATATTCATGATATGTTTTGACCAATTATATTATTTCCTTATGTATTCCAATATGAAATTTTTGTAAGTACTCTTTTATCATTTTGCAATAACAATAATTCTTCTATGAATCTTTTTAGAAGGTTTTTCACTTGAATATGATTTTAAAAAATTTTGGATGGTCTATTTCATCAATAAGTAACCCCAATGCTCTAGCTATTTATTAAAAAAGAAAAAGACCCATCCAGACAAAAATAACATAAATACAAGATAGGGAAGGGACTAAGAGAAGCCAATGCTTTATCTTTTTTCAATTTTGATATGTGAATTGATTTTTTTTAATAAATCTGCTTCATTCGTCAACTATATGACACGCCTCGAGAAATTGGATGTCCGATAAAAAATGGGTAATATCTTTCCTATACGATAGATAATCCGAAATATATATATATAAGGCCTACACGACTACACATAATCTTCAACCAACACAGCTGGCAACAACAACATAATAGAACAAAAATGACATTACATCCAACAAAAATTGTGTATCAATATGACTTACGACAAAACAAACATCAACACAAGAGAAGCACACAATCACACAAATCACAATACAAATCCACGAGACAAAGAGTAATATAAAAATACCAAGAGAGTACAAGCCCAAAACAAAATCATCTCGACGGGTAAGGACTAGCTGCCAGGGCTCTCATGACGACTCCAAGTATAACCATCATCCCGAAAACAAAAGAAAATACAGCTAACAAGAGTGAGTCGGGGTAAACTCTGCGAGTATAGAGATAAGACATGCATGACGATAAAAAAAACTATACAATTAGTATAAAAACAAGTAGATACAGTCACATAATGATATCAGACACCTAACTGATATACTGTATGAAATATACATACTAGAGTCAATCAATCCTGCAAGGATATAGATCAGAAATCCACGGTAACTCCACCATGGCACGCTCGTACCACACGAGTAATGTAGGGTCACATAATCGTATGTAATATACCACATGTATCCGCATGTCCAACACATGCAGTCATAGCTCAAACAAATATAGCAATCACATGCATACGCAAACAATGCATCATATGCACATGATGCAATGTCATAAGTCGTCGTTTGTACACACTTTGATTATCGCTATACTAAGTGGTCGAGCGGACAGAGCGCAATAGAGGAAAAATCGCTCTAGGACCCCGGTAAGACCGCAGGGGAGTGCTACCACTCTATACATTACGTTGTGGAGGAAAAATTGCTCCAAGACCCCGAAAACACCGCAGGGGAGTGCTACCACTCTACATAACATACTATGAAGGTAAAACCGCTCCAGGACCTCGAAAAGACCGACCGCGGGGGATACATAATAAAGCCCAACACTCGTGTTTATGCAGAAAACCAGGGCATGTATGATCAAGGAGCCAAGGGTCGACAACTATACAACAACTCCAATTCCATGCCTAATAACTTGTCTCAAGCACCAGGGAGCCAAGGGTCGACGACATGCGACACCGCCACGATATGATTGACGACCCGTCTCAACCGCCAGGGAGCCAAGAGTCGCCAGCATGCAACAACATCAGGACAATGACTGACGACCCATCTCAACCACCAGGGGCCAAGGGTCGCCAGCATGCAATATCACCTGGACGGCGCGACTGATGACCTATCTCAACCCCTAGAGAGCCAAGGGTCGCCAACATGCAATAATGCAAGGATGGTACGTGATACTAAAGCACACGACTCCAACCAAATCGACATCCATGTATCCGTAGGATATACCAAAGGTAGCACAAGTAAACTGTTAAATCCGACACTTTTGACTAGGTCCCGGTAATTTTCGGAGGATTACCAGAAAGGTTCCGGGGCTTCCGAGTCCTTGGACACAAATTTAGTGACCAAAATGTAATAAAACAAATAGTTACAGCGGCTAATGAGTACATAACTTTAAGCCCTAGGGGTGGTCTTTGGATTAGACTGAAAGTGGTTGGACCAAAGTGCAAAACTCCCACCAATAAATCACCTTCCTTTCCTCCACAGCCGCAACACACCCTTCGCCCGCGTGCCCTAGCCGCATTCCACTCACGCTCGACCGCCTCCTTCACCTTTCCTCCAGCTGCGATCCACAGCCCGACGCTTCTCCTCCTCTTACCGATCTGCCGACGCCGATTGATCTTCTCCACGCGAGGACGGCGAGACCAAGGTCGGAGATATTCCCTCCTGCGTAGCTACTCCACCAACCTCCCCTCGTTGGTTCTAGAGAATACGGCTGAAGCCGTCGATTGAGCGTCGTCTTCCTCCCAGATCGGGTAAGAACTTGACCTGGAGTTTTAGGGTTAAGTAGGGAGTGCAATCGTTGGATTTTTTTGGCAGATTTGAAAGGGAAGCGAGAGAGTTGGGTGTGGTGTCAAGTCTGGACTGAACCACACACAGGAACAACAATCACCAGCTGCGTTAGAACCCAGGGGATCTGTGGTGTCGGGTAGAACCCCAGGTTGATCTTCCCTTACCTCGAGCTCTTGGAAGCAGATCCAGGGGAGCACAATTTTGGGAAGAACTCCTTGTTGTTAGCTCAGAATCGTTTGGGATTTCGATAAAGGTAAGAAGAACTTTTCACTTATACGCTGCCATTGTTGTTTTCTGTGATGGATTGGATTATGGCAAGATTTGCAATATTGTAATGGTCTTAGCAAACCTCTACGCATGAATTTGAATAGGTTTGGTTACCTTAGAGTTCGATAGGTTATTGTGGCTATTTAGGTCAACTAATTGTGGGATTAGATCAAGGATTCAACCTAATCATAATTATGTGAGGTAATTGAGAAACCTTTCATTTAATTAGGAGTGATTAAATGAAAAAGAAATGATTAGGTTAATCTTGGTTTGGTTTAGGGAGTAATTAGCTACTTATCTTTCTGTATAATAGCTAATTAACTACATCCTTGATACAGGAGCTTGATTGGATTTATTGCTATTTATTATTGGCGGGTGGTTCTATCTCCGTTTGATACGAACTTCTACTCTTGGAGGCGGGTACCTTTTGACTTATCTTTTCTGATATTGTCATCTTGTTATGCATAGACTGTTATAGATAGCAGTAAGATTATACGCTATCCTTGGTTGTTATGTTTGTCCTGGATACTTGTTGCTTATCCCTGAGTTATTATGCTTTTAGTTCCATACAGTCTCAGGTATTGTCATATTTATATGTATGCTTAGATATCGTGATGTATCTCTTGCATTTGACATTGAGGGATCAGTAATTTTCGGCCAGTATACCTTGTAGGTTACCATTATTTCCTGTTATAGGATTTAGATTGAGACATAGTATACTGAGGACTTGGTGAGGGAGGTATGTGTACCTATCATACACCATCTTTGCATTGTTGCTTGCCGGCGATCAGCGACTCCCTTGTGGTTGAGCCTATCGTCTTCCGGTACATGATATGCACACACGGTCACTCCTGGGTTAGTGGATACCGTAGGGTGTGTGCATTTGCCCTGTATTGCTCCGTTCGACCACTATTTGGAGGGTGGGTCAGGGCGTGGTAGCAGCCATGGATCCCTTCTCGTACTGAGCCACGAGGAGATGAGAGCTTGACTCCCCAATTGCTTGGGGTAGGAGCGGAGTCTCCACCAGCATCCTGTCCACCCGGTCACTCAGGAGCAGTGATAGCAGGGTGCGTACAGTTGTCATAGCCCTACCCTCTCAGACGTCGCCTATGACAGGTGTACGATGATCTGACTGGTGTCAGGGGTGACACATGTCATTGCACCATGTGCATATTTTGCATCGTGCATTGTTTGCTGCACTTGATTTCTGCACTTGTTTGACATGCATATACTGGATATCGTTCATCTTGGATATATGTTATACTTTTTCCATAGGGATTTATTTCACCCTCTGCAGGATAGATGGATTCGGGTATGTACCATTATTCAGTATCTTTAGTGTATACCCTTGCCTATTATTCAGATGAGACTGTATTAGTGTAGACCCTTATTGTTATCGTAACATACTATGCATATCTGCTGGGTATCTGCTGAGTTATGGACTCACACCGTTGCCATATATTTTTATTTCAGGTTGATGTCTGCCAGGAGAGCCCTAGCCGCCAGTCCCCAGCTCGAGAGGAGCTCTGCTTCATTTTATTTTATGTTGATTTACGGTTATGGACCCTGTATTATGTACTTTGCTTCCGTTGCCATGTTTTGGACATGTATTTATGTTTTATTCGATGGGATTGTACTTTTGAGTCCTATGTTGGACTTCGTGGGGTTTTGGCTTTGCTCCTACCCCCTGGCAACTCAGGTGAGTTCGTACTTTGGTTTTACGATGGTTATAGTTATATATCCGTTGTTTCTGCATGGATTTGAGGCCTGAGGCCATTTAACTGCGTGGTTGTGCTATTTGTATCTGTGTGTTTGTGTAAATTGTCCGCCGGACAGGGGAGGTGCTGTCCGATTTTCTATTGGATCAACGGCTCCAGGGTCTCGGGGCGACATAAACTCAAATCATATAATCGTCTATACAACTATATGAAATACATAGGTCCAAAACAGATAACATGACCTATCAATCAATTGTGCATTAGGTATATAAACAAGATATATTTAGTGATCAACCAATGTAGGGTATAATATGACACACAACACTCCTATGCACACGTTCACACGTGTGTACTCTGCAGAGTGGGAGTATCAAAGTGAGACTGTATTGACATAAACATGATCATCTCAAGTCTAAGCAGCTAAGTATCAAGCAGGAATAACAATGATCGACATAAGATAATAAACCTACTGCAGCCCATAACAAGTCATGCATAGAAAATAATATCTACGGAAACAAGAAAAGGTACTCGCCTTCTAAATGAAGTCTGTGTCAAAACAAGAAAACTGTCCAGATCTCCTAGTCCAATCAAAGTCATATGTTAAAAATACAACTTAGCTACTTATACGAATACTAAATAGCTAAGTATAACAACTCCGCTAGGATCCCACCACTTAACCTAATCCCATCTTTGTATCCCAATGTAAAGTCCAAGATACAATGTTTCTCTCGGCACAAGTCCCAAGCTCAACAAGAACTAACCCAAAAACCCATTCAAAAACTCACGGCAAAAATCCCAAGGTCAAGAAACTAAACCAAAACATAATCTACTCTAATACCTCACAGCTATCACACCAAAAGACAACCAAGAACAGAGTTACATCCTATTCCAAGAATCGAATTGCTAACCTATCAGATCATCACACTAGAGATCAATCCAAACACATTGTTAGAATCGAAGGAATTTAGATATCTCCACAATAATATGATATTGTCCACTTTGGACTAAGCTCTCATGATTTTGTTTTTAGATTTTACCCAAAAAATCTCTTACCAATGAAGATATTTTTCTCTTATAAGCTTGTGATCTTTCCCATATGTTTTCAATACGAGACTATGTTTGTAACCCTGCAACCTCAATAATCCCCCCTCAAACGAAGGACCATAAGGCCCCCTCACACGGAAAGTATATTCGTTTGATGTCTGATCCTTTACCCACAGGGTTTTCTGCCCCTCAATCCAACCGACCTACTAGGACTTCCTTGCCTAGTCACAAATAGGACTTCCTGTCTGATGTCTGATCCTTTTAATCCAGACACAAGAACCCTCACTTTCTTTGTTCGAGATTAATATTCCAGTCACATTGCTCAATTAGGTCATAGCACTTGTGCACAGTCGACGGTTAGACCTTCGAGCAATCCGGGCTCTGATACCAATTGTTATGACCGAAGGAATTTAGATATCTCCACAATGGTATGATATTATTCACTTTGGGTTTAAGCCCTCATGATTTTGCTCTTAGACTCTACGCAAAAGACCTCCTACCAATAGAGATATATTTCTCTTAAAAGCTAATGATCTTTCCCATGGATTTTCAACGTGGACCTATATTTGCAACCCTACAACCCAACACACAACTCCCAAATTTGCAACTCACGGCAAAGGAAATGAACAGCACCTAGAACACATGAACTACTCAAGCACTAATCCAACATCAAACCCGATCAGAAATAAGACATCAGAAATCAATCCCTCAAGATGGATTCTCCAATTGAAGCTCATGGCAGATCAACACAGTACCGGACAAATCAAGAACATCGAAGACTCACGGCAACCCTCACAAGATCAAAAGAATGACCACAACCCCAAATCCAATCGATCCACAACATACACAACCTCACATCGTTAACCAAATTCAGCCCCCGATTCCAATCCCCTCTGATCCCTAATCTCCCATGGCACCCACGGCAGACACCACAGAACAAAGATGGGATTCCAAACAGAACCATCCCCAAAACTAAATGGCCATCGAGACCTCAATCTCCATCAAATCAGAGAAAATACCAGTTTATATCTACTGATCCAATTAAACTATCAGCAATTCCATCAAGATCAACAAACATTCCTTACCTGTACTACGCCGGCAATGATAGATCAGATCTGGGAAGAAGGAACTAGGAGGAGGGTACTATGGGGGGATGACCGGCGATCACCCACCTACGGTGGTGGCGTTGCCAAGCAGGAAGGCTGCTAGGTACTGCTTGCGGCCCGCAGAGGGGAGCAACTCGGGAAGAAGGGGTGATGATCGACTCGACCACAAAGGTGGAGTTTGGAGAGACTAAGGGAGTGTTTGGGAGAACTTTTGCTTCTTGAAAAGTGATTCTTGTAGAGATTATCTTGAAGTCAGTGAGAAGCTAAAGCATGGAGTGTTTGGAAATAGATGCTAAAAGCTGATACAAGGTAAAGTTTGAGTGTTTGGTGAATAATTGCTTCCAAGCTTAATTTTTAGTTAAATGATAATAATATCCTTAAACTATATAAATTATTATTTTTAATTATCTAAATATAATTTTGATACACCATCAATAATGTTTTATATATTTATTATTATATTTTGAATATTATATCAGAATTAATAATTTTTTTATCAATAATATATATGTTTAAAAAATATATAATTAATAAAAATATAAATATAAAAAAATGACAAATTTATATAAATTTATAAAAATTTATTAAAAAAATTATGAATATATAAATTATATGAAAATATAAAATTTTATTTAAAACTATGGTGGCAATTATGTAAAATGATAAATTATTAAGGGTATAAATGTCTACTTTTAATTCTAGACCATAAGCAAAAAAGCAAAAGTAGAAAAAAAACATCAAATTCTTACTTTCAGCTTTTGGCTAAAAGTTATAGAAGTTAAAGCAGAATCTGATATTCACAAACATTCAAAAATATTTTTATGTAGCTAAAATCTAAAAAACAGCTAGCAAAAGTTCTCCCAAACACTCTCTAAAAAGGCCAACCGTTCGGAGGAAGCGACTGTGGTGTGGCTCGGCGACAAAGAAGGGAATCGGAATGAAAAGTGGTTTTGGAATTAAAAATGAATTTAATTATATAAACTTCTGATAATTATTTAGAATAACTAAATACAAGCATGTTTTATATCATGTCTATCCGCATAAATTCCAAAAACAGCTCCAAAAAATTCAGTAAAATTTTTTAAAATTCTCAAAAAATTTTACAATATTATTTTCCAATTAACCCTCACAATCTAGTTGTCGTATTTTACACTATATCTAATATGAAGCGCGAGTTATTTAACAAAATAGTGACCTCTAGATTTATCTCTTTTTCTTTTTATTTGTAATATATTTCAAATACTTCAATTGGGCAAATTCAAATCAATTTCATTTTTATTTATTCCTTTTGATGAATACTACAAAATCAACTTTAAGTAACAAATTAAGTTTCGAGACAAAAAAAAAACTTACATTAATTCTTTCGAAATAAAATTTTTTACTGTATAATCAGAAAAAGAATATTAATTAAAAATCATAGGCCTAAAAAGATGAATTATATATTATGAAATATATGTTCGGATAGGTTTGATTAATTCAAAGATATAAATTAATTATTAAATTAGTTAGTTTGATTAAACTTTTAGCATAAAAGAATCAGGAAACATACCTTTTATTAAAAAGAGGAATTAGGAAGTTCTTTTCCTTAAGAGGATATTTTTTTCTTTATTTTAGTTCGATTTCGTTTTAAAGTATTTTCATTGATACGCTAAAAAAAAAAAAAGCTAATTCAGTGGCTTTTTATTTAATTTCTAGTGGAATCAAATTTTGATCGGTACTAGTCATGGGAATGACTCTTTGACCCTGATATCCATATAAAGGACAAGTATAAAAATCCTTTTTAACCTCTATTTTGATTGATTGGATATATATCACAAAGAATCAAAAGAAAATGTGACGATTTATTCTAGGAAATTCTCAACTAAAAATATATAATCTTTCTTCTTTTCTATTAAATCGGTCATAAAAAGACATCACAATCCCTTGAGGGAAAAAAATGATTTACTAAGATGAAAATACAAAGATCAAATTCCTATCAAAATAATTAGAAATTCCAACCGTTAAGAATCCCAGTGAACTTAAAAAAAAATACATGCCTAGCAAAAATTATTTATTTTTGGAGATTCTGTTATGAGTTTTATCCATACATGTTCTAATCACTAATTCATATTATATCGCATTCAGTTGCATTTGATTGGAATTGTGCAAATAATCAAAATAAATTTGACTTTACCTTTTTAACCCTGAAATATTTATGTAAAACATCGGAAGTAATTAATTATATATATTAACTTTCATTTTTAATATTTGCTAATTCATTTTGAACTAGTTGTATCCACATATACATGTATTTATATATATATTATATATATGCATAAGAATTCTTTCACCTGTGTATTTGGCAAAAGTCACATATCATATCATATTACACGATATTAATATCTGTATTTCATGTAGCGGATTTGATCTCCTACGAATCGATTTTTACGAACCGCATGCACGATAACGCCTGATCGGTCCGTGACCGATCAGGCAACTATCTGATTAGTTATGTAATCAATCAGTCGTTGCCTGATCGGTCAAGTACGCCGACGGGTTCACGTACCGCTTCATCGCTATCCCCTAGGGTTCAACGTACCCTCTAGGATTATAGTTTTGTTCGGCGGCGGTGGCCGAAGGCCGCCGATGGTGTCTGATCGATACGGGAGCGCAGCGCCGTGCGTGACCGATCAAGGAAGTCCCTGATCAGTCACACAATGTGGTCTGTACACGATCCGTAGGAAATCAAAACTCTATCACGTAGTGTTGAAATCACTTGATAAGATTCATTATCATTGGATCTAGAAAATATTATTATTTTTTTGGACACGAAGAAATAAAGAAACTATAGCAATTGTTGGAAACACTAAATGGATGGTAAATTGAAATCTATCATTGAATAGATGTGTCGATTTATTATTTCTATCTTTTAAAAAGATATCTTCTTATGATTATTTAGGATATATCTATCATAAGTAATATCAAGTTATTATTATATTATAAACAATATTATTTATAAGTGATAAATAATATAAACTATAATTCTATTAGCTATATAATTAGATAGAAATTATAATATTTAATAATATTATATATAACAAGTAATATAATAATGAATATTATAATATAAGTTAAAATAATAATTATAGAGTGGTCGAAATTCTGATAAACTAGAGGAATTAACCGTTAATATGACGGTTAATTTCGATTTGTCAATTATTGCCTTCTAATGATGTAAGATAGTTAGGAGTTTTTTGGATGATATAGATTTCACATTTTGCAAAATTGATGTTAAAATTAGGAAAGTGATTTATGTTTTTTTTTTATAATAGTGATGCAGTGGGAACTATGAGCGCCACCTGGCATGTACAAGACTTGGTTTACATGAATCCTACTCAAACCGAGTCAAAACAGAATTCAATTCAAATTAGTTTAACTCATGGTAAACTTGGATTAGGTCAGACTAATCCTCCCGAGTCTGTCCCCGTATGGAGTTTATTTCAGTTACAGATAGAAGAGACATCAGTTACCGAAAAGGCAGCGGATGAAGATTGGAGGAGCGTTTGGTATATATTCGGTAATGAAAATGATAATAAATTTTGATTGAGAAGTTTATGGATTTAATGATAATCTAGTGGGGATTAAGTTATCAAATCAAGAGTATCATATCCATATTTTAATTTCGATTCTTGTATATTAAGCATCATGAATAAAAATAAAATAGATTTCATTGAATGAAATAGATTTTATTTTCATTCTCGCATTCTAAATCTGTTTACTAAGCGTCTCCTGAAGTCATCATTAATAATGACTACCATTAAAGAAATAAGTGTGTTTGTTGCGAGGCATAATGATGCCGAGTAAAGGAGGTGCACATGTTACGTAGATGTGCCCGTTAGGAACCTTGGTTGTGCTCTCTTTTCTTATATAAGACTTGAGTATCCGAGGGAAGGTATATGCCTTGCTCTGAAACTTTCTCTGCTTTTCTAATTTCTTTCTAGTCTTTCCCATGGTTGACGCTGAAAATTTTCATTTGTAAGATGTCAAACGAGTCATATATATGACTAAAGTCAACCTAACAAAAACTGACCTGGCAGAAACTGACCCAACAGAGGCCGCTGGCCAGATAAAAGACTACTTGGCAGAAGCCGACTGAATCGAAGATGACCAACCAGAGTTGGACCAAGCAGGAGACTACTCTACAAGAGTAAACTCATCTGCTTGAGCACCGACAGGGTAGTCCAGACTTTATTTGACTAATAAATAGATAAAAAAAATTTTTTCATAATTTATTAGATAAATTTAGAGTATAATTTATACAACTCAAAAGTTCATCTTGTAAGTATCTCAGATAATTTTGATTTGATCAACCGAGTTAATTAATTTAGGTCCTGTGTATATTTGATGTCTTATGTCTAAGTACTTGATAACCACCATTTTTGCTGATTATTTTAGACTTTAAAATCTATGTTTGATCCACATTTTATATGCTTAAGTTTGCATTTGTATTAGGTTTCATGTATTCCCTTCATTTTGGCTTCTAATTCTAATCTTTGTATATTTAGGATATTTTTGGCACTAAATTTGGATATTATTTTGTAGGCTTCAATTGATCATGGACCTAGATCAAAAGTGGGTCAGACTTGAGTCAGCATTGGATCCAGATTGAAAGGATCAAGCATCGGATTATTAGGAGCCGTCCATTTCAGAGAACGGCTAGATCTGAGCCATCGGTCATCTTCTGGTCAATCCGAGTTCAAGATAGAATCAATCCTGACCATAGATCAATATCTGGAAATTTCAGCCAAATCAGAAGTTATCCGACCGTTGGATGAAGTCAAATTGATCTCAGCCGTCCGTTGCTTCCATCATTATATGGTTTGGCTGAGCTGTTTGATTGAATCAATTCAAGCTGTTTGGCTGAACCAAGACTGAACCGGATCCCTGACTGAACCGGGCGGCTGACTGAACTGATTCTCTGCTGGGCTGAGGCTGAGCTAACCAGAGCTGGACCGAACTCATTTGCTGGGTTGAATCCATTGAAGCTGCTTGGCCGAGCCAGAGCTGGACCGAGCCACGCGCAGCCACAAACAAAAGGGGGCCAGCCATTGCGAGCTAGGGCAGACGGGAGACGGGAGGCGACAACACAGAGACGAGGCTCGGGGGGTTCCCGACTTCTTCCTCTTCCTCTTCACCTTCTCCATCTCCTCCGGCCATTGCACGATCTAGGGCAAGGGGGTTCCGAACCCTAGCCGGCCGGAGTTCCATCATCGCCGTCTTCTTCACTCAGTTCCATCTCCACCTTTTCTCTGTCGGGGTTCGAAGAGAAGAGAGAAAGGAATTCTCTGTCGGGGTTCGAAGAGAGTTTCCTCCGTTTCATCACCGGCGACCAGAGGCTAGGGCTTTGGGGATTCCGAGCTTTAGCCGAACGTAGCCGAACGCCATCCACCGCACGCCAACACAAGCTAGGGTTTTGGGGGTTCCGAACCCTAGCTGACATCTCTTCCATCTTCATTGCCATCAGTTCTTCACAGATTTTCGGGTTTCAATTCCGGCAGTTCTTCTACTTCCAGCATCAAATTTTCTTCAGCAATTCCTTCCAGCAGATGTTTTCTTCACAGCATTTTCAGTAGCTAGCCTTCATCTTCGCTCCAGCAGTTTCTTCTTCCTCAAATTTTGCAGAATTCTTTCACAGCAATTCAATTTCCAGCAGTCCATCCGATTTCCAAGTTCTATGTTCCAATTTCCAGAATTTCTTCCTTTAATTGATGCTTGTGGATTGATTTTAATTGTGTTTGAATGGTTGAGATAGATTGTTTGTTGAACGTTTGTACTGGATAGAACTTCTCTAATTCAAATTGCACGTTTTGGAAGTCATTTAGAACATGCTCAATTTGTGTTCGATCAAATGCCTCTTAGACAGTTAATTTCAATTGTGATGTTTCCTAGTTTTTAAACTCTTGTTTTGTGTTGCTCTTCCTATTACTTTAGGTTTTACGTCTTCAATTACATGCAATTAAGCTAGGTTAGGGTAGATTTCTTCAATGCTGTAGTTCTGCTCTATGTTTAATTTCGTTAATGTTTAATTTCTAGTTATCCTTTTCTTCGCTGCAATTGTAGTTAGGTTAAATTAGATTTTATTACTTGCAATGTCTTTCCTTAATTAGATTAGATTTCATACTTGCTCTGCTATTCATTTCATAGTCATAGCTCTCAAATCCAAAACCCAGTTTCATATCCAAAAACCCAAAAGCAATAAGATACGAACCATGAGAATTATCATGCATTAACTACATTCGTTGGGAGACGACTCGAGTTACTCTATGCTACATTAGTTTAGAGGAATTCGGTACTTAAATTGTATTTGAAACCGTAACACGACAAAAAACGGTTATCAGTACTCAAGAACACACACTACAAAAAAATAATGAATTTGCAACAAATTTTGCAACGAATTTTGAAAAAAAATTCGTTGCAAAATAATTTGGCAACGAATTTAGCAACGAAAATATTTTCGTTGCTAAATTCTCGTCGCCAAATTTTGGGTCGAACTAAAAAAAATTCGTTGCAAATCTGCAACAAATTTTGCGACAAAAAAGTTTTGTTGCAAATTTGCGACAAAAAGAATTCGTTGCAGATCAGCGACAAATAAAATTCGTTGCCAATCTGTAACGAAATCTGCAACAAATTTTCTTCGTCGCGAATTTGCAACGAAAAAATTTCGTTGCAAATTTACGACAAATTCAATTCGTTGCCAATTTGCAACGAAATTTGGGACTAATTTTTTTTCGTTGCAGATTTGCAACAAACACAGTTATATTTTTTCCATCACAAGTCTATATATTTAATATAAATCTGCAACGAATTCTGCAACAAACTTTTTTTGTCGCAAATCTGCAACGAATAAAATTCGTTGCAGATTTCCAACGAATTCTGCAACGAATGAGATTTCCAACGAATTCTGCAACGAATATGTTTTCGGCGCAGATTTACGATAACTTTGCAATGAAATTTTTTTGTTGCAAAATTCGTCGCAATTTTTAAAAAATAATTTTTTTTCAAATATTTTTTATGCATCAGATAACTTCCAACATACTAATTAAAAACAAACACCAAATAAAATTAATACCAACAAATACATTCCAAAGTAGTCATTCAAATACATGAAAATAATACCAACAAACACCAAATAAAATTAGTACCAACAAATCATTCAAATACATGCAAATAGTACCAACAAACACGGAATAAAACATTCAAACATACTAATGTCTAATGTCTCCAGAACAAACATGGGTATCTTCAATTGAACCTTGAACTGATGCCTTGCTTCTAAGAGCCGAAGTTTGTGGCCACCATGGATCTTTATAATCAAGGGATGGTGCAAACTCAACCTCACAATCAGTTTCAATGATGCTAACTGCAGAAGCGAGCTTTGTTTCAACAATATCTTCCTGTTGTTGTACAATAATGTTGCCAATTGTCAAACATGAGAAATTTCTCGACGTCATTTCCTGGTTGAAATAGTGGAAAAGCAATAAAGTCAATACTTGAAATACTATCGAGCCAAAAAGAACAAAATCAAAGGAAAAAGAAAGTAAAAAATGACACATCTAAAATGATCAGAGCATCATGACACATCTAAAATGATCAGAGCATCAGAAGTGATAGACAGCAAGAATATATAAGTTTGTTAACATGCCTCTCAGGTGGGACTCTGCCTGCAGAACACAGAGATCGATCGTTCAACTTTGCGAAGTAGAATAGTAGATTAATAGGAACATCGATATATCTTACTGTGACTCACCTCCACCACCACCAGAAGAAGCAACAGAAGAAGCATAACTGAGAAAAGTTTGGCCATTAATTAATTGCTGAATATTTTAGCAAGGAGGAAGGAAAGGAACTATGTGTGTGTATATAACTATAAACTTAACTTGATCGTATTGCTTTGTGGACATGGTTTTTGCATGGGGTTCATTTTGTTCCTTGTACGCAGCAGGTGCACGTGGGTGGCGTTTCCAATGGATGAAAAACCAAATTAGATAAATAATTCAGGCTAATTTCATGAACAATAAGCTACCTCAAACATGTCTACCTCAATCTTTAATGGACAATAAGCTAGAAATTCCATGAACAATCTTATATAAGCTCCATATACAGACACTAATATCTTGTTTCTGTAAACCAAACATACATGTCTACCTCAAAATTAAGAGCAACAACCTTCCTCAAAAAGACTGGTATATTCTGTCATAAAAGCCACCGATCTGATCTTAAAAATTTCGTTGCAGTACTATTCAAGTTGCAAACTTGATCAATGAAATGTTAGAAAAAGAGATGACTATTGAAGCTGTGGAGCTTATTTGTGCTTTTGAGCTCAAGGAGAAACATCCCCCTGTACCTCTTATAGCTTCCTATTTGCAGAAAAGTTTGAAATCTGCAAAAGGTCAAAAGGAAGGACAATCTTCTTTCAAATCCCAGGTACGATCCTTTCTTTTCTTTTTTCTATAAAACTCATGAATAAATGGCATCACGTCTAGAACAACTTGCTTTTGATCATTTGCTCGATTCTTTTGTTTTTAACTTTGTTTTTGAATCTTTGTCACATTTTCTATACAAACATATAACACTACATTGCACCACTAACTTTTTTATTTAATTATCATAGACAATACTTGGACTGTGTAAATAATAATGAATCATAAAATTAATGGTTGAATGATAGCTAAATCTGGGTTCTTGCGAATACACTATGTGTAAGTAATTAATAAACTGACAAAGAATAATAGACAATAGAGGACCTGTAAGTGATTCAAGAAACTGAGATCAATAAGTAATAAACTGACAAAGCAGATGGCAGCCCCCAGTTCAGGCCGACCCGGCCGTGGCAAAGAATATCCGACGAGGACAGCCACCGGCGATAAGAAGGAGAAGCAGATGGCTGCCTGCGGCCAGGTCAATCCGGCCGTGGCTGCCTGCGGCCAGGCCGATCCGGCCGTGGTTGCCTGCGGCCAGGCCGATCCGGCCGTGGCTGCCTGCGGCCAGTCCTGATTCGGCTGTGGCTGCCTGCGGCCAGGCCACCGGCGAGAAAAATACTCTTCAAGAACATCTCCGGTGAGAAGGACAGCCACCGGCGGCAAGAAGGAGAAGAAAGCGAAAGGGAAGAAAAAGAGAGGAAGAAAACCTACCGAGTTGCCGGAACGATGAGCCGGAGTGAGGTGCGCGCGAACTTTTCGCCCGTGAGTGAGGATAAGTTCGCCCGTGAGTGAGGATGAGAGGTGTTCCCGATCTACGGCAAAAAAGGGGCGGCAATAATTGGAATTTTACAATTCGTTGCAAATTTCGTCCCAAATCCGCAACGAAATTTTTCGTCGCAAATATTACACATTTTGCAACAAACTCTGGATCGTTGCAAAATTTTACATATTACATATTACATATTTCGCAAATATTACATATTTCGTCCCAAATTTCGTTGCAAATCTGCAACGAAAAAATTTGTTGCAAAAACCAGTTTTTTTTATTTAAGAACAAGGGCTATTAAAAATTCCTAGATAGCCCTAAAGACCTCGGATTTTGACAAAACAAATTCCTATAGAACCGTGACGATCTCATGATCACGTTGACGACCTCGAATATGATTTTTGACAAAGATGCGGTAACTATCAAATTTCGTAATATGAAACGGTATTATACTTTTAAATTATGAAAATTATTTTATTTTCCTAAAAAAATTTAAAAAAATAATTCGTTGCAGATTTCGTTGCAAATCTGCAACAAATAACCCTATTCGTTGCAAATCTGTAACGAAAAAATTTCGTTGCAAAATTCTATTTTTTTCAAAAAAAATAGAGGTCCTTCAAAAATTCCTAGATCGCTCTACGAACCTCGAATTTCAAAAAAAACAAGTTCCTATGGAACTGTGACGATCGCATGATCACGTTGACGACCTCGAATTCGATTTTTTATAGAGATTCAGTAAATATCAAATTTCTAATATTAAACAATATTATATTTCTAACCTTAATCCTTTTTTCAAACTTCTTGACCTACCTATAATTTTAAATATGAAAAATAATTTATTCAGTAAAATTTTTGTTTGAGGCAGCTAGTTCGTTCGGGAAGTCGATACGGACTCATAGAAACTCGTTTCGTCTCGATCCGACCTTTGCAGGGCCTTCTACGATATTTTATAAGTCTTGCAAAAAAAAATCTGCAACAAATCAGATTTTCGTTGCTGATTAGCAACGAATTTAGGATTCGTTGCAGATTTCGTTGCAAATCTACAACAAATAACCCAATTCGTTGCAAATCTGCAACGAAAAAATTTTGTTGCAAAATTCTATTTTTTTTAAATAGAGGACCTTCAAAAATTCGTATATCGCCCTACGAACCTCGGATTTCAAAAAAACAAGTTCCTATGGGACCGTGACGATCTCATGATCACGTTGACGACCTCGAATTCGATTTTTGATAGAGATTCAGTAAATATCAAATTTCCTAATATTAAACAATCTTATATTTCTAACCTTATTCTTTTTTTCAAACTTCTTAACCTACCTATAATTTTAAATATGAAAAATAATTTATTCAGTAAAATTATTGTTTGAGGTAGCTAGTTCGTTCGGGAAGTCGATACGGACTCATAGAAACTCGTTTCGTCTCGATCCGACCTCCGTAGGGCCTTCTACGAAATTTTATAAGTTGCTGATTAGCAACGAATTTAGGATTCGTTGCAGATTTCGTTGCAAATCTGCAACAAATAACCCAATTCGTTACAAATTTGCAACGAAAAAATTTCGTTGCAAAATTATGTTTTTTTTTAAAAAAAATAGAGGACCTTCAAAATTTCGTAGATCGCCCTACAAACTTTAGATTTCAAAAAAGCAAGTTCCTATGGGACCGTGACGATCTCATGATCACGTTGACAACATCGAATGCGATTTTTGATAGAGATTCACTGAATATCAAATTTTCTAATATGAAATAATCTTATACTTCTAACCTTAATCTTTTTTTCTAGCTTCTTAACCAATCTATAATTTTAAATATGAAAAATAATTTATTCAGTAAAATTTTTGTTTGAGGTCGCTAGTTCGATCAGGACGTCGATACGGACTCATAGAAACTCGTTTCGTCTCGATCCGACCTCCGTAGGTTCCTCTATGATATTTAATTAGTTTTTCTTATATTTTTAAAAATATCACATTTTGCAACGAGCAGCTTTTGTTGCAAATCTGCAACAAAATTTTCGTTGCAGATTTTGTTGAAAATCTGCAACGAAACTTTTTCGTTGCAGATCTGCAACGAAACTTTTCGTTGCAAATCTGCAACGAATTAAATTCGTTGCAAAAATCAGAATTTTTTTAAAAAAAAATACAGGGCCTTTAAAATTTCGTTGCAAATTTCATCCCAAATTCGCAACGAAAAATAAAATATTTTTCGTTGCAAAATTCGTTGGAGATTTGCAACAAATACATTTCGTTGCAATATTGCGACAAATTAATTCGTTGCAAACGTCCAACGACTAATATTTGTTGCAAAATTCGTTGCATTTTTGCGACGATAATATGTTTGTTGCAAATCTGCAACGAATATAATATTCGTTGCGAAATTTGTTGCCAAATTGCAACAAATTTGGCGACGAAAAAGTTTTTGATGCTAAATTGCGACAAAGAGTGTTTGTTGCAAATTTTGTTGCTAATTTGGGACGAATATTTGTTTCGTTGCAAATTTTGTCGCAAATTTGCAACAAAAAATTTTCGTTGCAAATTTTCGTCCCTAAAAAACTGTTTTTTTGTAGTGACAAGAAGTCGAGCAGAAGACGCAATAAGTGAAAAGAATGACATGGGAAGGGAGTTGATAGATTCAGTGCTTCCTAGAGATGAAGAGTTGCGGAAGAGTACACCGGTGGATCGAAAAAGACGCACATGACGCATTTGAGGGACGAGAAGCCGAGAAGAAGACTGCCCGAAGAGAATGACGGAGTTGAGTTCGGGTGAGCTCAATTTTGGATGTCCAGAATATCACCCAAGAGACCAGAATGATGACCATTCCAAGCTCCTGGATAAATTCCAGGCGCCAGGGAAGGGCAGTCACATTAACAGAGCTATTGTTGAAAAAGATTAGCTTGGTGTCCATGACAACAAACTCCAGGCACCCGGGAACCCAAAATTGTTAGAATGACCCGTTGCCAATGTTAGTGATATGAGAGAAGTGTCCTAAGGCAATCACCTTATGATTGTAATCATTTATTTTAATAAATGAATATTCACTATTTGAGTATACATGTTTGTGTATTTGATTGAGATCTTAAACTCATTTACTGAATGTCCGCAATACAATTCACAACATGAGAGAATTTGTGATGAATTCACAACTAGTGATTATCTCTACATGTGCAATTGTGAAGTATTGAAATCGTCCCTAGACGATGAATTGATAAATACAGACACTATCAATTCTGTTGAGACTAGCATGAGTTATTCTCTAATTAGCTGATTCTCACTGGCTGGTGACATTGAGATGTCCGGAGATAAACATGAATGCTAGTTAAGGGAACTAGTTCATTGGAGTGACTGGCTGTAAAACTTCATATGGTAGTCTACATATAGATATGTCAGTGAAGTTCTTACTGCAGCTTAAGTGCGATTTACCTTTGACTTGCGGTGTTCAAGTCATCTTGGTCATGGAGACTTATACTTTGACATCTTAAGCAAACATCTCCAAGGAGGTGTGGATCCAGGATGATTGGGTATAAGCCGAAGTGTCCGAAGATGTTTGAACAACCTACAAAGGATTCACTACTCCTTGCAAGGAGATATATACCCGAGGCCTATCGTCGGATTGTTACTCGAAGCCTCTGGCCAGAGCATGACATGTTCAGAGTATGAATCTCTTAAATACATGAGAGTAATTAGAATCCATAGGACGAGAAAACATTACTTGGGCTAGGTGTGACGTAGTCAGCCTAGTGGGGACTGACACACATAGACCATGTCCTGAACCAAGTGGGTATAAGATGATGAAGGGAATGGGGCACGATTCATTATAGCTGCTGAAGGGTTTCAGAATTGTTTCTGAGGTCAACCGTTGATCTTTCGATTAATTGGGGATCATGATGTACTACTAGGTGTCACTCATGATCGTTCTGTAATTGATTAATTATAGACGACCAACATAAATCGAAAGCTTATTTAGTCACACACACTACGAGTAATCCGAGGGATTTAAAACGAGTTGAAAATTGAATTTTCCAATCAAGAGAGATTAGATTTGGTTGAGCCAAACGATAAGTCGAATCTGAATTTTTCAGAGACGCATCGGAAGCGTAAAATGGCTAAGTCTTTTGAAGACTTAATAGATGAATTAAATAAGTTTAATTCATTGGGGCGTGGCTTGGATGGGCCGGCCAAAGAGGGCCTCCATTAGCTTTGCTTGGCCGGCCACAACAAAGGGAGAGAACCAAAGTTTTGGATCAATTTATAAAATAAACCAAGTGTGGTTTGTTTTATAATAAACCAAGGTTTGGTTTATTTCTTCATGGAAATTAAAATGAACCATGGATTGGTTTATTTTATAAAATCAATCATGGATTGATTTACCATGATAAGGAACTTTATTCCATAGAAGAGAAGAGACTTGATTGATTTTTATCATGAATTAAAATATAATTTTAACCATGATATAAAATCAAACTTGGCAAGATGGAATAAGTTATTCCATATTTGAGAGGCTTGATGGTTGAGAGGCTACTATATAAAGGACCCAAGACAAGGCTTGGAAAATAATTGAAGAGATCAAGGCATAAGCTCTCTCCCTCTCTTTCTCTCCTTCTCTTCTCCCCTTCTTGTCGTGCGCCAACCATCCCCAAGAAGGAGCACCAAGCCGGCCGCCCCTGCCCTTTCCTTGCCGGCCGTCCTTTTGTGGTTAGTCTTCCGACTTCTCTCTTGGTTTTTCTTGTCGCGTTTTCGGAGAATCTAGTAGTTCTCAAGAACACAAAACTCATGGCTTTGCGAAGTCATACCGAAGATACTCGGTGTAGACGCGAATAGAGGTGGAGCTTCAAAGGGACGCTTACGGTTGGATCTCGTCCCTTCCTTCGAGTTACGCGAGGTAATATGTAAATTAGTTTACGTTTCTGTAAAATTTTAAATATATGATCATGCCTACACAAAATAAAATTGCATGTTTAGATGTGTGGTTAAATAATCTGAGAAATTATTTATGCTAAACCTTCCGCTGTACGTAATTAATTTTAAAATTATGAACCCGCATCCATGTCAACATGCACCCGGTCCCAACAGCCAAGTGGATCAACTCCACCGAGTTCAGGAGCCTAGACTACTTCCAAGAGCCCGGAATGTGTCATGTCAGCAAACGACTATCTCGACCAAAAGGCTATAAAAGGAGCCCTTGAGCTCTAAATTCAAATAACACACTCTGTACTTGTCTCCTTTCATGATTTTAACTTCTGTAACAGGCCACTCCACCTTCGATACTTTGCTCGAAGGAGTTTTTAGCAGAGCTTTTATATAGTTCTTGGACTAGCAACTATCTAGTTACAAACTAAGTAATCTCTAGTCTTTATTGTTAAGTAATATTTTTGTGTCCTTGTCAAGTTAGATGCAAGAAAAGTTAATTTTAAATTACAAGTTATTCACCCTCTCTAGTCGGTCTAATACGATCCAACAATTGACATCAGAGCACAACCGTTTCAGAAAAAACTAACCGTTGACTAAAGTAACAAGAAGATGGTTGGACAAAGTACTCATCTCCAAAGTTCGATGGAGAATTCGGACTTTGGAAACATTGAATGGAGGAATTCTTTAAAATCGATTTTGGTATTTTCTAATAATAAAATACAGTTTTATAGCATCCAATGATCAAAACGGAGAAGAAAAGCAAGAGCAGTTTTGGACTAAAAAGGAGCAAACTGACTTTATGGCCAATGGTAAAGTAAAATTTCACCTACTGAGTGGACTACCACCATAAGAAATCAACCGAATTAGTACCTATGACTTCGCCAAAGATCTCTGGGAGAAATCCTTAGAGCTTCATAAAGGAACTTCGGAGGCTAAGCTAGCATGACGGGATAAATTCCGAAACCAACTAAGCAACCTCCGGATGGAAAAAGGAGAAACGGTGGCTCAATTGTATGTCAAGATCAAAAAGCTGATTATTGGACTCAACAACCTCAGAGAGACGGTAACAAATCGTGATTTACTAAGGTATGCCTTGAATGAATTTTTGAGAATCCTGGAATGGACGTCTATAATTGACTCCTACTACATTTTCGAAAACCTTGAGGTAAGTAGTTTAGAAAGTTTATTTTCAACTTTTGAATTACACGAATTAAGATATGGAGACTTAAGTAAAGAGGAAAAGTCGACCCATAACCTATCACTCATAACTAAGAAGAACGAACTAGATCCAGATTCAACACCCCACAAAGTTGAATAAATTTATATGCTATGGAAATTTAAAAAATTCTTTAAATCTAACAATTTTTATAAGTCACGACCAAGAAGCTTCTATGGAATAGAAGAAAAATAAAGTGTTACAACTATGAGGAAGCATGAACGGATCCATGAAATAGAAGTGGACTGGCTTCAAATTAGGAATAATTTAATATATTAAATTATATATTATCATTAAAAAATAATAAAATTTATATATATATATATATATATATATATATATATATATATATATATATATATATATATATATATATATATATAAAGTCATTATTTGTTCTAAGAAATTATGTCTACTAGATTTTTAAATATAAAATTCTTCTATAATATATTTATATTTATATCCTTTAACTAAATCTAGTACAATAAATTAAGTCCGTAAAATTGAACTTATTAAGTGAAATTCTTATATGATATTGATATTGAGACATAGGATGGAGAAATGTGATGGGCCCATCAACATGCACGTAGGTGTACCCGATTGAGTCCACTCGTGCCTCAACATATCATATCAATGTCGTGCCAAATCCAACAAACATAATTAATTAATTAGAAAACTCATTGTTCTAGATGACCGTGTTGAAAATTGAACTAAAGTCCGCGTTGCGACGTAGTAGGAGAGGGCAACGATGGCAAGAAATAGGAGGACCATGAAGGAACCTAGCACCCGAAGGGCGGAGCAGAGGCGGAAAGGGTTGATGACGGCGCAGGCGCAGTCCATTCGGGAGAATCGCCGGCTGGACGCCAATCCCGAGGCGTAGATGAGGAGCCTCCTCCTGCTGCTTCGCAGAGGGAAGAGCTGCCTCCAGAACTCACTTCTCAGCAGCCAGCTTAGCCACTTCCTCTCCCACGCCGCCTTACGGCTGCGCACGCGACGGCGGAGGAGAGACGAGACGGGACAGCCTCCGCCGGGGAACGCCCACCTAGCCGAAGTCTACGCCCGTCGCGCCTCCTGCCGCCGCAGCAGATGCTGCCTCTGCCTCGTCGGTCTCGTCGCCCTCCTCTTCCTCCTCGCAGTCGCGGCCGGCGTCCTCTACCTCGTCTACCGCCCCCGTGCGGCTCAATACACCGTCGACGACCTCTCCATCTCCTCCTTCAACCTCAACGCCGCAGCCATCTCGCCGGTCTTCGACGTCACCGTCCGGGCCGACAACCAACGCAACAAGAAGGTCGGCATCTACTACGGCGACGGAAGCGACATCACGGCGGCGTACGATGGCGTGACGCTGTGCGAGGGGGTGTGACCAGCCTTCTACCAGCCGCCTAGGAACGGGACGGTCTTCGTGACGGAGCTGCGGGGAACGGGGTTAAGGCTGGCGGCGGAGGTGGAGCATGCGCTGATGGCGGCGCAGAGACAGGGGAAGGTGCCGCTGAGATGTCGGCTGCGTTTCCTTTTTTTTTTTTTATGCCTAAAGTCCCTAAAATTTATTTTTTTAAATTTATTTTTTAATTTTTTTAATATAATAATCTTGAACAGTGACGAACCGTGGATCGAATTGTGAATCGGCGATTTCGAACCATGAACCGTAACCGGCTTAGGCGGTTAAGGTTAAGGGTCGACTTCCCACGAACCGTCGAACCGGCGGTTTCGAACCGTCGAACCGGCGGTTTCGAACCGTCGATTCCGAATCGTGGTCGGGTCTACCTCCAAGGGTATAGTTTGATTCGGGGTAGCGGACGGAGACCGCCGACGGTGTCAAAATGGCAATCGAATGTGTATACAAAAGTGTCACGTCATTCACATTGAATTTCATATTAAAATTTTATATTGTCTATCATTGCTCCATTGAGAAAGGGGCTATTTGCTTTGATTTGTTCCCGTCGGTAACATAAAAGAAAATAATAACTTTTACTTATTTAGAAAAATTATCAACTTTTTTAACCTAAAAATCTTTTTTTTAGTATTTATTTTCGAAAATCACTATTTCTATACAAAATAGTCATTTGGTTAAAAGAAAAATAATTTTTTCTTGAAAATTTATTATGATTAGATTAATTCTGCTTGACATTGACAAAAAATTTCAAAATTTTTCATTAATTAAAAAATAAATTTTCAATTATGTTTGACAAATCTAAGGCTTAATTCTTAAAAATTATCTTATTTACAAAATAATTTCAGTTAAATTATGGAACCTTAGATTCACAGTGTAAAGTCCCAAGAAAACCTTTTAGATTTTTTTTTTATAAAATTATCCTATCTTTTAACTTAAGGGGGAAATTATGGGGCTAAATTATGGGGTAGAAAATATGGGGTTAAATTAAGGGGAAAATTATAATTTTATTTGCCTGTACCTACTTGCAAAATTTATAGGATTAAAGTTTTTTTGGTTTGCTTACCTTATTTTAACTCTGATTGATGTATATCAAAAAGTAAGAGATTATAAATATCTTGGGTTCTTTTGAGATTGACTAAGTGAGTTAACGTAGGCCGTATATAAGTTTGATATCTTGTGTCTAATTGTGAAGGAATTTACGAATACAAGAAGTCGAGCGGAAGAAGTAGCGAACTAGAAGGATGACACGGGAAGGGAGTTGACAAACTCGGTGCATTCGAGAGGCAAGGAGCTATGGAAATGTACATTGATGGAGAGAGAAGGACGCGTGCGACATATCCGAGGGACGAGAAGGCAGGAGAATGACTACTCGAGGAGATTGACTGAGTCAAGTTCAGATGAACTCAATTTTGGATGTTCGAAGCATCACCCAAGCGACTGAAATAAAGAATGGTTAACTTTTGAGTTGACCATTCCAAGTGCCTAAGAAAGGTGCCCAAGTTAGCAAAGTCGTTGCCAAAGAAGATCAGCATGAAATCCACATCAGCAAACCTCAAGCGCTCAGAATCCGTTCCAGGTGCCAGAGAGCCCAGAACTGTTGGAATAACTCGTTGCCAAGTGAATCGACTCAACTAAGTCTAGGCTCCCAGATAGCTTCCAGGTCCCTGAAATGTGCCACCCTAGCGAATGACTATCTTGACTAAAAGATTATAAAAGGAGCCCTTGAGCCCTAAATTCAAATAACACACTCTGTACTTGACTCTTTTCGTGCTTTCAACTTGTGCATGAGACTACTCCGCCTTCGAGGCATTACTCGAATGAGTTTTTATTGAAGCTTTTACACAGTTCTTTGACTAGCAACTACCTAGCTGTAAATAAGTAATCTCTAATCTTTTACTTTATTGCTATATTTTTTTATTGTTAAGTAACGTTCTAATGTTCTTGCTAAATTAGATACAAGTTGATTTTAAATTGTTTAATCGGTCCAATACAATCCAACACATCTTTATGTTATTGTTGTCTATTTCATATGGTAAATCATAGAGTTTTAAAAATCAGTAATTTATCAAAGGGCGCACTCATATTTGTGAATTACCAAAAAACTCACTATACTTTAGCATTTATTAAAGAGCGCATTCAATTTACTACTCTTCCCGTTCTACCCGTCAACCATTTATCTCTTTTCTCTTTCCTATACATGCAATTTCTCTTCTTTTTCATCTCCCCTCTTCTCTTTCCTCTCTCTTTTGGATGCATGTATGCATAATACGAGACCTAATATGAAAAATATCAAGTCCATTTTAGGCCTGATATGCATACCAGGCCCAACGTGGACTTGATATGAATGAATTACTTTAACTTATTTATTCGATAAAATTTTAACACCTGTGAAAAATCAAAATATGTAAATATCGTTGGACTCCTTATAACCTTAAAAATTTACGGGACCTAAAATGGTAGCAATCTAAGGTCTCTAATGTTGGTGCAATCTTGGTTAGGTCAAGGTTGACCTAGTTTGACTAGGCTCGGGTGAGCTTATGTCTAGTAAGCTTGGCAAGCTTAAGGTTGGATGTTTCGATGTTTGATAATGATGTTTAAATATCGTGTGAGTCAAGTGGGTTAAGGTTAACTGGAGACTTGACTGGAAAAGACCTAGTGGGACTAGGCACACCTAGTGAGACTAGGTGAAGTCCAGGTGGATCGGGAAGATCGCATGTTGGCATGGGAAAAGACCTAGTGGGACTAGGTGAAGTCCAGGTGGATCGGGGAGATCACACGCTGGCACAAGAAAAGTCTAAGTTGGGAACTAGGCAAGGAAAAGTCCAAGTCGATCAAAGGTTTGGTCGATCAAAGGGTGAAGAAGTCCTAACGGGTCTTGGTTGACCATGGTTAGACAAAGGAACCCTAGACTTGAGCTAAGCAGGTTAGGGTTGAACAATCGATTAGGTGATTGATTGGGTTGTTATCTCGTCAGAACAGAAAGGTTCTTAATCGATTGGCTAATCGATTAAGGTGAACCTTAATGCATTGACTAATTGATTAAGGTGAACCTTAATGCATTGAGTAATCGATTAAGGTGGATCTTAATGCATTGAGTAATCGATTAAGGTGGATCCTAATGCATTGAGTAATCGATTAAGGTGGGCCTTAATGCATTAGCTAATCAATTAAGGTGGACCTTAATGCATTAGCTAATTGATTAAGATGGACCTTAATGCATTAGCCAATTGATTGAGGGTCGTAATGCATTAGCTAATCGATTGGGAGAGTTTTGTTATGAGAACAGAAGCAGGCTTAATCGATTAAGTGATCGATTCAGCCTCTTCTTGATCGATTGGGCAATTGATTAAGGAGGGTGTTAATCGATTGGTCAATCGATTACAGTGAAATCACGTGAGAGCACAGAGATGTGTTGAATCGATTCAGCAATCGATTAAGATCGTCTTAATCGATTGGCTAATCGATTAAGCTTCAAAAAATAGTCGTTAACGGCTAAGTCTAACGTGGTAATCGATTAGGGAACCCTAGGCGTCGGGTATATAGGGTTTTCACGCAGGTTTGAAGCGGTATCGCTTGACAGGGCTCACGCAGTTCTTCTCCTCCTTCCTCGCCATTTCAAGAGAAGCTTTGGGGCATAGTGTTGCTGCACTTCCAAAGTTCTAGAGGTGATCTCAAGCTTGAAGAAAGCAAGGAAAGCAAAGAGAGCTTGTTGTTGTAAATCTTGTAAGATTTCCTATTGTATTTGCTTCCTCTTGTTGTATTCTTATTGTAAGCTTATAAGAGGTTTCTTCACTTCAAGAAGGAGATCTTTCATAGTGTATGAGAGAGTGAGGAGAGTGGATCCTTGGATTAGTCACCTCAAGGAGGTGGATACTAAGTAAATCCTTGAGTGTTAGCATTAGAGTCTTCTGCGACGACAAATCTTTTACAAGCAAATCAGAGCTAATCACCACCCTCTAGCTCTCCTACCGGTCCTAACATCTAATTGATTTTTTTGACCCACGACATAAAACGTTTAAGGTTTAATTGATTTTTTTATAACATTTTAATATCCTCAAAGAAATCGAAATAAATAATGGATACCATATTTGAACTTCTTGTAATCTCAGAAATCTACATGGACTGAAATGGGCAATCACAGTTCTCTAGGTCCATTAATAGGTTTCGATAAGGAACAATCGGCAAAACCCACGTTGGACTTGATAATATATCAGACCCACATGGGGTTTTGCCGATTTTCATCGATTTTTCCTTATTACATTTTAACACCTCCGAAGAAGCCAAAGTAAACAATGAATACCCTATTTGAACTACTTGTAATCTCATAAAGTCATGAGAACTGATATTGGTGCAATCAGAACTCTCATTGTCCATCAATAGGTTTTTATCGATTTTTATTGATCCTTCCTTATTACATTTTTAATACCTATGAAGAAACCGAAATAAACAATGGATATCATATTTGAACTTCTTGCAATCATAGAAATCCACAGGAACTGAAATGGGTGCAATTAAAGCTCTATATGTCTATCTGTGGATTTTAGTCGAAACCCACTGATAGACCTAAATGTTGGTGACGAGATGGCTAGAGAGGGGGGGGTGAATATAGCCAATCACTTTTACTTTGGAGAGTTAGCAAGTTTCTGCACTTGAAGTTGTTAGTAACACAGCGGAAGTATGGAAGACAGAATGTGCAGAAACTAAAACAGAAAACTAAGCAGCAAGATTAGCAAGATCGCTAACAAGGAGATTTTACAAGGTTCGGGGTAACTTGCCCCTACTCCTTGGCGTGCCCTTAAGTGGGCGATCCCTTGATCGTCGGCAGATCAAGCCCCGGTTAACACCGGATAATTCAGCAACCTCCTTCTCGGTGGAGAAACCTCTCCACAGTGTGTTTCAAACAAGGATATAGTTTAAGCGCAAAGAAACAATAAGAATGATCTTACTCAAACACTTAGCAAGGACAAAAACACAGCAAGCTTCCCTGAGCTCCACCCAGTGGCGATCTCACGCAAGAACCCTTCTTCGTGTCTTCCCACTGTCGGACTCCAAGCTTCTTGTTCTCTCCTTCAAGCGCTCAAGTAATGGATGATTGCCTCTCAATTGCTTGCTCAAAAGTGAAGATGACTTCAAGAACACAGCAAGCACGTTGTGGAGAACTCAAGGCACGACAAGAACAAGTTTTTCGAACTCCTGCTTCCACGAAGCCAACTTCCGCCCTTTTCATTCTCCACACAGCTCCAGGTGACAACATCCCTGCTGCTCCCAGCTACTCATCTACCAACGCCAGCTTCCACTGAGCTATCTCTGGACTCACTGAGCTTCCTTCAGCTAAGCTCCAGTCTCAGCTCCAGTCTGCAGCTCGGCCGTTGCAACCTGGGATGGGAAAACGGACAAACCTGCTCCAAGGAAAGCCTCCATTGACCTCTCCTTGAGTGTTTGAATCCTCCCCTGTCACCTGCAACTTAATCAGTCTGTTAGAGCAGTATATCACACAGTGAATCAAATATCAGAGGTAAGTGGCAGCAAATATCAGATGTTCAGACGCGATCAGAGCGTCTGACAGTGCAATTTGAATTAAAGTGATCGGTCACCGGACCGATCAGAGAGCCTCCTGACCTGACCGATCCACCCTTATATCGGGCGATTTCTGAGTTTCGCAGGCTAAGCCTTCTGATCGGTCAACTGACCGATCAGGATGTTACCTGATCGGTCAACAGTCCGATCAGGTCATCACCAGACCGATCAGGAACCGTCCTGATCGATCTTAGTGAGAAGCCCGCGAAGCTGGATCGTTCACCAGAACGATCTGCACAGTGATCCTGATCGGTCATCAGACCGATCAGGAGCTGTTCAGCAAGGGAACTCAACCTCACTGCTCACTCCCTGATCGGTCACCAGACCGATCAGGAGCCAGTCAATGGGTGAAACGTATACTCCCTGATCGGTCACCAGATCGATCAGGAGCAGCACAGTAGGTTCCCAACCTCACTGTGTGCTCCCTGATCGGTCACCTGACCGATCAGTCATCGCTGGATCGGTCACCAGACCGATCCACGAAGGAGCAGCGTGCCAGAATCCCTGATCGATCACCAGACCGATCCAGGGACTCAAACTCAGCCCTCCAAGCCAAGTTTCCATCCACCTTAGCCTCCAAGCTAAGGATTTTCCATCTAACTCTCCAAGTTGGGAATTTGCACCTAACCCTCCAAGTTAGGACTTTTCACCTAGCCCTCCAAGCTAGGACTTTTCACCTAGCCCTCCAAGCTAGGACTTTTCACCCAACCCTTCCGAGTTAGAATTTCATCCAACCTAGCCCTCCAAGCTAGGCATCTGACCCTCCAAGCCAGGACTTTTTCACCTAATTCTCCAGGATGGGAATTTGCACCTAACCCTCCAAGTTATGACTTTTCACCTAGCCCTCCAAGCTAGGACTTTTCACCCAACCCTTCCGAATTAGGACTTTTCCAACACCTAGCCCTCCAAGCTAGGATTTTTCACACCTAATCCTCCAGGTTAGAGTTTCTCCAAATCATGCCTAATCCTCGAGCATAATCATCACGACATCAACCTAAACTAAAATCGTTGTCAACACCAAAACAACAATCAGGGCCAGACTGCATCAACAATCTCCCCTTTTTGTTGTTTTACAACCCGATTTTAAGTTTAGGATTCTCAATCAATTTTTTAAATTTAGAATCATAGGGGAATCCAGATCCTCCCCCTACAACATGATCATTCTAAACTTAACTAATCCACACTCTCCCTCTTTGTCGAACACCGAAAAGGGGCAAGAGGGACTGTTAAGATTAAAACTAACTCCCCCTCAACCCTAGAGGTATCCCAACTCAACAAAGATGTGATAGATTGATGGATAACCATACGAACACATGTGAAAAAGATATAGCATGACATAGCAATCACATACATCATATGAGTATGAAATATAAACTCACAAAGCATGCCATAATATTCATAAGTATCAAGTAGACATGGCATTGTAAGCATGAACATGGCAATTGAGCAAACATGCAGATAAAACTCATGGCATTAACAATAAATATACTAAGAGTAGATAAGCATGTCAGACAAAATCAGACAAGTCAAAGCAGAAAATATCCAGACAAGTAGCAAGATGCAGAACACATGCATCAAGGCAAAATAAGCCCACAATAGTCAAGTCACAGGGCATACAGCCCAAAAGTCATACAACATAAGAAATCATCAATCGTCAGCGACATCATCATCGGAATCATCAATATATATGATATCCCCGGGTGAAGGGCCACTGGGCGACGCACCATCAGGGAACGTATGATGATACCATTCTTCATACCATCTGTCCTAGAACGAGCTTATCTCAGAGACATCAGATGCTAGGGCATCAAAACGGCGATCAAAAGACTGAAACTCGGAGCTGACCTCCTGTCGCCAAAGCTCGGAGATGTTTAACTCGTGCTCCATCTTTCGCTCTATCTCCGCAATCTGCCAGCGTAGATCAGGAGCCCACTCATCATAATCTGCAGTAATAGCTGGCGCCCCCTGGTCAAGAACTGCTTACGGTAGCTCCCCCACTCGGTTGCGATCCTTCCACCTCAGCCCCTCGGTCCCGAGAACAATGCCGGACTGAGCAAGCATACGACAATCCAGGCGGCAGTCTTGTCGAATCATCGGCACAATTCGGCCCTGTGAAACATCGATGCCAACCGACTCCAGCCAGGCAGTGATGATATGGCCGAATGGCATGTAGACTGACTGGGATAACGACATACTGTGGACGAGGATAGAGAAATAGACCGAAACTACTGGGTCAAAGTCTAACTGCTGATGCATCCCGTAGAGCATCAAGCAGTGGAATGGTTGAATCTCATCAAGGTGCTTCGAAGTAGTTGGAAGGAGACAGTTGGTGATGATTTTAAACAACACATAGTCAACAGGGGAAAGTCGAAGAGCAGGGAAGGTGGGAAAGTCACGGGTGCGCTCACCAGAACCCTCCGGCCTGGGATGGCCTAGAAAGTACTCGTAGATGGAATCGGGAGTCACTCCATCGAAGGGAACTGGAAGGGGATTAGGAGGAAAAGGGTAGAGAAAGAAATCATTGTTTAACCTGCGACACCCGAGAAAATTAGTGAAAATAGATCGATTGAATTCAAGATCAATACCGGCCACACGGGTCCTCCACCCCGTGCCCTCTCCACTCATCATATTGTTATAGAATTCAGAGACCAAGTCAAGGTTGATCGGCCTCTCAAGATAAAGAATGGATTGGAGATTATAATGTGTCGGATGGATGGGCAATGCTCATAGATGAAGGAGTGGTCGATAGTTCTACATGGTATTAATTTGAAATTGTAACACTGGAATTTGAGAGCAAGACTAATACTCTGAAACCGAGTATGTTGCGGTGGTGGAGGCCTTGGAGGAGGTGTAGATGACGAAGGAGTTTTCCCCCTCGAACTGCCCTCCAAAACCTCCTTTCCCTTAGAAGACTTTCTAAAGGGTTTTGAATTGATCATGACACAGAATTCAAATTATATGATAAGATCGATCATACAAAACAAGAATTGATCATATAAGATGATACCCAATCAAAAGATAGATAGATTCGATCATAGACATATGGCGAGAAAGTAAGGTCACGGCAGAGATCAAGACACCACAGCAAGAACAAGAACAAAAACCATGGTTAGCTTCATATCCATATAATCCATGAAGAGATTTGTAGAAAAACTGAAATCAAAGCTTACTTAGGCGCCATGAGTGAGCTCGCGCAAGGGAGGAAGAAGCTAGTTCCTCAAAGTTGAGAGAGAAAGAGGCATGCGCAATAGAAACTCTCGGACGCAGAGAGCTCGGAACAATTGGGGAGCTCGCAGGGAACAGGAAGACACCGGTAGGGATCTCCGCAAGAATTCGCACGCACGAAGTGGGAGAGACGCAGGAGAGTGCTCTCGCTCAAGCAAGGTCGCGCAGATGAGGAGTTTCGGCCCTAGGGTTCGGCGCTGAAAAGGGTTTTGCGAAGTTAATCGGTTGGTGGATCGGTCCACCAACCAGAATTTAATGTGTTTGAACGGATCACCGTTTGATCTGATCGCGTCCAGACCGATCAGGATACAGCCTAATCGGTCTGGCATGGTCCTGATCGGTCGGATGACCGATCAGACGCGCTCAGGATCGGTCGGGTGACCGATCAGGATACGAACAGTAGGGTCCGGAGAACAACCTCTGAGCTCCCTGATCGGTCTGCAGATCGATCCCCACAGGGTGCCAGATCGGTCCGGAGACCGATCCAGGCTGGCTCAGAATCCTTGGTCAAAAGGTTCGGAGAGTCATTGCTGCCTCTCTGATCGGTCTGTGGACCGATCACCACAGAAAGGGGTCAGATCGGTCTAGGGACCGGTCAGCCCTATGCCTGATCGGTCCGGTGACCGATCAGGGTTCCTGATACGAACTGAAATGTTCAGTTTCAGAATTTCTGAATTTTTCAAACGATATTTGATGGACTTTGTCGAACTTGGACATGATCTCATGACTAAAATTGATCCCTGAACAAGAGTCAAAAGTCCATATAGGTTCAGCAAACACTTTGACCCATCTAAATGGAGTCAAACTCAATCCACAATCAATCAAGCAAATTCAACCAAGTTTTGATTCCAAATCCAAGTTTCCAATCAAGTTGCCTTGATTGGAATGTCCAAGTATGATCATAGAGCCAAATACACATATGTTATGCATTGGTTTTCCTCATACTTGGTCACCGCCGTGATTATTATCTCGTCAACTTAATTTCTCAAGTGATGCAATGACATTTTGAGAAATTGAGTTGATCCTAACATCTCACCCCATATCTAGCAAACAAAAACGTTTTGTTAAACCTTATAGTTTGTGTGAGATGTTCCCAAAGTTACCCAATTGTTCCCGACAATTTCGAAATAATCATGAAGGGTTTTGAATGCAATTTGAAAATCATGAAGCGCGACACATTCCCAATTCCCGTCTTAGCAAGCTAAATTCATTTTCGGAAAGTGGTTTAGTGAAAATGTGAGCTAGGTTTGACTTTGACTCTACATGAGAGAGTATGATGTTCCCCCTAGCTACATGATCCCTAATGAAGTGGTGTCTTACTTCAATATGTTTTGTCCTAGAATGATGGACTGGATTCTTGGTTAAGTTAATTGTGCTAATGTTATCACATAACACTTGCACACCCTTGTAACTCAATCCATAGTCCTCTAAGGTGTGAATCATCCACAACAATTGTGATACACTCTCTCCCATGACGATATATTCTGCCTCGATAGTGGAAAGAGCAACACAATGTTGCTTCCGACTCGACCAACTTACTAAGGACGAACCTAAGAATTGGCAGCCCCCACTAGTGCTTTTTCGGTCCAACTTACATCCGGCGTAGTCGGAATCCGTATAGTCAATCAAATCAAAAGATTCGGTACGGGGATACCAAAGACCTACACCAATTGTGCCCTTGAGATATCTCAAAATTCGCTTAACAACAATTAGGTGAGATTTCTTGGCACAGACATGATACCTAGCGCACATACCTACAACAAATAGTATATCTGGTCGGCTGGCTGTGAAGTATAGCAAACTGCCTATCATGCTTCGATATTGAGTTAGATCAACGGGTTTACCACTCTCATCATTGTCTAATCTTGTGTTTGTAGCCATGAGAGTGGTTACCTCTTTCGAATCACTCATATTGAATTTTCGAAGCATTTCTTGTGTATACTTTGATTGGTGCACATGGATACCATCGCGAGTTTGCTTGATTTCAAGTCCAAGGAAGAAAGTCAACTCTCCCACTAGACTCATTTCAAACTCACTCTCCATGTGTCCAATAAATTCACTTAAATAGCCCTTATTGTTTGAGCCACAAATTATGTCATCGACATATACTTGGGCTACAAATATATTGTCACCATCTCTTCGTAGAAATAGTGTAGGGTCTATTTGACCTCTAACGAAGCCCTTTTCAATCAAGAATGTCGACAACCGCTCATACCAAGCCCGGGGTGCTTGTTTAAGGCCATAAAGTGCCTTTTTGAGCTTGAACACGTGGTTTGGATATTCGGTACTCTCAAACCCCGGAGGTTGTTCGACATAGACCTCTTCCCTAATCAAACCATTTAGGAAGGCCGATTTGACATCCATTTGAAATAATTTGAAGCCACGATGTGCTGCAAATGCAAGCATCAATCGGATGGACTCTAATCGTGCCACGGGAGCATAAGTCTCATCATAATCAAGGCCTTCAACTTGACTGTAGCCCTTGGCTACCAAGCGTGCCTTGTTTCTAATGATTTCTCCCTTGTGGTTCAATTTGTTCTTGAAGACCCATTTGGTTCCAATAATGGTTGTCCTCTTAGGTCTAGGGACTAAGTCCCAAACTTGACTCCTTTCAAATTGACCTAGTTCATCTTGCATCGCGATAATCCAATCGGGATCATTTAATGCTTCATCAATTTTTCTAGGTTCAATTTCGGAAATTAGAGCAACTTCATTAGCCTCATTCCGGAAGAATGATCTAGTCCTAACCCCTTGATGGATGTCTCCAACAATTTGGTCTTGGGGATGACTAGAGGCTAATCTAGTTTGCCTTGGTGTTGGTGGTGCTTCTTGAACGGGTTCACTAGACACAAGTTCAGCCTCAGGATCCGGCTGATCAATGGGTTGTCTAGGCTCACCGTCATCAGACTCATCACCATCAACAACACTTGGAGTTTCTTTCAAACTTAGTCTCCTAAGTTCAAGTTGAACTCCTTCTACATTTTCTGATTGGTCAATTGATTTCGGAATTTCTTCAAAAACCACATCAGAAGACTCTTCAACTAATCTAGTTTTCTTGTTGTAGACTCGGTAGGCTTTACTAACGAGGGAGTACCCGACTAGTATCCCTTCATCAGCCTTTGCCGTGAACTTTCCAAGGTGATCCTTGGTGTTTAGGATGAACACCTTACAACCAAACACCCTAAGGTGTTTAACCGTAGGTGATTTCCCAAACCAAAGTTCATGGGAAGTCTTTCCTAAAAACCTATGGATGAGAACTCGATTTTGCACATAGCAAGCTGTATTTACAGCTTCAGCCCATAAGTAACTCGGGAGTGAGTACTCATTAAGCATGCTTCGTGCAGCCTCTTGAAGAACACGGTTCTTCCTCTCTACAACACCATTTTGTTGTGGTGTTCTAGGAGTAGAGAACTCATGTCTATAACCCTTATCTTGACAAAATTCTAAAAACCTTTGATTTTGGAATTCACCTCCATGATCACTTCTAATTGTCTTAATTGTTAATGATTTCTCATTTTCAACTCTTCTACAAAAAGAAATGAAAATATCTAAGGTTTGGTCCTTATATTTTAAAAAGTAAGTCCATGTATATCTAGTGAAATCATCAATGATCACAAAGCAATATCTACTTCCATTCAATGATATGATGGTACTACAATCAAATAGATCCATGTGAAGTAAATCTAATACATTGGAAGTACTTATAGCGCTTTTACCTTTATGTGCAGATTTTGTTTGCTTACCCATTTGACATGCATCACATAATTTGTCTTTTTCATACTTGATGCTTGGTAAACCACGGACTAGTCCCTTGGTGGCCAACTTCCGGATGTTCTTCATGTTAACATGTGCTAGCCTCCGGTGCCAAAGAGTGGACTCTTCTTCTTTTGACATGAAACACTTAGCAAAAGCATTAGTAGCACTTTTAAATGAAACTTGATAAATATTGTCTACTCTTGCTCCTACTAGTACCGTGTCCAAGGTGTCATTTTGTCTAACTAGACATTGACTTGGTTGGAAGTCAATTGTGTAACCCGTGTCACACAACTGACTCACACTTAGGAGATTAAATTTCATCCCCTTGACTAGAAGGACATTTGAAATTCTAAGACATTCGGATATTTGAATGTCTCCTATTCCTATGACCTTAAGACTACCATTGTTACCAAATGATACATTACCTCTACTCTTCTTGTGAAGTGTGGTAAACAATGATCTATCCCCGGTCATGTGTTTGGAGCATCCACTATCAACGAACCAAGTTGATAGATGCTCCCCCTCAATCATAACCTACACAATTCGAAAAATAGAAGTCTTAGGTACCCAAACCTTGGGACCTAAAGCATCAACTAAACATGACTTAGGCACCCATGCCTTGACAACTTTCTTTTGAGTCTTGGGTGTCCTAGATTGTCTCATGTCAGTCCTAGACATGAGAGACACAAATGAGGGTTCTTTAGGACGGTAACCAATACCGGCCCTATTGTAAACCGCTCTTTGGGCATTTAGAATCATATCTAGGGTCTTAGAGCTATTTGAGAATTTCCCAAGAATATTCTTGAGCTTCTCAACTTCACTCTTCAATGATTGGTTTTCCTCTACTAACACGTTATCATGCAAATCACTGATTTCCTCAACCTTAGAGGATTTCAAGCTTACAATCTCATGTTTCAACGATTTAATTTCATCTTCTAGTAATTCAACATGCAAATCATCAATGTTATCATCTCTAGATGCCTTCAATTGATCAATTTCTAATTGCAATGCTTTAACTTTATTTTTGGATTTCTTAAGCATACTAGTTAAACATGCAATTGCTCTATAACATTTTTCAAGCTCGGGAGAAGTTACCTCTTCATCATCCGAAGATGATGAAGCCGCGTTTGAGGAGCTTGAAGATTCATCACTGCTCTCCTCTCCAAGAGCCATGAGTGACTGCTTGTGCTCTTCTCCTCCTTCTCCTCATCGGATGAGCTAGAGATGACTCATCCCAAGTGCCTTCAAGGCTTCTTCTTCTTCTTGGATTTTTCTTCTTTTCTTTTGGATTTCTCCTCCTTCTTCTTGAGTTTCGGACATTCATTCTTGAAATGCCCTTTCCTACCACACTCAAAGCAAGAGCATTATTCTTTCAAGTTTGGATTCACTAGTGTTACCTCTATTCTTGAACGTCGATCCCTTCCATCATCCTTCGCACAAAGTTCGCCATTTCGGATGAAGAGGAGCCACTGCATCTTCTCGGAATCGGACTCGGATTCGGAAGAGATGAAGATGAAGAGACTCCTTTCCTTCTTCTTCTCCTTCTTCTTCTTGTTGGTTCGGTCCCCTGCAACTAAGGCAATCCCCTTCTCCTTGGGGCCTTTGTTAGCCATTTCATGCAATTCCATCTCACAAAATAAATCATCTAATTTTACAATAGATAAATCCTTGGATACTTTGTAGGCAACCACAAAGCATTCCTTGGAAATGCTTTCAAGACATACCTCACAAGGTCGCGATTCTCAACCTTTTCATCAATTGAATGAAGTCCATTGAGGACTTCCTTGAACCGGCTATGGAGTTCACTTACCGACTCATTCTCCTTCATGGAGAGATTTTGGAGTTGATTGAGGAACAAGTCCCTCTTGGCAATTCTCGAGTCTCGGGTGCCCTCGTGAAGCTCGATGAGTTTGTTCCACAAGTCCTTCGCACTTGTGAAAGGACCAACCTTGATGAGTTGGTCTTTGTTCATGCCACATTGTAAGTGACAACCGCCTTCGCGTCGGCTTCACTCTTCCGAGTTTGTTCCGCAGTCCACCGTGAAGACTCCAGTTCTTTGCCCTTCGTCATCCTTAGGAGGAATAAATCCCTCCTTCACCGTGAACCAAGTGTGAATATCGATCTTCAAATAGTATTCCATCTTTGATCTCCAATATTGGAAGTCAGCGCCATCAAAGAATGGAGGTCGGGTGGTGGAGAAGCCTTCTCTCAACGCCATCTTATTGAGAACTCTCGGATGTTAAGCCGTGTACAGAGCCCCTTGCTCTGATACCACTTGTTGGGAACGAGATGGCTAGAGAGGGGGGGGGGTGAATATAGCCAATCAATTTCTCTTTGAAGAGTTAGCAAGTTTCTGCACTTGAGGTTGTTAGTAGCACAGCGGAAGTATGGAAAACTGAATGTGCAGAAACTAAAACAGAGGAACTAACTAGCAAGATTAGCAAGATCGCTAACAAGGAGATTTTACAAGGTTCGGGGATAACTTGCCCCTACTCCTTGGCGTGCCCTTAAGGTGGGCGATCCCTTGATCGTCGGCAGATCAAGCCCCGGTTAACACCGGATAATTCAGCAACCTCCTTCTCGGTGGAGAAACCTCTCCACAGTGTGTTTCAAACAAGGATATAGTTTAAGCACAAAGAAACAACAAGAAGGATCTTACTCAAACACTTAGCAAGGACAAAAACACAGCAAGCTTCCCTGAGCTCCACCCAGTGGCGATCTCACGCAAGAACCCTTCTTCGTGTCTTCCCACTGTCGGACTCCAAGCTTCTTGTTCTCTCCTTCAAGCGCTCAAGTAATGGATGATTGCTTCTCAATTGCTTGCTCAAAAGTGAAGAAGACTTCAAGAACACAACAAGCACGTTGTGGAGAACTCAAGGCACGGCAAGAACAAGTTTTTCGAACTCCTGCTTCCACGAAGCCAACTTCCGCCTTTCATTCTCCACACAGCTCCAGGTGACAACATCCCTGCTC
>JAGFNQ010001485.1:143435-218640 GCA_024364735.1 Boesenbergia rotunda
ACAGAGCGCGCCACCATTGATCGTCGCGGACTTGGACGACGTCCTTGAAGATGACGGTGGTCTCTGAAACGTAGGCGAGTCTGTGCTCGCTGTCGCCCCATGTCTCCTTGTCATATGGATTGACAGGCAGCACGAAGGAGCCTGCGTTCCTGTACTTCTGAAGCTGATAGCTGCGCATTTTTAATTGATTTCAGAAATCTTTTTTTTTGCCTTCTTCTCGAAGGAAAGTGAGAAAATATATCAGATAAACAAATGAATCGATTTGATTAAATAGTACCTGAGGTGCAAATCTTCGCCTGTCATGAAAGTGAACGGCGTCTCCACGAAAAGAGTCTTCACCAGATCCGCTGACAAAAACCAGGAACTCGACAAGAAATCCACCTGCACAATCTTCTCGACTGTGATATCGTAAGCCGGATCCGGCAGATACAATCCGGCCTCCTTAGAGCGGAACTTGCGATAGCTTGGGAATGTGAAATCCTTCTGCCGGAAGGGAAGAATCCGGCCGATGCTCCCTAAAACAGAGTTTTTGTACTTCTCCGTACCCCCGACATGCGCCAGAATCTCCAGCATCCGCCGGCCAGGAATCATGTCGTCGTCGAGGATGTACACGAAGTCGGACTCCGTCTGCAGCGCCATCTGGAACCGCCCGTAGTACTTGAAGTCGTAGCCAGAGCTGATGAAGCTGATCCTGGAATGGTTGTAACTCTCCACGATCCCCCGGAGCACGGCCTCATTGGGGCTGCCAAACGAGAGCACCCACACGTCGTGGAACGGCACCGTCTGGTTTAGCAGCGAGTCGAGCTGCGCGCAGAGTGTCCTCCGCTTGAAGTGGTTCAGAATCACCGTCACCCTCGGGGAATTGGTCCCGGTCCGGCTCCACCGGGACGGCATTTGAAGTAGCTCCGACAGAGACTCTGTTCCCGCGTTCTTGCTTTGGAAGGCCAGCACCTCGTCGTAGAGCTCGCGCTTCAGCTTGATCATGACGGCGTCGTCAGACTTCTTCTGCTCGAACTCGATGCGCTCGGACTCGCAGACGTCGGCCGGGTTCAGGCCCGCGAGGGCGGAGGAGGCGACGTTGTTGGGATTAATGACGATGAAATGCTTCCATTTGTGGGCGATGCGGGTGGCCCAGGAGAAGTCGGGGCGGGTACGGAGGTCGACGGAGGGGCTCATGTAGTAGAGGAGGAAGGTGGCGTAGATGGCGAATCCAAACTGAAGGCAGGTCAAGGTGGTGACGAGGCGGGAGGAGGCGAATTTGGGGACGGCGCGCGGCTTTCCGGCTCCCGACGACTTGGTGGCCACGTAGTCGCTGATCATGCCTTCGAGGAAATCCCCGCTCCGCATGGTGGGAGCGCGGACGAGCCCCATCTTCGACGCTGGACTAATTGGAGACCAGAAACTGAGACGCAGCGGCGATCGATGAGCAAGTAATGATTTTCTCAAGCAAATGCCCGAATTATTCTCTGAGAAACGATCATTTTATGATCGTTAATTTATAACTTTAAGGGAATAAACATATATGCCAAGCAATAGAGTAACCAGCTTAAGAGATATAAATCAAATATAAAAAACAGACATAAAAAAAAGGAGAAACCTGAATGGACGAAGAGATTGAAATTTATGAGCTCGAAATGGTAAACTGAATGGCGAGGAATAAGAGGATTTGAGGACACCAATGGAACACAGGATCTAGTGCCAAGACAAGACTTATATAGCTAACAATGGGAAAGATTAAGAAATGATTTTAAATCCAGCGCCAAGGTTCACATGATTTGAGCCCTCGCTGCGTTATCTTCACTTCACCACCCCCACACATTTGCACACCACTAAAAGCCGGTTTTGGAGCCACAGAATAAGGGAAGCACCGCCAATAACAACTATTCTACATGCCGCCACCCTCGTGCATGCCTTGTTCGCTGTGCTTGTCTATGATGTAATTAAAGTCTCCTCTCTCCTTCTATCAGTTTCATAAGCACGTAAGCAAGCTAGAAATTTAGAAGCGTTGTACCTTAATGAATGGGCGAAGAGATGGCTTGGCTTTGTGGTAAAAAACAGAGCAGCAGAAGAACCTTAAATCTCAATAAAAGTTCAAAGCCCGAAGCACGCCAATTAATTTTTCTGAAAGCGCGAGGCCACACTGTGCGAAGAAGGGATTAGTTTACGTATTCCCATGCGCAGATCGTCGTCGTCAAATCCCTCCCGACATGGAGAAAGAGTGGAAGCTTCAGCCGCGTTAATGGCTGGCTTGTTAAAGAAATGCTGATGAGACGAGAAGGTAATTAAGGAAGAAGGAAGACAGCAAGGGCACTGGACACCGGCGTCGATGGATCTAAGAAATGAAGATACGACTCAATCTATGTGGCCACTGATTCCTGTCTTATATAAAAAATAGAGAAATCGATGCGATCGTTGACTTAATCGGGGAGCAAAAACGGTAGCACAAGAGAATGGATTTATAAACATTTTGGCATCTCTGCACGGGGTAATGCCTCGTGCCGAATTAAACGAGCTAGGCAAGTTTAGATTTGAGTACTTCTTTCAGGTTTCAGAACTGTTATAATAAGCGATCGAGGTTGTTTAATTTATCTGTTTCTAACACCGAGTCAAGTTAGTACTGTCCGATGATAATTTAGGTGAGATCGCATTGGAGTTGCAGAGCTTCACGTAAATCTGTTGCAATTTTCAAAACATGAAATACATTAACAAATTTTAAAATCTAAATACTTTGCTTTGTGCTGGGAGAAAAAATCAGAGGAGGATTTTACTATCGAAAGTATGATCACGAATGAATCGAAAAACTTTTCAATATTTCACGAACCAAATCCATTTATCTTTGATGTTCTTTTCTTCACCTTACCATGAACTCATCATCCTCTTCTATTGCACTTGGACGAATTTTGCATAGAGACCTTATATACACGGGACGAATCATTCTCTTTGACCTTGCACAAACCTCACACAGTTTGTCTCGCATATGATTTCCATTGGCTTGGGCGCACACACATAATTTGCCCTCTCTTTTGACCTCCCCTTTGTCTTGGAAGTAAGCACATATATATAGGGGGTAGAAGGTCTCTTCCCCTTCCTTCATTAATGGAGGAAGTTGAGTGGATTGGAAGAGGAAGGAGAAGGAGCACCTTCTCACCTTCTTGACTCCAACATCTTCCACTCGTCCAAGTCAATCCATAAAGGTCATCTAGTCACAAAGACCATATAAGATCATTCTATTTATACTTCAGGAAAAATAGTTCATGTGACAGCAAGCATGCTGAGCAATTACTGCTAAGAAAGTTATTATACTTAACTGCTCTATAGAACGAATATGAGACATCAATAACTTATCTTTACCCCAGATTAAATATTTACATCAATATGAACATCTCTAATCTCTCATTTGACTACTAATATCAAGAGCATGTTCAACATATCTAATCAATACATTCATTCACAATTACATTTTTAAATACTTAACAAAAAATGTAACTGGTCGACCAGTGAATAAGTACCATAGATATAAATCAATTTTAATCTTCCTTGTTAGCTAGAATCTATTTATTCTAATCAACGCTTTCCTAGTTATATTCCATAGACCGAATCATCCACAAATGATCCGAATTCAACTTATGAGATCCAATCTGACCTTTAATAGGTTTAGTAAATAGTAGTTTCATTTACTCCGATCATTACACAAGTAATCTCATCTTGACACAATTATCAAGGCGACCTCAACTTCTGAATATGTCTTTATTCATAGCTACATAGGTTGTCTCATAAGTAACAGTCTTACCTCTATTTATACTCAACAAATAGATATAATTGTCCATATGAGCCGACCAATCTCAACCTACCAACATACTCATCGAGATTTTTATCCAAATGTAACAAAGACATTTACACTGAATAGATCATGATATTCATATATAACCAATTGTGTTACATTTTTCGAAGTCTCAAAGACTTCATATGTCTTTGAAATGACTCTTTAGTCAATGACTTAGTAAAAGGATCTTCAAGCATATCATGTGTAGGGATATATTCATGAATTATCATTTTCTTATCAACAATATCCCTTATACTTGGCTTTGCTGTGATATTTGAGATCCGTAGAAAAAGTTATAGTAGCTTGATTATCACAGTACACTGTAACAGGACTCCCACTATTGTTAACAATCCTCAGATGTATCAAGAACCTTTTTAACCAGATAAATTCTTGTGTAACAACTGCACGAGCCACATACTCAACTTCCATTATCGATAGCGCTACACAAGCATTTTTCGACAAGGCTACATAAACCTATTTTGACAGCACTACATAAGCCTGTTTCTTGCTGCTCTATGAGATGACACCAAAATTCAACAAGAATGTATAGCTAGATGTGGATTTTCTCTCATCACGGTCCTTTGCCCAATATACATTTGTATAGCCCTTCAGACTCAACTTTGATCCTTGGAAGCAGAGACCATAATCTGTTGTCCCTTTAAGATATCTAAAGATCCTCTTCACCACTTTCCAATGTCTCGATTCTGGGTTTTACTGGAAATGACTAACTAAGCCAACAACATACTTATATCAGGACAAGTACACAACTTAGTGTATATCAAACTACCAATGACACTGACATATGATTTTTTTTTCATATCGGCTATCTCTTCGGGAGTCTTGAGAGATAAACTTTTGCTCAGAATAACACCTTTTGGTGTAGGTGTTTGTTCTTGCAATCTAACACATTGAAGTGTTGTAGCATCATAGTAATATAAACTTCTTGGGACAAATCCAAAAGGCTTTTTAATCGATCATGAATGATCTGCACCCTAAGATGTACTCAGCTTCTCTCATATCAATTATATCAAATTGCGATGAATGCCATGACCTGACATCTATCATAAACTTTAAGTCACTTTCAACTATTAGTATATTATCAACGTATAATGATAAAATGATCATTCCTTTTTTCTTTAGATAAATACAATGATCCTCATTAATCATTTCAAAACCATAAGACAAAATGATTTCATTGAATCTTATGTTCCATTGTCTTGACGTCTGCTTTAGCTCATTCACAGACTTTTCAAGTCTATATATTTTATTCTCTTGTCCATCAGCTATATAACCTTCGGGCTATGCCATATAGATTTTCTTGTCAAGATTACCATTAGGGAAAGTCATCTTTATATCCATTTGATGTAATTCTAAGTCAAAATGTGCTACTATAGCTAGGATGACACATATTGACACAAACTTCATAACTGGGGAGAATAACTCTTCAAAATCAATACTCTCCAATTGGGTATATCTTTTTACAACTAAATGAGCTTTGTATCGATTAATCAACCCATCCGTTTTTCTCTTAATTTTGAGAATCCATTTATTCCCAATAGCCCTTTGGCCAGGAGAAAGATCGACTAAATCCAAACTTAATTCTCTCTCATGGACTCCATTTGCCTTATCCATTACAACTTTCTATTTCCCCTTAACTGAGCATTTAATGCTTTCTCAACTATTTGAGGTTTCTCATCATTAACTGGGAGAATCATGAATGTCTCATTCTCAATGTCAAACCTTTCCGAGGAATAATCTGACAACTACTACTTCGTAGGTTAGACTGTAGAGAAACTGACTCATTTATAGTCAATTCACTCCCACTAGGTTGACTAGATTCAGACATTCCCTGTGATTCCTAATTTGTTGATGAAGGAACAATATCCTCCTTTCTATTGCAAATAGAGGAATCGTTTTATCAACTTCACTTCTTGTTGGAAACTCAATTTCGAGAAAAGTAGTATCTCGTGACTCTATTTCAGAGATGATTCCATCTTGTTACTCACCAATGAAAACATAACCCTTAGAGGTATTAGAATATCTTACAAAGATACACTTTCTATACTTGGGTCCTAATTTTTTATATTTATCAGTTTTATCATGAATATAAGCAGCTGACCCCAGGGTCTCAGATTACTCAAATCTAGTTTTCTGTCTGTTCAAAGTTTAAGTGAAGTATATATAACAGATTTAGAAGGTACTCGGTTAAGTATATAGGTTGCAACTAATAATACATCTCTCCAATAGGAAATAGGCAAATTAGCTTGAGTCATCATCGACCTAACCATTTCTAGAAGAGTTCGATTTCTTATTTCAGCAACTCTATTTTGTTGTGGAGTTCTAGGGATAGTTAGCTATCTAATAATCTCTTTCTCATTACATATTGTCTTGAACTGATCAGACAAATATTCACCTCCACGGTTAGTGCGAAGGGTTTTAATCTTACGTTCCAATTGATTCTCAACTTCGTTCAAATAATGGTTGAAGCAATCTAATACTTTAGATTTATGAGAAATTAAATACACATAACCAAAACATATAAAGTCATCAATAAATGTAATGAAATAAGAACTTCCATGTCTAGCCTTCACATTCATTGGATCACAAATATCCAAATGAATCAGTTGCAATGGTATTCAACCCTAATAGCCTTACCAAATGGGTTCCTAGTTGCTTTTCTAGCAAAATAATGCTCACATATAGACAAGTTAACTTTAGCACGAGTGCCAATATGTCCCAATATAGCTTGCCAAACTTCATCATCAATATCAACTTCGCTAGTAAGAGAAGGGAATGGATAATTGCCTAAACTTATTGTTCATCGGTGAACTCATGACCCGCAGTCTTTAGCTCCTGAATCATATTCTCTATTTCTCTCAGATGCTAGGCCATGGTAACATTCGAGCGCTTTTTACAACTGTCAAACTTAATTGTCAGTTGACGAAGTTTACTCAAGCTAACTCTACTGTATTTCTTTCTAAAGGCTACCCAGACTGCATAAGCTGATGGTAATGGCTCATACTCAAATACTAGGTCATCTACCATTGATCTAATCAATATACCCTTTACAGTGGAGTCTTTTTCTTCCATGCTTTATAGGCATCAAGATCAAGTTTATGTTGTTGGATCATGAAAGACCGATAGAGGGGGGGGGGGTGAATATCGGTAATCGTTCTTTTTCGGAAAGCTAAGAGTAAGTGCACAGCGGAAATAAAAAATACGAGATACAGCACAAAGACACAGGGGTTTTTACTTGGTTCGGAGCCTGTGTCGACTCCTACTCCAAGGCCCACGGTCGTTGACCGTTTACTTTGGGCAATTCTATATTCGCGCAAAAGAGGTTACAAAAATTTCAATTACAAAGAAAGTGCAATAAAATAATAATAAACTGTTTTAGCTCTTCGTTACCGACGTCCGGAGTGTATCGACTCTTTTCGGGGCAGCGGGACGTCGTCGGCTCGAGGTGGGGCGTTTCTGGAGCAAGGCACGAGCGTAGAAGAGCGTGGAAGCTTTGGAGCAAAGTTGATGTTGAAGGCTTGGGCGTTGGGTGCTATTTATAGCCCCTAGGGCGCCCTGGACGTCGGGGGCGCCCTGCCAAGTGTCACCCGATCCGCAATCAGCTCGGTCAAGCTTTATCCCATCTGAATAGGGATGAGGTTTGACCACTGGGGCGCCCTGGTCGCTGAGGGTGCCTTGGTTGACCCGGTCTTCTCGGTTGGATAGAGTTGCTGGCATAGGCGCGAAGCGCCTTGGCTCCTGAGGGCGCCTTCGGCGCTGAGGGCGCCTTCGGCGCTGAGGGCACCCTGGCTAACGAGGGCGCCTTGGCTGCTGAGGGCGCCTGAGGGCGCCCTGGCTAACGAGGGCGCCTTGGCTGCTGAGGGCGCCCTGCCCAATAAGCAGCCGAAGCCCATGTTGCTTTACTTGGTTCTGGTTCACCTTGGGGGCACCCTGGACACTCAGGGCGCCCTGCTCAGCTGCTGCCTCACTCCTTTGAGGCTCTCTGAGTTGCAGACACACGTTCCTTCGGTCCTGCATCCAGGGTTAGTCCAAAACACAATAATACAATTAATTATTTATTTTATACAGCCTTAGCTGTCTTGGTTCTGACTTTGGTCTCCAAAATGGAGTCCTAGGTCGAACCGACGCCTACTGTTCCCTCGACGGGGAACACGTCCTCACCCACTCCTCTCGGGAGAATTTACCTGTTGCCAACCGCTCCTTTGGTTGGACTTTTGCCTGACGGTCCTTTGTCAGGGCTTGGATGCCGAGCTACCCTTCGCCCGGTGCCTAGCAGTCCTTCGCTAGGTCTTCAGTTCCAGACTGTCCTTCGCCTGGTGCCTAGCAGTCCTTCGCTAGGGCTTTTAACTCTGGCATTCCTTCGCCAGTGCCTAGCGGTCCTTTGCTAGGGCTTGCACTGCACACTTGGTTAACTTGTTAGAAAACAAGAAGGACTTAACTTTTGACCTATGTTGCCATTATCAAAACTCAGGTTTGACTTAGGTGCATTCTGCACCAACATATGTTGTGTTGTTAAACCATTAGCAGGTTCTTCTATGAACTGATTCACAGTCTCTAGAACTTCTTGTTCCTCAAAAACATATTATATCTTGAAATGTCATATTTTATAGTTATCCTCATATTGTTTCTCTCCCTTATTGAGTTCAGTTAAGATATTTTTAGTTGTCATAATCTACTATAACTAAATACATTATTTATTGATCAGTGTAATTTACATGCATGTAATTAATGATTGACTCATTGTAAATTAGAATTGGTTTACAAAATTAAGTGGTAACTACGTTTCCACTCATCATTCGTATAATCCAATTTAGTCAACATTGATCAATACTATTATATGCATCCCATTAAATGAACTAATCATTTGTATTGAAAATGAACTAATCATATAATGAACTAATCATTTGTAAGATTTGTTAACATATAACATGATTTTTTTTCATAAAATAGCATTGTTTGTACAAAAGAACAGTCTATACCACATGACCTTCATAAACCAAATGAGCCAATACTATTCGTACATAATGACGGTAATAATAACAAAACTCTAACAAACTAGATAAGTTAATGTCACTGTCACTCAGACAAACACTAGTGTAGTTGTTAACACAATCCATTTTGTCCTAGACTTTACTGTTAGGACCTTTGTGTCTAGCTAGAGGGGGGGGGGGTGAATAGCTTCTCTTGGATTTTGTCTACAGATTGTTAGCCAAAGCACAAGAAAAATATAGACAATAAGGAAAACAATGAAGGCAATGCTAACTCCCTTGATTTACTTGATCTCCACCTCCTTGAGGTGATTAATCCAAGGATCCACACCCACACAACCAAGCTCCACTATGCTTTTCTCCTTTTCAACTCAAGATTAAAGGTGGAGAAACCTTTACAAGATGATCTCTTCCTCTTACAAGATTAGAATGATTTTGGAGGAAGAGATTGAGAGTATGTAAGCTTAAAGATCTTAGAACAAGCAAGAAAGATCAAGAGAATCAAGTTGTTGTTGCTTCAAGCTCTGAAATCTGCTTTTGTATAACCCTCAACATCAGTCAACTGATAGTATAATTAGTCGACTGATGAGCTTCAACAGCTACCGTAGAAAACATCTAATTTCTGCCATCAGCCTTCAACGGTCACTTATCAGTCGACTGGGACCTGACCCAGTCGACTGATCATTCTGTTCATTGAAGCAATCGATTGAATCCACCGTATCAGTCGATTGATCCTCTCATCAGTCGACTGATACTTGATAAAACTCAGGTTTCATTTTTCCTTTGCGTAGACACAAGCCTTCAAACCCTTCCATCAGCCTCGCATCCTTAGGATGCTTCCGAGCTCTCGACTCCTCATCCTTGCGCTTGCCTTGAATGGTTTCCCTCGGCCTTGCCATGCTAAGTCTTCTTCTATCAATTCTTCATTTCTGGACTTAAACTCAAGTTTCGTATTAGATCACCAACATTGCCTAACTTAAACGTATTTAACCAAATATCAAAAGTAAATAATGTTTGGGGCATGAATGCACTAATATTTACTCAATCTCCTCAATCGTCTCCCTCAGCTCATTCTGTCACACATCGAGACGGGTCATCGTACATATCATCCTTAGCATGTGGAATTGAAAAATAATATTATTAGTATAAAACTGGCAATCCAATAACAAAACTGGTTCAATTCACATATATGCATAGGACAAACACACAGAATTATAAGCAAATAAGAAAAATAAAATTTCTTTATTTGAGAAGCTCTAGTTGACTAACACATTGGACTGGTCGATATGGAAATTAGATCTCTAAGTATTAGCTTATTCCTTTGTCCTCATTAGAATTGATCTAATTGGATATCTTGTTGTTATTGTTTAATTTAAGTCCATTTAAGTTCAAGTCAGACGTATTAATTAAACCAATTAGATTGGTTATAATATGGACTAAATTGGTTTGGTTAAACTAACCAATGGTTTAAACCAGACCCAACTTGATTGGACCAAACTGATCTGGTTAAATCAACAAATGGTTTGAACCAGACTATGATCTAATTGAACCAAACTAATCTGATTAAATGAACTAATGATTTAAATCAGATCATAATATAATTGAATCAATTATTCAAGTCCAAGTTCAAGTAATTTTCACATGAATTAATTAAAAGAAACAAAACACAAATAATTAAAGCAGTGAAAATATAAAAAAAACTATGTGCACAGTGTCTAAAAAAACTTAAGCATTTTTTCCTTTTTTATTAAAAAAAGCATACTGTGCTTGGTCATTTTTTTAAATCTCGATTACTTAATCGATTAAACCAAAAATTAATCGATTAAAAAATCACTATCACAACGAACGCGAGGTCGCCGACCACAGTGATCGTCGATGCTCAACGGCCACAGGCGTGGTGACGACCACTCGGGATGCAATCATAGGTGTACCCCCACAATGAGGCTCTGCTCGTGACACAGTCGCTTGCACACTAGCATGGGAAATAGTTACAGACTTGCAAATTTATTCAGAAAATTGCGAATCGAGTACTATTACTTGGTTCTTCTTCTCTCTCTGATAACATTGTGTTGGTGCAAGTTACATCAATGATATTCTCCTCTAAGTGTTTTAATGTTTGACAATTTACTTAAGTCAGTGATACATTGAACAGACAAAGGGGAGTTAAGAGAGGAATAACAAAATGGACCAAAGTCCTAGTGAATCTAGGCAATAAGTCCTGGTTCGGAGAATTGGGCACTAAGTCCTGATCGAGGATTGGGCACTAAGTCCTGGCAAAGGGCTGGGCACCGAAGACCTGCTCGGAAGGTGGGCACTAAGTCCTGGTCGAGGACTGGGCAAGAAGACCTGACCGAGGGTTGGTCACCGAAGTCCTAATCGAGGATTGGGCACGAAGACCTGGCCGAGGGTTGGGCACCGAAGTCCTGGACTTAGGGTTTGGGCACGAAGTCCTGGTCCGAGGGACTGAGCAACTTAGTTGAGCGATGACTAAGGACAGAAGTAGAGATGGGTCAGGGTTCGAACGTCTCGAGATCCGAGAGTATCGGAAGCTAAGCAAAAGTCCACCCGAAGGACTGGGTGGCAACCGTCTCCTGAATGGAGTAGGTGAAAGGGGTGTTCTCGGGGGTGGGAACTTGTGTCAGTTCGACCTAGGATTTCGTGGAAATCCGAAGTCAGAACCAAGTCCTTAAGGTTAATATTGTGTGTATATTTGGTTTGTATTCATGTATCTTACAGGTACCAAGAATGGAAGACAAAGCAGGGAAACAACACACAACACACTTGGTAGCTTGGAAGCCAGGCGCCCCCATTAATGGGGGCGCCCCCATGGAATCAGACGCCCCCATCAATAGGGACGCCTGACTCAAAGAAGAAAAAAAGGAGTTCGTGAAGAAAGCAGAATAGGCTTTCATTCAGGCGCCCGGGAGGATACAGGCGCCCGAGTTCATGTAGGCGCCCATGTCAAGGGTTTTATCAGCAGCGGCGAGTTCGGCGTGGGGATAAGGTTTGACCAAGTCTATAGGGGCGCCCCAACGTATTAGGCGCCCGAATGAAGCCTATAAAAGGGGCTTCGACCCCTCTGCTTCAGACACAACTTCCAAGAGCGATTCTGATCATTCTGACCGACGACAACGCGCTAAAGATGAGGCTCTACGACCGGGAGGCTCTAGGAGGAAGTGCGGGGCACTTCGGAGGTCCAGATCGGCCGAGTTTCAAATCAGCTTTTGTTCGATTTGCTTTTATTTTTCCGCACTTAAGTTTCTATTTGTGCTTGTAATTATCAACTGTAAGACGGGTTTTCTCCACCTCTGGAAATTCTGGAAAGGAGACCAATAGTGGACTCACGCCGAGTACATAGGCCTTGGACGTACTGACCCAGGGGGGTTGGGAATCAAGTAAATAAATCCCGCGTGTTCGTTGTATTGCTTTTATTCCTTCAGTTTATTTTCCGCTGCACTAACGCTCTGAGTCTAGAAAGATCGAAAGTTTTACGAAGTTTCCGAAGATTTTTCAACGGTCGATATTCACCCCCCTCTATCGACAGCACCGGTCCTACACATTGTTGCAATTTCCAAAGCATGAACTATAGAAACAAATTCTATAAATGTAAACACATACAGTGCTCTACGCTTGGAGAAGAAATCAGAGGAGGACTTTGCCATCAGAAGAACGATCATGAATGAATCGAAAAGTTCTTCAATATTCCACAAACAAATCCCTTGATATGTGATGTTCTTTTCTTCATCTTACAATGAACATATTGTTGGATCAAGAAAAATGATAGAGTGGGGGGGGGGTGAATATCGTTATAACTTTTCGGATAGAATAAAGAGCGACAACGAAGCGGAAATAATTAAATGCACACAGGAACACAAGATTTTTACTTGGTTCGGAGTCGTAGTCAGCTCCTACTCCAAGGCCCACGGTCATTGACCGTTTACTTTGGACAATACTATAATCGCGCAAAACAGGTTTACAAATTGAGTATCAAAATATTGCAGGAAATTAAACAAGTTACACTTTTCGTTACTGACGTCCGATGTGGATCGTATTTTGTAACGCCCCAAATTTTTCGCTCTAGCGTGGTAATAATGGAACATGTGGCCAAGAATAATATTATGAATTTAGGGGGGCAAGTTGTGAATAAGGAAATATTAGGCATTATCTTGACACGTAGTGGATGTGTGATAATTATGCTTAGGTATTATATTTAATGTTATGCTTAAGTATCCTACACATGTATGAATGAATAATGATATGCATATGCATGTGTATGAATTAAATAAGTAGCATTCTCTAGGTGGGCTTTGGTTATGCAGGCTTGGAAAAAATAACAAAAGGAAGAGAAAGCAAAAAGAAGAGGAGGTGCCAAGGATTGAACCTTGGACCTCAAAGAAAAGCCAAGCCTTAAGAATGCATATATAACCAATTCACCCAGTAGGGGAGTGCTATTAGGAGGAGATGGGAAATCATAGATGAATAGAAGATAAGTGAAGAGACACATGAAAATGAAGAGACACCATTGAAAGGGGTGGTTACCTTTTCACTCCCTATAAAAGAGCATGGAAAGGGAAAAATGCTTAAGGCATTTTCGGCCAAGAAAACTCCCATTTCTCTTCCACCAAACCTTTCCTCTTCCTCCTCTCCCTCACCGAGATTCTAGAGCCCCTTTGCTGCCCCCAAACCGAGCCTCACCACTCTAAGGAAACCGGGAAAAGAAGAAGGGAGGAACAAGAGGAAACACTAAGTTTAAAAGCCCTTTTTCTTCTCCAAAGGTTAGGACATCTTTTGGGATTTTAGCGCAAGTGGTAAGACTCCCTCACCTGCAACATAATGGCTTATTATGTGTATTTATGATCCCCTACAATTGCTTGTGATGTTGTGTGAAAAAAAAATGAAAGGAAAGACCATGAGGAACTTTCGGCCAAGGAAGTTTTTCTCACATTTTGTTATGTTTAAATTTAGATGATGATTCTACATGCTTGTTGCTACTTTCTCATAGTAGATGAGTGATGAATGAATGATGTTCGAACACCCTTCATGATGTAGAGGGCCAAATACCTCTCGGCCAAGGGGTGGAAGTAAGTTGTTGCATGTGCATGAAGTAGGGTTTTGTTCTTCCATGTATTCCCTAGCTTATGTAATATTTTTGGCCAAGAAATTTGGTAGAATCTATGCTAAATGACCTCTGTAATATTTGGCCAAAGGGCCTTAATTTAGGCCTTAAAACAGATTTATAAACCCTCATGAGGTTATAGATGCTTCAAGTGATATACATGTGATATATGTGTTTGTTTCATGTTGTACCTTTCGGGTAGCCCCTGATCTAGGCCTTTCGAACCTAAATTCATGTTTATTTTTAGGTTGTGATGCTTAGAAAAATGTTACATGTACCCTCATGCCATGTTAACCTAAGTAGAGTTACAAGCATGCACCTAAACTAAGGTTTAGTGAAGATTTGGACTACTCTTGTACTTGTACATGACTCCTTATGTAAAGTATGCTTTTATTTCCATGATTATATGACTTTTATGCTATGTTTACCTAGCTATGAGTTTCGACCAACTACTGGAATGAGGGTTAAAAATAGATTCAATTACAAATCATGTACCTAAACTAATGTGTAATGAAGTCTAGACTATCCTTGTACTTGTAAATGACCTCTTATGAAAAGTATACCTTTATTTCAATGTTGTGTGAATTTTATGCTATGGAACCTCTCCTATAATGTTTCGGCCAGCATGTGTTAAGGTAGGAAAGGAAAGCTAAAACTAATGTATTGCCTTGCCTAAGACAAGTATGTATATGAATGATGTGTTGGTAAGACTAGCATGATGTTTGCTTCACTTATATGTGTTTAAAGAAAAGTCTTATAATGTCATGCTATTTATGTTAATGATTATGCCAGGAAAAGTATGTCTATACTTATGAATGATTGAATGTCCATAGTACATTCTTTATGAAAGGAAGAAAGAAAAGGAATGAATGCATGTATGTATTTTACTTTAAAGAATGACTTGTACCGGGTCTTGAAAAAGATCCACGGTTCTGGACTACCGAAGCTGTCCGTAGGCTGAAAGATAGTAAGCCTAGAATGTAGGCCCCTGTAGGTCGAGATTAGCTACCTCGCATCCTACATAGGGGTATGCGCACAAAATAAAGAATGGGTCCAAGCCGGGGACCCCAAGAAAGATGATGTATGCTTATGTTGAAATATTACTTATTATGTTTTCTAAAAAGCATCCTAATTGTCTATGCAATGCATATGTCCTATGTTTATATGCCTTCATATGTTTATGTATTTTTTTGCTATGCATAAGATGTTATATGTCTCTCAAATGCATGTGACGTATGGATTTAGTGAGTAGGAAAGAGCTTACTAAGTTTCATATTTATAGTTGTTTGCTTATGTTGCAGATCAACATAGAAATTACTAAAGAAAGGGAAGCTGCAGGAAGGGCTAATGTGTGTGGTGGTGACTTGGCTGATCGATCCATTTTTGTGCCATTTATAGACTTAGCACTTACTTTTATAAGAAAGCATGTGTTATACCTTATACTTGTTACTTGTTATCTCTATTGAAGTTTATTTAAGACATGGATGTTACTAGATGTTACATGATTAATATTTACACTCCTTCTCCTTTGCATAAGATTATATTTATGTTTTATTTCCGCTGCAATGTTTTTGAATCAGATGCTATACTATAAGTTAAATTAAGTAGGAGTAGTAGGAATAAGGTAACGCGCCGCCTTAACGGTAAAGGGCGGGTGTTACATATTTCGGAGCAGAGGGACGTCGTCGGCGCTGGAATCTCGATGTCGGAGTTTGCTGGGGCGTAGCGCTTGAACGAAAAGTTTTGGAGCGTTAGAAACCTGTGTTGTTGAAGCCTTGGGGTCGAGCCCCTCTTATAGTACTCTATCGGGCGCCTGATGGGTTGGGGGCGCCTGACACGTGCCCTCCGATTTGCGAATCGTTATCCGCGGGCTCGGTCAAAGCTTATCCACGGGCTCGGTCAGCGCTTATCCGCGGGCTCAGTCAGCCTCTTTCTCTTGTTATCGTCCGGCAGACCCTCCCTTCACACACCCCTCTATCGTTTATCTCGATCCAACAAGTGGTTTATCTCTGAACACAAGTAAAAATCATGTGTTCCTGTGTGCATTTAATTATTTCCTGCAAGTGAAGTCCTCACTTGCAGGCATCACCTAAGTCAGCACCTAATTATTAGTCGAAGGACTAATAATTACAGTGGTAGCTGTCTTGGTTCTGATTTCGGGTCTCCCAAATGGAACCCTAGGTCGAACCGACGCCTACTGTTCCCTCGACGGGGAACGCATCCTCACCTACTCCTCTCAGGAGAGTTTACCTTTTACCAACCGGCTCCTCCGGTTGGACTTTTGCCCGATCCACTTGACCAGGTCTTCGTGCCCAACTTATGGTCAGGTCTTCGGTGCCCAGCTCCTTGCCAGGACTTCGTGCTCAGTCCTCGACCAGGACTTCTTTGCCCGACTTCCGGTCAGGTCTTCTTGCCCAGTCCTTGACCAGGACTTCTTTGCCCAACCCTTTGCTAGGACTTCTTACCTAGTGTACCTAGGGCTTCTTCCTGCATACTTAGTAAACAAATTAGAACATAATAACATCTTAACTCTTGAACCCTTTGCCATTATCAAAACCCAGGTTTGACTTAGGTGCTGCCTGCACCATCAATCTCCCCTTTTTGATTTATGGCAACCTGGATCAAAAAGTTAAGTTAACCAAAAGGTAAATTACCAGTTTTAATTTCCTTCCCTTGGCAGAAATCTCCCCTTGAGTTTTTCAAACATTCGTGGGGTTTTTGAAAAAATTTCTAAGTCTTTGTTGAAAAGTTTTTCAGGTTTTCATTACTTAGAAAATTTTCAAAACGGGATTTAAGTTAGAAAATTTTTCCAAAATATTTTGAGTTGGGCACTTAGAAAATTTTTCAACATATTTAGCACTTATAAAATTTTCAACACATTTTGAAGTTAACACTTAGATAATTTTCCACCAAAAAAAAATTTAGAGTAAGTACTTAAAAATAATTTCGAAAACACTTTTGAGTTAAGAAAAATTTTCAAAACACTTAGTTTTTACACTTTAGAATAATTTTCTAAATTGATTTTGAAGTTTTAGCATTTAGAAAATTTTCAAGCAGTTTTAATACTTAGAAAAAATTTTCAAGCACACATTTTAATTTATAACTTAGAAAAATTTTCTAGAAAATTTTTAGAGTAAGTACTTAGAATATTTTGAAAAAAAATTAACTTTCAGAAAGGAACTTAAGTACTTAAAGAACTTTACTTTTTGAAAAAGGAGATAAAAGTTTTTGAAAAAAATTTAATTTGAAAAAAAATTTAAATTTTAAAACCTCCTTTTCTCTCATTTCCAATCTCTCCCCCTTTGCCATATATCAAAAAAATATAGCACGAAAAATGAGTAATCAAAGTAAGGTGCTGTACTGAACCAATTCTAAGTTTAAACTGGACCAAATCAATTTGAATTTCCTCTTTCGGGTCCTATCTAACCCAGTTAGCTACTTACTAACTGTTATAAACAGTAGCTTTCACTAGGGTTAGTCAAGTTAAGTGATCTGATCAAGTTAGATTTCTAAGCTTAACATTTAACCTGATTACTGTTTAATTGGTATTTATCACCCCAATTACTGTAGATGCACTGACTTAAAGTATCTTGAATCAAGGCATAGACCTAACCATCTCAACCTAATCTAGGTTATCAATCAAAAGTACCCTAAGGTACTTGTGAGATGCTGGCTTCTAGATCTATAGGTGCATGCAGTTCTAGAGTTAGGGCCTAGGCTAAGTCCATTTGCGAAAAAGCCCTAGATTTGAAGGGGGTAAGTTTTGAAAAAAACTAAGTCGGAAAATCATTTTAAATGAATAAAGAAAATGATTTTGCAAATTGAATAAGAAATAAAACAGTTTTTGAAAAGAAACATAATTAGAGCAGTCCTATTCTACCAAGCATAACCCTAACTGCCTTCTTAGTGAGCTGAACTCTGACTCAGGTAAGGGTTTGTTGAATATATCAGCTAAGTTATATTTTGAGTCTACATGCTTAAGGACTATCTCACCCCTGACTGCATGATCTCTTACGAAGTGGTGTTTAACTTCTATGTGTTTAGTTCTAGAGTGTTAGATTGAGTTCTTAGTTAGATTAATTGAACTTATATTATCAATGTAGACTTGGGTTTGGGTGTAGTCAAGCTGGAAGTCCTTAAGAGTGTGCATCATCCATAAGAGTTGTGCTACACACTCTCCTAAAGCAATATACTCAGCTTCGGTTGTGGATAGAGCTACGTAGTGTTGCTTTCTACTGCACCGCTCACTAGACTGTTTCCTAAAAGTTGGCAGCTTTCACTTGTACTCTTTCTATCTAGTTTGCAACCTGCATAGTCAGAATCCGAGTATCCTGACAGGTCAAAAGTTGAGGTCCTAGGATACCAAATCCCTACATTTAGGGTGCCCTTGATGTATCTAAGTATTCTTTTTAGAGCTGCTAAGTGTGTTTCCTTAGCACAGGTTTGGTATCTAGCACACATTCCTACAGTAAAAAGGATATCAGGTCTGCTGGCTGTAAGGTACAGTAGACTTCCAATCATACTTCTATAGAGTTTAAGGTTTACTGGTTTACCATCAGGGTCACTATCTATTTTTACATTTGTGGCCATGGGGGTACTTATGCTTTTGGAGTTATCCATTTTAAATTTCTTTATTAACTCCTTAGCATATTTAGATTGATGGACATAGTTTCCATCCCTAGTTTGTTTAATTTGTAATCCTAAAAAGATGTTGAGCTCACCAACTAAGCTCATTTCGAATTCGTTTTCCATTATTTTTATAAATTCTTTTAAGAAATTTGAGTTGGTGGATCCAAAAATTATATCGTCAACATAGATTTGGGAAATAAAGATGTCTTTTTCTAAGGTTTTAACAAAAAGAGTTGATCAATTTGTCCTTGGTTAAATTCCTTAGAAATGAGGTAGGTTGATAGACATTCATACCATGCCCTAGGTGCTTGTTTTAGTCCATACAGTGCCTTATTGAGTCTGTAAACATGGTCAGGCTTTTCTAAGTCCTCAAAACCAGGGGTTGTCCTACATAGACTTCTTCTCTAATAAATCCATTTAGAAAAGCTGATTTCACATCCATTTGGTAGAGTTTAAATCCTTTATGGGCTGCAAAGGCTAGCAACATTCTAATAGACTCAAGTCTGGCTACTGGGGCATAGGTTTCATCATAGTCTAACCCTTCGACTTGACTGAACCCTTTAGCTACTAAGCGGGCTTTATTTCTAACTATTTCCCCTTGGTCATTTAGCTTATTCCTAAAAACCCAATTAGTGTCAATAATGGATTTGCCCTCAAGTTTAGGTACTAGTTCACATACTTGGTTCCTTTCAAATTGGGCTAACTCCTCTTGCATTGCTATGATCCAATCAGAATCAGGTAAGGCTTCCTCTATAGTCTTAGGTTCGATTTCCGAAATCAGTTCAATTTGACTAAGATTTCTATAGGAAGACCTAGTTCGGACTCCTAAGGTTGGATCACCCACAATTTGATCAGTTGGATAACTGAGTCTGGGTTTCCTAGTTCTTCTATTGCTTGGTTCAGCCTCAGGTCCGGCTAGACGGTTCGGTTCAGTATTTGGTTCAACTACTTGGGTTGATTCAATTGTTGGTTCAGTTAACTCGGTAGTTGATTCTATAGTTAGTTCATTTAGAGGTTCAACCAGTGGTTCAGTAATTTGTTCATTATCATCATGATCAATATTTGATGGGTTTAAATCTGCAGCTACCGCAGTATCAGAGCCTTCACTTGCAGGAGATTCGGGCGCTTAGGCCCTGTGAAGAACCTTCACTTGCAGACGATCAGTCCTTCGACCCTGCAACTCAGGTTAGTCCCAAAAACATAGTAAGTAATAATTACAGCGGTAGCTGTCTTGGTTCTGACATCAGGTCTCCCAAATGGAACTCTAGGTTAAACCGACGCCTACTATTCCCTCGACAGGGAACGCGTCCTCACTTACTCCTCTCAGGAGAGTTTATCTTTTGCCAACCGACTCCTCCGGTTGGACTTTTGCCCGATCCACTTGACCAGGTCTTCGTGCCCAACTTCCGGTCAGGTCTTCGGTGCCCAGCCCCTTGCCAGGACTTCGTGCCCAGTCCTTGACCAGGACTTCTTTGCCCGACTTCCGGTCAGGTCTTCTTGCCCAGTCCTTGACCAAGACTTCTTTGCCGAGCCCTTTTCCAGGACTTCTTGCCTAGTGTACCTAGGGCTTCTTCCTGCACACTTAGTAAACAAATTAGAACATAATAACATCTTAACTCTTGAACCCTTTACAATTATCAAAACCCAGGTTTGACTTGGGTGCTGCCTGCACCAACAATCTCCCCCTTTTTGATTTATGGCAATCCGGTTCAAAAAGTTAAGTTAACCAAAAGGTAAATTACTAATTTTAATTTCCTCCCCTGGAAGGAATCTCCCCCTGAGTTTTTCAAACATTCGTGGGGTTTTTGAAAAAGTTTCTAAGTCTTTGTTGAAAAGTTTTTCAGGTTTTCATTACTTAGAAAAATTTCAAAACGGGATTTAAGTTAGAAAAATTTCCAAAATATTTTGAGTTGGGCACTTAGAAACTTTTCAACATATTTAGCACTTAGAAAATTTTCAACACATTTTTGAAGTTAATACTTAGAAAATTTTCCACCAAAAAAAATTTAGAATAAGTACTTAAAAATAATTTCGAAAACACTTTTGAGTTAAGGAAGAATTTTCAAAACACTTAGTTTTTACACTTAAGAGAAATTTTCTAAATTGATTTTGAAGTTTTAGCATTTAGAAAATTTTTAAGCAGTTTTAATACTTAGAAAAAATTTTCAAGCACACTTTTGAATTTATAACTTAGAAAAATTTTCCAGAAAATTTTTAGAGTAAGTACTTAGAATATTTTGAAAAAAATATTAACTTTCAAAAAGGAACTTAAGTACTTAAAGAACTTTACTTTTTGAAAAAGGAGATAAAAGTTTTTTGAAAAAAAATTAATTTGAAAAAAATATATATTTTAAAACCTCCTTTTCTCTCCTTTTCAATCTCTCCCCCTTTGCCATATATCAAAAAAATATAGCAAGAAAAATGAGTAATCAAAGTAAGGTGCTGTACTGAACTAATTCTAAGTTTAAATTAGACCAAATCAATTTGAATTTCCCCCTGTTTGAAAAACTCAAGTGGTGATTTCTTCCAGGGGGAGGACATTAAAACTGGTAATTTACCTTTTGGTTAACATAACTTTTTGAACCGGGTTGCCATAAATCAAAAAGGGGGAGATTGTTGGTGCAAGCAGCACCTAAGTCAAACCTGGGTTTTGATAATGGCAAAGGGTTCAAGAGTTAAGATGTTATTATATTCTAATTTGTTTAATAATTGTGTAGGAAGAAGCCCTAGGTACACTAGGCAAGAAGTCATGGCAAAGGGCTGGGCAAAGAAGTCCTGGTCAAGGATTGGGCAAGAAGACATGACCGGAAGTCGGGCAAAGAAGTCCTGGTCGAGCACTGGGCACGAAGTCCTGGCATGGGGCTGGGCACCGAAGACCTGACCGGAAGTTGGGCACGAAGACCTGGTCAAGTGGATCGGGCAAAAGTCCAACCGGAGGAGCCGGTTGGCAAAAGGTAAACTCTCCTGAGAGGAGTAGGTGAGGACGCGTTCCCCGTCGAGGGAACAGTAGGCGTCGGTTCGACCTAGGGTTCCATTTGAAGGATCGATCGTGTCCGCTAGAGGGGGGGTGAATAGCGGTTCTTCGAAGCTTTCTTCCTACACGGTTAGTATGCGCAGCGGAAACAATAATATTAAACAATAACAACGAAGAAATCACTGCTAAAAACCTATTTACTTGGTATCCACCCCGGCCGGGTGACTAATCCAAGAATCCGTCAGTGGATCACTCCCCGGATAACCTCCGGCTAGCTCTCGTCGCTCCTTGTGGGTGGAGAAACCACACCACAACACCTTTGACAATCTTGAGCCCAAAGACTACTAACTTGCCTTTATCCAAGAAAAGTTTCGTCAAGAAACTCAGCCACCCCGAAGTCCTCTTTAAATAGAACTCGGGGCTGATTTCTCGCTACCAGTCGACTGCCCCCAGGGCAGTCGACTGGTGCCAGCCAAATTCGACCGTTGACACTCCCAACGTTCGAATTTGCCAGCTCACCAGCCACCTACCAGTCGACTGCCCCCAGGGCAGTCGACTGGTCCCTAGCTGAATCCCTTCCCGAGTACATTCACACAGCACTCGACCCTCACGACTCGACTGACTCCTCCACCGCAGCCTTGACTATTGCTTTCGCGCCCTCTTTATCTTCGGCTCCCGTCCCTCGGATGCACGCAAGCCTCCAGCTTGCCTCCATGTCATCCTTCACGCATGCCTCGAAGTCCGCACCCATCAACTCATCGTCCCTGCTCTCTAAGGTCCCTCGGATGCACACACAAGCCTCCAGCTTGCCTCCATGCCATCCTTCACCGTACCGAGGCCGTCCAGTCAAGTCCATATGTGTAACCTGTACAACCTGCACACTGTACATACACATATAAGTACACAAGGGTAAACCTAACTTAAACCCTTTGCCAAAACATCAAAACCTATGGTCACTCCGGACCATCTTGGGGCCAATTGATCCAACACCATTTGGGAGACTCGAAGTCAGAACCAAGATAGCTATCGTTGTAATTATTAGTCCTTCGACTAATAATTAGGTGCTGACTTAGGTGCTGCCTGCAAGTGAAGACTTCACTTGCAGGAAATAATTAAATACACATAGGAACACAATATTTTTACTTGTGTTCAGAGATAAACCAATTGTTGGATTGAGATAAATGATAGAGGGGGGGGTGCGAAGGGAGGGTCTGCCGGAGGATAACAAGAGAAAGTAGACTGCGACTGTCGAAGTCCGAGAAATCGATTGAACAAAGTCGGAGAAATGGTTAGTAGAGTGTCTTGTACTGTGGTAGTAAAGAGTAGGTCATCAATCTTGACAAGGTTGTTATAAAATTTTGCACACAGGGTTGAGTTTACCAGATGTGTACAGAAAACTAGGCGGTCTAGTTGGTAAAAGTTGATTGCGTCCATTGCCAAGAGATAGGATTGGGTGAAGAATTGTCTATTCAAAAAACTAGTCTTAATCGGCTTGTAAGTTGTTTGGGCAAATTTATTAAACAATTCTAGGTTGGGAAACCTCGGGTCGGGGCTAGGTTCGGCCACGGGGTTGGGTTGAGAGACACGTCGTTTTCTAAGTATATAAAAGAAAATGATGCATTTAATACAAAAAATAAAAAGGAAATTACTTGAAAATGCATAATTAGATTGATACTGGGGTGGCATTTTCGAAGTAGAGCGTGAGAGAGGAGCGTCCGGGAGCCTTGGGAAGAAGAGGAGTGAAGGAGAGTTTTAATTTTGGTGTGGGGGAAGTGGAAGGAGCCATGCTCCTTATATAGTGTTATACGGGCGCCCGATAGGTCATGGGCGCCCGAGTTCATTGGGGCGCCCGTAAGGTCACGGGCGCCCGGGTCAGACGGCAGGCTTTTGGCAGAATTGACTACCTTGGATGAAGAGACAGACTTGGGCGCCCGATAGGTCATGGGCGCCCGGGTCAAGTGGGTAGGGTTGACAACTTTCGCTGTCTCGGTCGAAGGGAAAGCTGGGGACGCCCGACAGGTCACGGGTGCCTAACAGTAGTTTGACTATTGACCAATTTGACCATTTGACCAGATTTTACCATTTTGACCCGGTTTGACTCTTTTGACTAACTAACACTTTGGTCAATAAGTTCTAATTTGCATGTTTTAGTACAAAAAAAGATGAATTTTAATTAGATCCTAACCTTCTCACCCAGTGTATAGTTATCAATCATGTTGACCTTATGGGTTTTGTGAGATATGTTTTAATAGAAGTAAGAAATTTATTTTGAAAAGCCATGATTAATTTTGAAAAGTTAAATTTAATTTTAAAAACAATTGATTATGCTTTAAATTTATTTTTGAAAAAAATAGTTGATTCTAAGATTAATTGAAATCTGTGTTAGATTCAAATCTGACAATAGTAAAGTGAATTTGGTTTTCAAAAATCGGCTTCCAGGTCTTGGCGAGGCACTAGGCCTTCTTTGGTCGTAGCCTTATTGGATCATCAACCATTTCCTTGACAAAGCCTTTTATTGAAAATCCATCTTCAAGTTACTCCTTGAAAGATTTTGATCTAACAAGTTTGGGTCTTGGATCAGTAGCTTCGGCTAGTTTCGCCAAAATGGCTTCCCTAACGTACTATCATCTCACCTCCACCCAATACTATGTTATTCAAATTTTAGTTAATCGGTTTAGTCCTTAATCTAACCAGTCCTAGGTCTAAGCATGGTAATTTGTAGAAAATAAATAAACAAGTAAGCATGCAATTTTTACAATAAGAAAAGAATTTATCTAACTATAAAGATTGTTTTTATGTTGGCTCCCCCTGGACTAAAGCCACGGTAGTGATTAGGCAAGATATGAATCTTGTCCTTGGGGATCCAATACTGGTTTGGTCCAGCTTGGTTGCTCAGGCAAAGTTTGGGTACCCATGCCTGAACTTTGGGTCTAGATTGATTCAGTACAACATAGTATGACCTTTGTCTAGCCTTGGTTCGATACCCTAACCCGGATCGATTTAGAACTTACTTCTGTTTTCCAAGGATCATGTCAAGACCCTTGGATCCCGAAGTGAATCGTTCTAAAGCCGCTCTAAGGTCCTTGACTTGAGTTTTCAAGGAGGAGTTCTCTTTCTCAAGCTTTTCAACTTGAGTAGAGGCTCCTTCTTGAACCTTCTCGGCCAAAGATCTAGAGTTAGCTCCCTCTTTCAGGAGTTTTACTTCCCGTCGGAGGGACTCGACTCGGATTTTGGCTTTCGCCAAGTTACGAGATAGGTAGGCAATTAACTTTGATAATTCTACTTCAGAGTAACCACTTACATTTATTTTGCCGTTTTCCGAAATTGTGAGCCTTCCGTCGTCCATCTCCGATTCCGATTCGGTGTCGATGTCTTCCGAAGCGGTCAAGGCAAGAAGGTTCGATTGTGGGGCCTCTTCTTCTTCTTCGGATGAAGTTTCGTCCCACGTGGCTTGAAGAGCCTTCTTCCTTCGAGTCTTCTTGGCCTCCTTCAGATTAGGGCACTCCGATTTGTAGTGTCCCTTCTTGTTGCATTCGTAGCAGGTTACGTTAGATTTGGTCTTAGATGGCTCAGCTGGATCATCCTTCTTTCGGTTGGCTTTTCTTCTGTTGGTCTGATGCTTCAGCTCCTTGTAGTAGTCCCGAGTAAGCCGAACCAGCTTGGGTCAATCCCCTTCACTGTCTTCTGAGTCTGAGTCTGAGTCAGACTTGGGTGCAGGTTGAGGCTTTTTCTTGGCCACCTTTCCTGTTTTTCCTGCAAGAAAAGCAATACCTTTCTCGGCTAAGGTGCAGTTAGTCTGCTCATGTAATTCAAGTTCAGAAAATAATTCGTCTAATTTAATTTTGGAAAGGTCCCTTGAAACTTTGTAAGCATCTACCATAGATGCCCACAAAGTATTTCTCGAGAAGACGTTTAGGGTATACCTGATAAGGTCACGGTTTTCTACCTTATGATCGATTGTATGTAGACCGTTCATCAGCTCCAGGATCCTGGCGTGGAGCTTGGCTGCTGACTCGCCTTCGTTCATTTTGATTGTGTATAATTTGTTCAGCAGTAGGTCCCTTTTGCTGATTCGAGTGTCGGAGGTTCCTTCGTGCAATTCGATCAACTTACTCCAGAGTTCCTTCGCACTGTTGAAGGGTCCCACCCGGTTCAGTTCTTCTTTAGTTAGTCCGCATTGGAGTGTCTGGGTTGCCTTTGCATCAGCCTCGATCTTCTTCTTCAGCGAGGCGTCCCATTCTGTGTAATGTTGTGCCACTTCTTCAGCGTTCTTGGGGATTTCCAAACCAGATTGGATTATGATCCACATATCCACATAAGTTTTCAGGTGGACTTCCATCCAACTCTTCCAATAGGAGAAGTCTTCTCCATTGAAGAGTGGTGGTCTGGCTGTACTGAAACCCTCTTGCATGGTCATTTAGAATTTCTGAAATAACAACAAAAAAGGAGAAATTCTGTCCCAAGGCTTGGTCTTGGATTAGTAATGCAGGAATAAGATAATTTAAAAAAACGATCGAGTGGTGTTGCATGAACTTCGATTAACGAGAAAAATTCGAAAGAAAATGAAATGGAAAATTTCATAAATTTCGAAAAACTCCCAAATTGGTGGTTGCACCAAATTTGAGCTACCCCGCTCTGATACCACTTGTTGGATCGAGAAAAACAATAGAGGGGGGGTGAATATCGTTAAAACTTTTGATAGAATAAAGAGCAAAAACGCAGCGGAAATAATTAAATGCACACAGGAACACAAGATTTTTACTTGGTTCAGAGTCGCGGTCGGCTCCTACTCCAAGGCCCACTGTCCTTGACCGTTTACTTTGGGCAATACTATAATCGCGCAAAACAGGTTTACAAATTGAGTACAGAAATATTGCAGGAATGAAACTAGTTACACTTTTCGTTACCGACGTCCGATGTGAATCATATTTCGGAGTAGAGGGACGTTGTCGGCGCTGGAATCTCGAAGTCAGAGTTTGCCGGGGCGTAGCGGTTGAACGAAAAGCTTTGGAGCGTTAGAAAACTGTGTTGTTGAAGCCTTGGGGCCGAGCCCCTTTTATAGTACTCTATCGGGCGCTTGATGGGTTGGGGGCGCCTGACACGTGCCCTCCGATCTGCGAATCCTTATCCGCGGGCTCGGTCAGCGCTTATCCTCCCCACTTGGGCGCCTGAGCTGATGGGGGCGCCCGTGAGCTCACGGGTGCCTGATCCTCCTTGGTTCAGTGGCTTTGCAGCTATGTTTTTGGTTTTGCCTTCACTCTTGGGCGCTCGTATCTTTACGGGCACCTGAGCCCACTCGGGCGCCTGACTCCATTCGGGTGCCTAGGCCTAGCGAAGAACCTTCACTTACAGACGATTAGTCCTTCGACCCTGCAACTCAGGTTAGTCCCAAAAACATAGTAAGTAATAATTACAGCAGTAACTGTCTTGGTTCTGACTTCGGGTCTCCCAAATTGAACCCTAGGTCGAACCGACGCCTACTGTTCCCTCGACCGGGAACGCGTCCTCACCTACTCCTCTCAGGAGAGTTTACCTTTTGCCAATCGGCTCCTCCGGTTGGACTTTTGCCCGATCCACTTGACCAAGTCTTCGTGCCCAACTTATGGTCAGGTCTTCGGTGCCCAGCCCCTTGCCAGGACTTCGTGCCTAGTCCTCGACAAGGACTTCGTGCCTAGTCCTCGACCAGGACTTCTTTGCCCGACTTCCAGTCAGGTCTTCTTGCCCAGTCCTTGACCAGGACTTCTTTGCCCAGCCCTTTGCCAGGACTTCTTGCCTAGTGTACCTAGGGCTTCTTCCTGCACACTTAGTAAACAAATTAGAACATAATAACATCTTAACTCTTGAACCCTTTGCCATTATTAAAACCCAGGTTTGACTTAGGTACTGTCTGCACCAACACATATCATCCACTTCTATTGTACTTGGCCGAATCTTGCATAGAGACTTTACATACACGAGACGAACCCTTTCTCTTTGACCTTGCACAAACCTCACACACAGCTTATCTCAAACGATCTCCATTAGCTTGGATGCACACACATAGCTTGCCCTCTCTTTTAACCTCCCCTTTGCCTTGGAAGCAAGAACACATATATATAGGGGGTAGAAGGTCTCTTCTCCTTCTTCCATTAATGGAGGAAGTTAAGTGGATTGGAAGAGGAAGGGAAAGGAGCACCTTTTCACCATCCTAACTCAAACCAAATCTATGGAGATCGAGGAGGAAGAAAAGATTATCTATGGAGATCGAGAATGAAGGAAATATGGAAGGGAAAAACGAAAAGTAAATGGAAAGAGAGCATAGAGGTCCCGCTACAAGACATTTGACAGATTAACCCAACACCATTGTGTTTTGATGAAAATTTTGAGATGTTGGTGGTAGGTGCTGGAGTTAGGAAGATGAGAAGGCATCACTTCCCCTTCCTCTTCCAATTAATTCTTCCATTTATGGAGGAATGGGAAGAGTCATTGTACCCCTATATATGTTCATCCAAAGCAATCTAAAAGGGGTACGAGAGGAGGTAAGAACAAGATTGGAAGTGGGTTTTGGTTCGTGAATATATTAAGGGTGCGTTTGGTTGGGAGTTATCCTTGATAACCTTGGTTATCCATCCAATGTTATCAACAAAAATCTTGTTTGGTTTAGGTAATCAGCGATTCCCAAGTAATGATCGATGTCCGACACATCAGCAAAAGAGGCATGTAACCAGGAATCGGAAAACCTTAGGAAAGTAAGGTTTTTCTTGATTCCGGGGTTATGAAACTTATCTTTCCAAAATTATCCTCGAATATTTACATTTAAGACAAAAATAATCGTTACAATTTATTAACTTCCGAAAGCATTATTCGCGACCGACGACCAACAACGACGACCGACGACCACCGCCGACGGCCGACGACGACCGTCGCGACCGCCGCCGGCCGGCGACGACCGCCGCCGGCCGGCGACGACCGCCGCCGGCCGGCGACGACCGCCGCCGGCCGGCGACGACCGCCGCCGGCCGGCGACGACCGCCGCCGGCCGGCGACGACCGCCGCCGGCCGACGACGACCGCCGCCGGCCGACGACGACCGCCGCCGGCCGACGACGACCGCCGCCGGCCGGCGACGAACTCCGGCGGCCGGCGACGACCGCCGGCGACTGCCGGAGGCCAGCGACGACCGTCGGCGGTCGGCGACGACCTCAACGGGCAACCACCGCCGGAGGCCGACGACCACAGTTGGAGGCCAACAACCTCAGCGGGCGACCACTATCGGTGCCCGATGACCACAGCCGGTGACCACCGCCGCCGCCGACGATCGTCGACGGCCGACGATCGTCGACGGCCGACGACGATCGCCGGCGGCCGACGACGATCGCCGGCGGCCGACGACGACGACCGTCGACGACACCGACTGCCGGCCGGCGATCTACGCCGACGATCGACGTCCTTAAGTCTAAAAAAATAAAATTATCTAAATAAATTCTAAAGGGTAATACGATAAAATATTATATTAGGTTATAGACTATTACCTCCAAACAAACAAAATTTTATTTGATTACCTAAATTGAACTAAACAACATCAGGTTATGTTTCATTCCCCATAATCTTGATTATGTGATTACTTGATAATGACATAACCGAGGTTATATATGATAACTTGAACCAAACGCACCCTAAGAAGTGTTCGTCATCGTGACCTTCTTGCCGACGACGAGTTATCCAAGTCTTCAATAGTTTCTTCCTCGTCGATCATTTTTTTTAGTTCTTGAAGTCTTCAACAGTTTCTTCCCCGCCGATCACCTTTCTTCCCCGCCGATTACTGTAAATGTTTACTGTTTTTTTTTGTATTTCATGCTAGTGATCTAACATTAGTATCAGAGCTCTTAGATTTGTAAAAGCATGAAATTTTCGAAATCATATCTGTTCACTCGATTGCGCGACTGTTCTTTTTGGTGGTTTCTCTCTATTCACCTCGCTGACCCAACGACCGTCTCTATCATGTAGAAGAAATCATGGCAATGGCTGTTGTTTGGGCTGGCTGTTATGACAAGTGACTTCTATTGCTGGAAAGCACCGGCGATCAAACTGAATCGGCCGACAACTCGCATTTGTTGCGACCACAGAGAAGTTTTTAATCAATTAAAATTATAGTTTAATCGATTGAAATATATGTAATCGATTGAAAAACAGATCTGATCGATTAAAACAGTCTTTAATCGATTAAGAGAGATACTTAATCGATTAAAAAAAGTATGAATCGATTAAGATAAATGTTAATTAATTAAAAAAGGAATGCTTATTGATTAAGAAATATGTTGATCGATTAAGATGAGGAAAAGTTTGATTTAAGTAAATCAAATAAATAAATAATAATAATAAAAAGCAAGCAGAGGGATGCAAGCAAGCAGAGGGATGCCATGATGAAGGATCAAACAGTAAACCTTCTGAAGAAGGTTAACGCTCTACCACTAAGCTGTAATGATATTTATTTTTATATCTGGTTTAATTAATTTGAATCAGATTATCTAATTAGATTTAAGTTTGGTATAATCAGATTTGGTTGGTCCAATCAGACCAGGTCTGGTTCAAATCATTAGTTGGTTCAACCAAACCAGTTTGATCAATCAAAAGGTTGAACTTAAACTTAAATGAGCTTAGGTGAAATAACAACAATAGAGTATCCAAATCGATCAGTCCAGTATGATAGTCAAGTGTAGCTACTCAAATAAAGAAAACTTATTTTTTCTTATTTGCTTGTGTACTTTTTCTATGCATATATGTGAATCGAAAAAGACTGGTTTTGTTATTAGTTTGTCAGTTTTGCACTGACAATATTATTTTTCAATTCCAGATGTCGCATGAGATATGCACTATGATTCGTTGCTATGAGCGATGTCGTGAGCTAATGGAGTAGATAGAGGAGGTTAACTATAGTCTGATTCTCAAAATCCAAGGAAATATAGGAAAGTTGGATCGACTATTTTGGAAACTTGAGCAGGAAGAGTTTCCAATCTTGGTGACTACAGAATCGGAGCATTGATTCGTTCATTGCTAAGACGTGCGAGAGAAGTTGCACACCAGATATGGGAACGCTATGAATGTCATATCTCATTTACTGAGTTATGTAAGCAGCTACTTTGCCATGAGTTTCTAGAGGATCTAGAAGATTCTGAGGAAGACCCAGAACAAGATCTTGAAGATTTTGTGCAGGATCTAGAGGAAGACTCTGAAATATTTGAGGAAGATCCTAAAATATTTGAGGAAGTTCCTAAAATATTTGAGGATGATGTTAAAATGTCTGAGGAAGATCCTGATATTGAAATGTTTGAGGAAGATCCTAAAATATTTGTGGAAGATCCTATAGAAACTGTGGAACATCCTGAAACTGGTCGATTTGAGATGAACGAGAGAATGATGACCACTGTCATGGTATTTTTTTTTATTATGGGAGTAATATCAGCTTATCTAGTTCATTAAATTCTGTTGTTGTCATTGTGTATGAATTGAATAAGCTCATTTAATAAAGTTGTATAGATACTGTTGTTATGAGCGGATAGTGATATACTTTAATGAAAAAGTTATGTTATATGTTAACTAACTTAAAAATGATTAGTTCATTTAATGATTAGTGCATTTTATGATAGGTTCATATTCAATACATATGATTAGTTCATTCTATGATTAGTTCATATTCAATACAAATGATTAGTTCGTTTGATGGGATGTATATAATATAATTGATCAATGTTGTTTAGATTGGATCATACGAATGATGAGTGAAAACTTAGTTACCACTTAATTTCGTAAACCAACTCAAATTTACATTGCATCAATTATAAATTATGTACATATGATATACACTGAATTAATGAATAATATATTTATTTATGATAGATCATGACAACTAATAACATCATAGCCGAATTGAACAAGAGAGAGAAATTATACGAGGATAACTATAAAATATGACATCACAAGATATAATATGTTCTTGAGGAACAAGAAGTACTAAAGGTTGTAAATCAGTTCATGGAAGAACCTGCTAATGGTTCAACTACATAGTATAAACTTGATCTTGATGCTTATAGGGCATGGAAGAAAAAAGACTCCACTGCTAAGGGGATATTTATTAGTTCAATAGTAGACGACTTGGTATTTGAGTATAAGCCATTACTATCAGCTCATGCTGTTTGGGTAGCCCCTGAGAGAGAAATACAGTTGGGTTAGTTTAAGTAAGCTTCGCCAATTGTCAATCAAGTTTAAAAGTTGTAAAAAGCGCCTGAATGTTATCATGACCAAACATTTGAGAGAAATGGGGAATATGATTCGGGAGCTAAAGGCTATTGGTTATGAGTTGACCGATGAGCAACAAGTTCAGGCAGTTATTTGTTCCCTTCCTAATTCTAGGGAAACGATGAAATAGAACCTTACTCATAGTGAGAGTATCAAGATTTTCATTGATGTCTCACACCATATTGAATTGGAGGCGGAGAAAATAGAATCCGCAAGGATTTTTGAACAAGCTTTTGTAGTTGAAGGTTCTAGATCCAAGAATAAGAAACAATGGTTTAAGAAAGACAAGGGTAAGGGAAGTTGGTGCTACTGTGCAAGACCCAATCAAGAAGAAAGAAAAGAAGTATGGAAAGAAACCTAAAAGCAAGCTGACTTGCTACAACTGTGGCAAGAAGGGTCACTTTGCTCGAGAATATACTGAGCCGAAAAAGGTAGATCCATGTTTGTCTTCTTTTCATGACCTTTATGTTGCTAATTCAGTGTTGTTAGTTGATTCTTATCCTTAGTGGATTATAGATTCAAGAGCAACAAACATGTAGCTCGTGATCGAGCTACATGCATGTGGAGTACCGTCGGGTAACATCTGGCAATAAGTGGATATATGTGGGAAACAATTCAATAATTGAAGTCAAAGGAATTGACATTTGCAAACTCAATCTTCATGGTGGACTTACCTTGTTTCTGCATAATGTCCTGTATGCTCCTGAGATTCGACAAAATCTGATTTCTGTTAATTATCTTCTTGAATTATATGAACTTTTATAGTCGTTGTGTGAAACTAAAAATTAACTCTGTGTTAATTGAATATGATTATGTATCAAATGATTGTATAGTTCTTGATGTAGAACCAAATGTTAATTGTGAAAATAATGGTTATTTTTTAAACATTGCTCTTACTAGAGATGTTGATGTTAATAATGAAGTTTGGCAAGCTAGATTGGGACATACAGGACAAGAAAGAATGAATAGATTGTTGGTGCAGGCAGCTCCTAAGTCAAACCTGGGTTTTGATAATGGCAAAGGGTTCAGAAGTTAAGATGTTGTTGTGTTCTAACTTGTTCACTGAGTGTGCAGGAAGAAGTCCTAGGTACACTGGGTAAAGAAGTTCTGGTCAAGGACTGGGCAAGAAGACCTGACCGGAAGTCGGGCAAAGAAGTTCTGGTCGAGGACTGGGCACGAAGTCCTAGCAAGGGGCTGGGCACCAAAGACCTGACCGGAAGTTGGGCACGAAGACCTCGTCAGGGGGATCGGGCAAAAGTCCAACCGGAGGAGCCGATTGGCAAAAGGTAAACTCTCCTGAGAGGAGTAGGTGAGGACGCGTTCCCCGTCGAGGGAACAGTAGGCATCTGTTCGACCTAGGGTTCCAATTGAGAGACCCGAAGTCAGAACCAAGACAGTTACGGCTGTAATTAATACTAGTTGTGTTTTTGGGACTAACCTTAGTTGCAGGGTCGAAGGACTGATCGTCTGCAAGTGAAGGTACTTCACTGGGCCTAGGCGCCCGAATGGAGATAGGCGCCCGAATGGGCTCAGGCGCTCGTAAGGATACGGGCGCCCAAGAGTGAAGGCAAAACCCAAAACATAGCTGCGAAGCCACTGAACCAAGCGCGGATCAGGCACCCATGAGGTCACAGGCGCCCCCATCAGCTCAGGCACCCAAGTGGGGGAGGATAAGCGCTGACCGAGCCCGCGGATAAGGATTCGCGGATCGAAGGGCACGTGTCAGGCGCCCCCAACGTAACAGGCGCCCGTATGAGCACTATAAAAGGGGCTCGACCCCAAGGCTTCAACATCACTTTTTCTCAACGCTCCAAAGCTTTTCGTTCAAGCGCTGCGCCCCGGCAAACTCCGACTTCGAGATCCTAGCGCCGACGATGACCCTCTGCTCCGAAATACGATCCATATCAGGCGTCGGTAATGAAAAGTTTAACAATTTTAATTTCGTGAAATACTCTTGTACTTAACTTGTAAATCCTTTTGCGCGATTATAGTATTGCCCAAAGTAAACGGTCAAGAACCGTGGGCCTTGGAGTAGGAGCCGACTGCGACTCCGAACTAAGTAAAAAATCTACTTGTGTTCTTATGCATTTAATTTCTTTCCGCTGCGTATTTGCTCTTTCTCAATCCGAAAAAGTTTTTTAACGATATTCAGCCCCCCTCTATCGTTTTCCTTGATCCAACAAGTGGTATCAGAGCGGGTGGCATAAATTTGGTGCAACCACCAATTTGAGAGTTTTTTTGGATTTTACGAAAAATTTTAATTTCTTTTTTCGAATTTTTCTCGTTAATCGAGATTGGTGCAACACCACTCGATCGCTTTTTCTCAATTATTTTATTCTCGCACTACTAATCCAAGACCATGTCTTGGGACAGAATTTCTTGGTTTTTTTTGTTATTTCAGAAATTATAAATGACCATGCAAGAGGGTTTCAGCATAGCCAGACCACCACTCTTCAGTGGAGAAGACTTCTCCTACTGGAAGAGTTGGATGGAAGTCCACCTGAAAACTCTGGTGGATATGTGGATTATTATCCAATCTGGCTTGGAAATCCCCAAGAATGTTGAAGGAGTGGCACAGCACTACACAGAATGGGACGCCTCGCTGAAGAAAAAGATCGATACTGATGCAAAGGCAACCCAGACACTGCAGTGTAGATTAACCAAAGAAGAATTGAACGGGGTGGGTCCCTTCAACAGTGCTAAAGAACTCTAGAGTAAGCTGATCGAGTTGCACGAAGGTACCTCCGATACCAGAATCAGCAAAAGGGACCTACTGCTGAACAGATTGTACACCATCAAAATGAACGAAGGCGAGTCAGCAGCCTAGCTCCACGCCAGGATCCAGGAGCTGATGAACGGTCTACATACAATCGATCACAAGGTAGAAAACCGTGACCTTATCAGGTATACCCTAAACGCTTTCCCAAGAAATACTCTTTGGGCATCTATGGTAGATGCTTACAAGATTTCTAGGGATCTCTCTAAAATTAAATTAGACGAATTATTTTCAGAATTGGAATTACACGAGCAGACTAACTGCACTTTGGCCGAGAAAGGTATTGCTTTTCTTGCAGGAAAAACCCAAGGAAAGGTGGCCAAGAAAAAACCTCAACCGGCACCCGAGTCTGACTCAGACTCAGACTCAGAAGACAGTGAAGGGGATCGACCCAAGCTGGTTCGGCTAGCCCGGGACTACTACAAGGAGCTGAAGCATCAGACCAACAGAAGAAAAGTCAGCCGAAAGAAGGAAGATCCAGCTGACCCCTCAACGTTAAAGACCAAATCAAATGTGACCTGCTACGAATGCAACAAGAAGGGACACTACAAATCGGAGTGCCCTAATCTGAAGGAGGCCAAGAAGACTCGAAGGAAGAAGGCTCTTCAAGCCACGTGGGACGAAACTTCCTCCGAAGAAGGAGAAGAGGCCCCACAATCGAACCTTCTTGCCTTGACCGCTTCGGAAGACATCGACACCGGATCAGAATAAGAGATGGACGATGGAAGGCTCACAATTTCGGAGAACGGCAAAATAACTGTTAGTGGTTACTCTGAAGTAGAATTATCAAAGTTAATTGCCTACCTATCTCGTAACTTGGCGAAAGCCAAAATCCGAGTCGAGTCCCTCCGACGGGAAGTAAAACTCCTGAAAGAGGGAGCTGACTCTAGATATTTGACTGAGAAGGTTCAAGAAGGAGCCTCTACTCAAGTTGAAAAGCTTGAGAAAGAGAACTCCTCCTTGAAAACTCAAGTCAAGGTCCTTAGAGCGGCTTTAGAACGATTCACTTCGGGATCCAAGGGTCTTAACATGATCCTTGGAAAATAGAAGTCTGTTCTAAATCGATCTGGGTTAGGGTATCGAACCAAGTCAAGACAAAGGTCATACTATGCTGTATTGAACCAATCTAGACCCAAAGATCAGGCATGGGTACCTAAACTTTGCCTGAACAACCAAGCTAGACCAAACCAGTATTGGATGTAGGACCGGTGTCGTCGATAGAGGGGGGGTGAATATCGACCGTTAAAAATCTTCGTAGAAAACTTTTGATCGCCATTCTGGACTCAGAGTGTTAGTACAACGGAAAAGTAAAACAGAACGAAAACAAACAGACACAGCGCACGCGGGATTTACTTAGTTCCCAACCCCCCAGGGTCAGTACATCTAAGGCCTAAGCACGGGAACGCCCGTCCACTATTGGTCTCCTTTCCGGACTTTCCGGAGGCGGAGAAACCCGTCTTACAGTGCAGAAGTACAATCAAAATTATAGTAAAGTAAGTACAGAATAATAAAATGCAAACCGAACAAGCAAGTTTTGAAACTCGGCCGATCTAGACCTCCGGAGTGCCGCGCACTCCCTCCTGGAGCCTCCCGGTCATAGAGCCTCGTCTTTAGCGCGTTGTCGTCATTCAAAATGATCAGAATTGCTCTGGAAAGTTGTTTCTGAAGCAGAGGGGTCGAAGCCCCTTTTATAAGCTTCATTCGGGTGCCTGATACGTTGGGGGAGCCCCTATAGACTTGGTCAAACCTTATCCCCAGCCCGAACTCGCCGTAGCTGATAAAACCTTTGACCTAGATGCCTGAACCCAAAACATAGCTGCGAAGCCCAAGAGTGAAGGCAAAACCCAAAACATAGCTGCGAAGCCACTAAACTAAGGGCGGATCAGGCGCCCGTGAGCTCACGGGCGCCCCCATCAGCTCAGGCGCCCAAGTGTGGGAGGATAAGCGCTGACCGAGCCCATGGATAAGGATTCGCGGATCGAAGGGCATGTGTTAGGCGCCCCCAACGTAACAGGCGCCCGTATGAGCACTATAAAAGGGGCTCGACCCCAAGGCTTCAACAATACTTTTTCTCAACGCTCCAAAGCTTTTCGTTTAAGCACTGTACCCCGGCAAACTTCGACTTCGAGATCCCAGCACCGACGATGACCCTCTGCTCTGAAATATGATCCACATCGGGCGTCGTAACGAAAAGTGTAGCAATTTTAATTTCATGAAATACTCTTGTACTTAACTTGTAAATCCTTTTGTGCGATTAGAGTATTGCCCAAAGTAAACGGTCAAGGACCATGAGCCTTGGAGTAGGAGCCGACTACGACTCTGAACCATGTAAAAAATCTACTTGTGTTCTTGTGCATTTAATTTCTTTCCGCTGCGTATTTGCTCTTTCTCAATTCGAAAAAGTTTTTTAACGATATTCACCCCTCCCTTCTATCGTTTTCCTCGATCCAACATAGATTACCTAGAGAGAGTCTGTTCGACACTCGTGCTAAAGTTGATTTGTCTATATGTGAGCATTGGCTTGCTGGAAAAGTAACTAGGAAATCATTTGGTAAGGCTATTAGGGTTGAATCACCATTGTAATTGATTCATTCGGATATTTATGGTCCAATGAACGTGAAGGCTAGACATGAAAGTTCTTGTTTCATTACATTTATTGATGACTTCACGCATTTTGGTCATGTGTATTTGATTTCTCATAAATCTAAAGCATTAGATTAATTTAATCGTTATTTAAACGAAATTGAGAATCGATTGGAACGTAAGGTTAAAACCTTTTGCACTGACTGTGAAGGTGAATATTTGTCTGATCAGTTCAAGATAATATGTAATGAGAACGGGATTATTAGACAGCTAATTATCCCTGGGACTCGACAACAAAATGGAGTTGCTAAAAGAAGAAATTGAACTCTTCTTGAAATGGTTAGGTCGATGATGGCTCAAGCTAATTTGCATATTTCCAATTGGGGAGATGGATTATTGGCTGCAACCTACATAATTAACCGAGTGCCTTCTAAATTTGTTCCATCTACTCCATATGAACTTTGGACAGGTAGAAAATCAGATTTAAGTAATCTGAGACCTTGGGGGTCAGCTGCTTATATTCATTACAAAACTCACAAATATGAAAAATTAGAACCCAAGGGTAAAAAGTGTATCTTTATAAGATATTCTGAAACCTCTAAGGGTCATGTTTTTATTGGTGAGCAACAAAATAGAACCATCTATGAAATAGAGTTAAGAGATGCTACTTTTCTCGAAATTGAGTTCCCAACAAGAGCTGAAGTTGATAAATTGATTCCTTTATTTGCAATAGAGGAGGAGGATATTGTTCCTTTATCAACAAATCATGAATCATAGGGGATACTTGAATCTAGTCAACCTAGTGGGAGTGAATGGCCAATGAATGAGTCAATTTCTCAACAGTCTAACCTGCGAAGAAGTAGTCGTCAAATTATTACTCAGAAAAGGTTTGACATTGAGAATGAGACATTAATGATTCTCCCAGTTGATGATGAGGAACCTCGAACAGTTGAGGAAGCATTGAAATGCTCAGTTAAGGAGAAATATAATGTTGCAATGGATGAGGAAATAAAGTCCATGAGAAAGAATTAAGTTTGATATTTAGTCGATCTTCCTTCGAGACAAAGGGCTATTGGGAATAAGTTGATTGTCAAAATTAAGAGGAAAGCAGATGAATCGATTAATCGATACAAAGCTCGTTTGGTTGCAAAAGGATATACCCAATTGGAGGGTATTTATTTTCAAGAGACATTCTCCCCAATTGTGAAGATTGTGTCAATATGAGTCATCCTAACTATAGTAGCACATTTTGACTTAGAATTACATCAAATGGATGTAAAGACAACTTTCCTTAATGGTAATCATGACAAGGAAATATATATGGCATAGCCAAAAGGTTATATAGCTGAGGGCCAAGAGAATAAAGTATGTTGACTTAAGAAGTCTATGTATGGGCTAAAGCAGCCATCAAGACAATGGAACATAAGATTCAATGAAGACATTGTGTCTTATGGTTTTGAAATGATCAATGAGGATCCTTGTGTTTACATAAAGAAAGATAAAGGAAAATTTGTCATTTTATCATTATATGTTGATGATATGATAATAGCTGGAAGTGACCTAAAGTTTGTGATTGAAGTCAAGTTTGGCTTTCATCACAATTTGACATAATAGATATAAGAGAAATTGAGTACATCATAGGAGTGCAGATCATTCGTGATCGATCAAAAAATATTTTGAGTTTATCTCAAGAAGCTTATATCACTAAGATGTTACAACACTTCAATATGTTAGATTGCAACATTGAACAAATACCTACAACAAAAGGGGTTGTTCTGAGCAAAAGTATGTCTCCCAAAACTCCTGAAGAGATAGCCGATATGAAGAAAAAATCATATGCTAGTGTCATTGGTAGTTTAATGTACACTATGTTGTGTATTCGTCCTGATATAAGCTATACTATTTGCTTAGTTAGTCATTTCCAGTCAAACCCAGGATCAAGACATTGGAAAGAGGAAAAAAGGATATTCATATATCTCAAAGGGACAGCAGATTATTGTCTCTGCTTCCAAGGATCAAAGCTGAGTCTAAAGGGCTACACAGATGCATATTAGGCAGGTGACCTTGATGACAGAAAATCCATATTTGGCTATACTTTCTTGCTGAATGATATCGTCATCTCATGGAACAGCAAGAAATAGGTTTGTGTAGCACTGTCGACAATGGAGGTTGAGTATGTGGTTTATGCAATGGCTGTACTAGAAGCTGTCTAGTTAAGAAGGTTCTTAAAGCATTTGAAGATTACTGAGGACAGTGAGAGTTCTGTTACAGTGTATTGTGATAATCAAGCTACTATAACATTTTTCAAGGATCCTAAATATCACAGCAAAGGCAAGCACATAGAAATTCAATATAATTTTGTAAGGGATATTGTTGACAAGAAAAAGATAATTCTTGAGTACATCCCTACATGAGTGATACTTGCAGATCCTTTTACTAAGCCATTAACTAAGAGTCATTACATGTACATGTAAAGTCTTTGGAAGTACATAAGATGTAACATATTGTAAAGACTGTTATATGTATGAAATGTCATAATCTATTCAGTGTAAATGCATTTGTTACATTTCGATAAAAATCTCGATGAGAATATTGGTAGGTTGAGATTGGTCCACTCACATGGACAATTATCTATTTGTTAAGTATAAATAGAGGTAAGACTATTACTTATGAGATAGCTTATGTAGTTGTAAATAGAGGTATACACATAAGTTAAGGTCGCCTTGATTTTTGTATCAAGATGAAATCATTTATGTACTAATCGAAATAAATGCACCCACCATTTACATAAATGATTTCATCTTTTTAGTTGAATTATTCCAATCCGAATTCATAAGTTGAATTCGGATTAGACATTAAGTATGTCTAGATCGAAATCTGTACGATGTTAAATATTTAAGAAAAATATGCACTCTTTTTAGTAAAGAGAAAAACATCATAGCATGTGATTCATACCACATGTGTTATAGCGACAATAAGGGTAGTAGGAAAATGGATCTCTGCTTTTCTAATATGTGACCCTTAAGATTATAAGTTAATCTCAATCTTACCCTAAGTAACTATTTAGTTGTCTACTTGAAATTCTAATCAGTATTTACTACTTTAGTGTGTATCCTATTGACTATGGATGATTCGGTCTATGAAGCACAACTAGGAAAGCGACTGATTAGAATGAATATATTCTAGCTAAAAAGAAAGATTAAAATTGTTTTACATCTATGATATTTATTCACTGGTCGACCAGTTACATTTTTTATTGAGTACTTAAAATGTGATTGTGAATAAATGTATTGATAGAGATGTTGAATATGCTCTTAACATAGTTGACATATGAGAGATTAGAGATATTCATATTGATGTAAATATTTAATCTGGGATATAGACAAGTTATTGATGTCTCATATTCATTCTACAGAGCAGCAAGTTAAGTGTAATAACTTTCGTAGCAATAATTGCTTAGTGTGTTTGCTGTCGTAAGAATCATTTTTCCTGAAGTATGAAATGAATGTTCTTACATGGTCTTTGTGACTAGATAACCTTTTATAGATTGACTTGGATGAGTGGGAGATGCTGGAGTTAGGAAGACGAGAAGGCATCGCTTCCCCTTCCTCTTCCAATTAATTCCTCCATCTATGGAGGAATGGGAAGAGTCATTATACCCCCCATATATGCTCGTCCAAAACAATCTAAAAGGGGTACGAGAGGAGGTAAGAACAAGATCGGAAGTGAGATTTGGTTCGTGAATATATCAAGAAGTGTTCGTCACCGTGACTTTCTTGCCGATGGCGAGTTCTCCAAGTCTTCAATATTTTCTTTCCCGCCGATCATTTATCTTCTCCGCCGATCACTATAAATATTTATTATTATTTTTTTATATTTCATACTAGAGATGTAACAGTAGGATAATGTACTTTCTGATTTTCATGTTTGGTTCCACTGTCTAATTCTTTTGTTCAGTATTCATTCATGGAAAGAGATTTGGTAGACGCCACATCGGTGACAGAATTTGAGTAATAACTCAATTGTTTTTGTTTTTTTCCTCTCATTATTTAGATATATATAAATTTAATTTTATTTATTGGCATTTCAAATAAGTGTCTGAAATAAATTATGCATGTCTAATTATTATATTTGAGTTTAAATTTTACAACTTTCTATTTTTAGTAAATTCTATAATTTAAATTAATTTAAAATATAGTACTCATGTGATATAATTTAATACTTATAGAAAAGCCACTTATTAAGACATTGCATTATAAAATAGTCTTCTTCATTTATTAAGATAAAATATTTATTCATCATTGTTAAAAGAAAATTACTTTTGTTCATTACCACGGAGAGAAGATTAGAGTTACTTTAAATTTCAAATAGTTCTATTATGGAGAGAAGATTAGAGTTACATCAAATTTCAAATAGTTCTTTTGTGGTGCACTATTTGATCTTCTACATTCTTTTTATCTGTTTTATAGATTGTCGACATTAATTAAGTGGTTTGTATGCTTGTATAGATTTAGTTATTGTTCATAATGATTGATATTTTACTAATTATAGGATATTATTAGGTGGTATTTCATATTATATATTGTATGCTTTAATATGTCAATGTAGTGACATCCGAAACAACTTGTGATCTTTTATAGATGACATTTGGAATCAACAAGTAAATGCTAACCATGCATATGATAAGGATGCATAGTTTTCTTAAAGCGGATTTGGTATGGTATACTGGTATCAAAATCTTACGTATTGAAAATTTCAGTATATTGAAAATTATATCGATACCGTACTAAAATTTTGATATACCAAAACTTAATATACCAATTTTCGGTATAGTATAAATTGTAAATCGTTTACACTCAAGTTTTGATATCGATACGGTATATTAAATATTAAATTATTAAATTGCGTACCAATATCGAAACTTTTTGGTGCAATATAATATTGTATCTAAATTTTTGATATAATTTGGTATGTTTCGATATGGTACATAGGATATACTGAAAATTTGATATTTTCTCAACTTTATTTAAGAATTACACTCAACTTGATTCCTCCAGCTTCCATCATAGATGACTTTAGATCTCACCAATCCGAACTCTCTTCTCGGAGTTGTCTCTATGAGCTCTCCACGCAAGTGTATTCCCTCAACTCTTTCCTCATGGTCTCTTTCCTCATGGTTATTTCTTACTTTCCAAAACTCTCTACTTCTAGATCAATAGGCTGAATTCATTGGTGCAAAAACTAGATCGTATCTAGATAAAATTGATACTAATGCAGTGATTGACCATTAACAAATGTGACCTATGCTGGTTATAACTATTCCTCTATAATCATCATTTCTGGACAATAATAATCTAACAGTTGGCATGCATCGATAAAAGTCATCATAATTAAATGATTATTAGGTTTGGATTAACAACTAATCAACTAAACAATCCTTGATTTTCAAAGATCATGCATGAATTGACACTCACCTCGCAAGTAGATTCGAGCATCAATGATATTGTTGAATTACTAGTACTTTGTATATTAATGAAATGTGTGATGCATTGCATCAATTTTCAAAAAGATAAGTAGAAATTAGCTATTTCTGTTAATCTAACTGTCCTTATTTAAAGCTCATTATTGGATAATCTTTAACTTAATTTGTTTAATTACATGGGATATACCTTAATTTGTGTCAAACGATGGACTAAATCTTCCACTTAGTCAAGGTTAAATTAATAATCATAAAATAAATACTAGAGATCCACTAAGAGCTAATAAAGTTTGAATCAATATACCAATGTTATTAAGATTTAAGTTTGTGATTTTCAATCAAAATGAAAAATGTCTAAGAAAAGAACTAATAATATATATATATATATATATATATATATATATATATATATATTTCAAAAATTATTGTGCTTGATGCAACAAAGCCCTAGCTGTTGGTTTATGAATGAACACAACAAGACTTGAACTACGCATAAGCCATGCATTAATACCCTGTTTAATTTTCTGTGCTAGGTCAATCACATTATAAAAATTAAAAAAAACTTTCCCCTGGGAAAAGCCAAGGGTTATCAAATTATAATTAAGGACATCAGTTAGATCATTCTGCATGTCATGAAATTTAAGCATATTGATCATTCTGCATGTCATGAAATTTAAGCATATTATAAGCCCAGCTCAACGTCTCCATGGGTGATGCGGTAAAAAGATGATTTTCTCGTCTAAACATCTCGATTAATTCGTTTTAAAATCAATAATAAAATAAATTATTAAAATTATTAATCCGAATATTATCATCAGCAAAAAGGACAAATATATTAATATTATTAAATTTTAATTTTTAAATCTCAAAATGATAATGGTATTTACTCCTCGTGGGATGCCCTCCATCTATGCGTGAGTATTATTATGAAGTATTGAAACTTTATTTAATAGTTCATCGGAATATAACCCTGATGTATTAAATATTTCATGAGACTTCGACAAATTTTCCTATTGGATATGAAATCTATCATATTAACTCATGTGTTTTGGATCAAATCACCTTAGCCAGGAGTGAAAAGCCATAAAGGAATAAACTGTATGTAATGAAGAAAATCCTAGAGGAGTGAACTTAGGTAATGAGAAGTGTTAGAGAAGTAAATTCCAAGCAAGGAGAAAATACTAGGAGAGTGAACCTTAGGTGATGAGAAGTCTTGGAGGAGTGAACTCCAAGCAAAGAGAAAACCTAAGAGAGTGAACCCTAGGTGTTGGAGGAATAAACTCTAAGTAAGGATGTCCAAAGGGTTTCAAGTCGACCGCGTGCGGTCGACCGAACCAACAAATTTTGATGAACATAAGTACAATTTTGCATTACTACTATTATACTTATTGAGGCAAGTGTTGGATATATTGTGAATGGAAAGGGAGGTGGGGAGGAAAGAAACTCCATTGTGAATGGGCTTTAATCCCACATTAGGAGTCTCAAGGCATAATTGTTGGTTTATATTATTTCACAAGCATATTAGTTGTGAACAAATGCATGGGGAGATGCTCTCTCTCACGAGTGGGTGCGCAGGAGGGTGCAACTCCAGGGCCTGTATTTGTATTGAACCAAGTAGACTCGTGTGTGTGCACGACTTGCATGCGTCGAATGCCCAACCGGTCGGGGTAAAATTTGTCCAAGTGGATAAACTAACGTCCGGTCAGGGTAAAATTTGTCCAAGCGGATAAACTAACGTTTTGCCAAATTTTTTGCTCAAATTTAACGGATGTATTAACTGTTGATTAAAGCAAAATCAGTAACCCCCAAATGTTTGGATTTGGAGGGTTAATTAGCAGTAAATGACATTAATTCGGTCATTAATTGTTGCGGGTCTCAATCCTATATATAGAGGCTGTGACCGAGAGCAAAAGATATAGACGAAGAGCAACGATTGTCTTCCACATCGTTTCGATTTCCCCTGATAGCATTCGGGTATTTCTTCAGTTCGCCAAGAACAACCAGTGCTTCGTTGTGCTCGTGGTCCTACTGTTGTATCTTGAGGAATAGACGCCCATCGGAACCTCGAAGCACATTCGGAGGAGGACAAATCTGTTTCAAGGAAACTGCATTCTGCAAACCTCAGCAACTCTTCCTCTTCGGCTTGGGAAAACCATGTCAGGAAGTCTGGTTCGGGAAGAGCGGTTCGGGAAACCCGGGTCGGGAATTCCAACTTGGAAGATCAACTCAGGAATTTTGCTCGGGAGATTCTGCTCGGGAGTCCGGATCGGGAGATTCAGCTCGGGAGTCCAGGTCGGGTGATTCAGCTCGAGAATCCGGGTCGGGAATTCCAGCTCGGGAGTCCGAGTCGGGAGATTCAGCTTGGGAATCCGGGTTGAGAGATCAGCTTAGGAATTTTGCTCGGGAGTCCAGGCTGGGAGGTTCAGCTCGGGAGTCCGGGTCGGGAGATTCAGCTTGAGAATCCGGGTCGGGAATTCTAGCTCGGATCGGGCCACTCAACAGATAAGTTGTAATTTTTGTAATTTCAACTTATTCTTGAACTCTCCGAAAGTATATCCTCCTACAGTAAGCTCCTGAGGGAGTGAGTTAGTGAGGTTGTGTCCCAATTTGGGACAAAACCTTAGGTGATGATCCAACTGAAGAAACCAACGAAGGTTTGTAAGTGGAGATGATGACAGACCTATCTGTCCATTATATCATGCATATTCATATATGTTCTAACTCTATTTTATAGGGTAAATATTATATTGTCTAACATTTGTTTTGCTAAAATAAAGTGGTTATATAGATGGATAAAATGGTTCCGTTGACGGATCTAGGTAAACTCAAAATAGAGATTTCTGAAACATAACCCAGAAGGAAAGATTAGTGTGGGATCAGAGAGATCAATAGAGGGGGTGGTGGTGAATATCGATTCAAATATTCTTTGATTTAGAACGGAGTAAACGAAGCGGAAAGAATAAATACAAGTCAAAACCAACACTAACACGTTTATTTTTACTTGGTTCGGAGACTGTAACGGCTCCTACTCTAAGGCCCACGGTCCTTAACCGTTTATATTGGCTAATTCTATAAGTTCGCAAAATAGTTACAAATATTTAATTCTAAGTACAAGAGAAAGGAACTTAATACCAACAACTTTGATTGAAATGAAAAGGAGAGCACGTTGTTGTCGGAGTAGCATTTCAGAGTTCTTGGATTGCTTCAGAACAACAAACATGAGTGCAAATAATGTGTAAACTTGATATAGAAAGTTATGGCTCGAAACCCCTTTTATATAAGCACTTGGGTGCCCTAGTACCTATAGGGGCGCCCCTAACTCAGCGATTCAGCCGCGTCATGATCCGCTGACTAAGGCCAAATTCTATCTTTCTCGGGCAATTGAGAGGCTCTGGGGCACCTGTGTTGGTGATATGGTGCATCCAATCAGCAGTCGCCAACTCAGCCTCGCCCAGGCTGAGTATTACGCATAGGGGGGCCTGAGACCTCTCAGGCGCCTTTCTTCTCGGGCGCCCGAGACCTCATGGGTGCCCTGGAGGATACTATGTTAGATCGTGACCGTCAAGCTAGAGGGGGGTGAACAGCGTCTTTTGGTTTTCTTCCTACAATCGTTAGTGCACAAGCGAAATATACTAAATAAGAACAAAATCTAACGAAGAAAGAACACACCTATTTACGTGGTTCGAATATAGAACTCCTACTCTACGACTGCCCGTAAGGTGGGCGATCCCTAATCCATCGGTAGATGATTCCCCGGAGCACCTATGGCTAAATCTCATAGCTCCTTGTGGGTTGAGAAACCTCACCACAACTCCTGGACACTACCTGAGCAATACAGGCTAATAACAAGCTTTTACCAAGCAAGTTTCACCAAGGAAGAAAGTCTTAAACGAGCTCTCTTAAATAGAGCTCGAGTTCTAAGATGGCCGCTACCAGGGGGCAGTCGACTGGTCCTTCCCTAAGCCTAGAGTTATCCTTCCCGAGTACATATCTCTCCGCACTCGAACCCTCCTGGCTTAGCTCCCTAGTACAAACAGTCACACTCGAACCCTTACGACCTGGTTGACTCTTCAATCAACAGTCTCGATCTCTTGCCTTAACGCCCTCTTCATCTTCGACTCCCGTCTCTCAGATGCGCACGCAAGCCCTCGGCTTGTCTCCATGCCATCCTTCACGTATGCCTCGAAGTCTGCGTCCCTCGGCTCATCGTCTCTGCTTCAGCAGCCTCGATCCGTCGCCTTCAAGCCCTCTTCGACTTTGGCCCTCGTCCCTCGGATACGCACACAAGCTCGTGCATTGCCTCCATGCAATCCTTCACGTATGCCTCGAAGTCCGCTTCCCTCGGCTTATCGTCCCTGCTTTATTCATGGTCCCTCGGATGCACACACAAGCCCACGACTTGCCTCCATGCCACCCTTCACCTAAAGACAACCAACCAAGTCTATGTGTACCTGCACACTCACATACACATATTAGAACATAATAAACCCCTAACTTAACCATATTGACACACACATCAAAACTCATGATCCTCCAGATAATATTTGATCCGATTGCCCCAACAATCTCCCCCTTTTTGATATGTGGCAATATGTTAGGTAAACAAAAACAACAATAGCAATTGAAAATTAAAAGCATAGGAAACAAGAGGCAACCTCCCCCTTAACCTATGCCCTCTCCCAATTTTCAATTCTCACAATCACAACACCAAGTTAAGTTCTACCCAACTTAACACCACAACACCAAGTTAAGTTCTTCCCAACTTAACACCACAAGTTTTCTCACGTCAAGTTAAACCTAACTTAACACCATAAATTCTCCCCCTTTGACACCATCAAAAGAATTGCCCCAAGTAATCCTAACCCTAGTGTCAAAAGAAACCACCTTATTTTTGAAAAAAGCCCTCAGAAATCACTAACCAGCCTTATCAGTCGACTGCCCCTGGGGCAGTCAACTGATACAGTCTCAACCTGAAATCTCAGCCGAATTTCAGAAACCTGTAGAAAATTCTACAAAATTCGAAAAAATGTAAAATTTTATAAGCACATTTGTTAGGATATACTCTACCCTAAAAAAATTAGTTTAATGAAAAATACCAAATATGCTAGACTTTTGGTACAAACCCTAATTATTTCAAAATGTATCAAAAAGTATCAAGTTTCAAACCTTCATTGGATTCTATGTGTTTACTAAGGCTATCCTCTACCATTTTAAACCTAGAATTGTTCTCAACTCCCTTTTTTTCTTATAGATTTTCAATATGATAAGACCTCCCCCCTTTATCTCTTAACCTTAGACATTCATGCATTTATCAAATTTTTCCTTACATTTCATGACATCAATAAAACATTATTTCAATCAACACATCATGAACTGAAATAAAAGCAATATAAAACATGATTTCAAAGATTCAAACATAATTCAAAGTGAAGCATAAAAGTAGCACAAGGGCCAAAGCCTCGAAGTCATCAAACATTACATAACCCAAAATAAGTGTTTGAGAGATAAATATAACATCTAAGCAAAACACTCTCAACACTAAGCTCATCAAGTCAACTGAAACTACTCGTCATTGCCTGGAGGAGGAGGAGGAGGGGCCTGATACATCAGGTTCCAGTTCTGGATCATCGTAATATCTCTTCTTGCCTCTGCTGGAACCCTGAAACTGTCCTGTGAGGTCGTGGACTGCTCCCTGAATGATAGCCTGTGTCTGCTGAAAGTCTCTCTGCTGCTGCTGAAAACCATGGAAGTCCTCTCGGAGGCTTTGAACCTCTGTCTCCAGCCTGGAGAACCTCTCCTCTGAAATCCCTGCAGCCACAGCCTCCTCATCATCTGAACTCGAAGAAGCAGGATGCTGGCGCCAAACCCACTCCCCCTACTGACACTCAAGTCCTGCCAGAGAGCTGCCTAGACCCAATCTGATCATAATCCTTAGACAACTCACTCCTCTGACCCCTAGTGATGATGACCCCCTTGGACTTGAAAAACTCAGTTAAATATGACAAAAAGGCATGTAAAGTTTTCTACCGACACTATGAGAGAAATGGACAATGGATGTAAAGATATGCAATGCAATGTTAATGTCTAATCTTCTCTCCAGAGCGTACATCATCACCAAGTGGGGAAGTCGAATCTTCGACCGCCCTTTGGTGACAATCGGCAAGATGCAATCTAAAACAACCTTATACAAAACATTACTAACGGGAGTCATGTTCTTAGCCTCAAAGATACGTCGGGTAAGACATCGATGCCTTGAAAAATAATGGAGATGGATTTGGTCTATAGTGACATTTGGTAAATCCAAAGGCTTAATGACCTTGGGAAACAAACGAACTCACTATTAGACTCCCTACACCCTAAAAACTCCCTAAGTCTGTGGGGGAAAGATGAATGGTGACACCGCCTACCAAAGACTCATAAACATTATTATCAGAATTGATGCATGTAAGATTGACGTAGAATTCCTTGCACATGTCAATATTGATATAATGTTGACAGTAGACCACCCGTTCTAGCCCAAAATAGGTAATCATCTCGATGATGTGGGGGGCTTTCTCTTGGAAGTAGGTTCGATTAAGGTACGAGCAATTTATAATTGTGAAATCACTATCTGCAAATTTCCTTCGACACTCCTCAGATCGGAACCGAGGTACGTCAGGATCTATACGCCCTTTTCGGGATGACCCCTCACCCACTTTCCTCTTTTGTGCCATTCTAACATGTAATGTACCCATGCATGCACCAAACCCCCCCCCCAAAGAAAAACAAGGAAAAGCATACACAATGATATAGATTAGTTCCAACCCATGAACTCAATGGAAAAATAAACTCCACAACTAGTTACTTTTCTTGGGGCGTTCCATGATGAATGTTGATGAGAGTTGACTCACAAAGAGGGATTTTTCTAGCCCTAGATCTAGATCCGAGGTAGAAGGAGGCTAGGAAGGTGATTTGAAAACTTGAGAAGGCTTTAGGGAAAGAAGAGAGGTCGGGGAAGAAAGGATCTCGCAGGGGGTGGCACCGAAAATCCTAGGTTCGGCCACCCCCACGTGGCTGTTTTTATTTAAAACCACGCATACCAGTCGACTGTCCCTGGGGCAGTCGACTACGAAACTGAACAGAGAGTTCAGTCGACTGCCCTGGGGCAGTCGACTGGTAATTTAAATTTCCTAGGTTTGAATTTACACTAGACCAGTCGACTAGTTCTGAACCAGTCGACTGGTACCTTAAGTTCAGTTTTCCAGTCCTAACTTCAGAAATGCATAATTAATTCACAAATCTCCAAAAATTCTAAAATTTTGTGGAGAGATTTGTGGATCCTATGTTTACTTGGGAAAAATATATTTTCAAGTAAATATATTCTGGATCCCAAGATTGGCATGAAATTCGAAACTACCTAAATTGTGTCATTAAAACCTATTCAAAAGTTCTAGTTTTGACCTTTCCTTGATCTATCTTTTTATACTTAGTCATAATATATTCCTAGCACTGAGTTATATGGTGTTTACACATTAAACACCAATTTCTACCCAATATGATCATATTTTCATCTTTTCCTCATAAATCTCCTTTTAGTGTGCCAATTTTCTAGGATTAAGACTCAAATGAGTCTTTCAAATCCTTTGACACATCCCTAAATCCATCTAATCTCCTTGAAGAAATCTTCCTGAGATCCATTGACCATAGATCCCATTTTGAACTCTAGATCTCTCCCTTGAGCTCTTAGCCCTAGTCACCTCCTTAGGTGACTTATCTACAAAGGCAAGACCACACCAGTGTACCTCTGGTGCTTCTTGACCTTCAACCCTTACTCTCTTAACTTTCCACACTTTGTCCTTGGTGGACTTCTTCTTTTCTCCTTTAAATGACTTTTTCTTGTTATTTTTGACCTTTTCTTTGCTATAGTCATATGTGTAGGACCGGTGCCGTCGATAGAGGGGGGGGTGAATATCGACCGTGAAAATCTTGCAGTAAACTTCGTAAATCTTTCGAAGTACGTTCTAATCAAAGCGTTAGTAGCACAGTGGAAAAGTAAAATAGAAAAATAAAAGAGCACAACACAGTAGACACGCGGGATTTATTTACTTGGTTCCCGACCCCCCAGGGTCAGTACGTCCAAGGCCTATGTACTCGGCGTGAGTCCACTATTGGTCTCCTTTCCGAAATTTTTGGAGGCGGAGAAAACCCATCTTACAGTGCAGAAGTTACAATGAAAAAGATATGAAATTAAGTGCGGAATAATAAAAAGCAAACCAAACAGTTTAGGTCGAAGCCTCGGCCGAACTGGACCTCCGAAGTGTCGCGCACTTCCTCCTGGAGCCTCCCGGTCGCAGAACCTCATCTTTAGCGCTTTGTCATCAGTCAGAATGATTAGAATCGCTCTTGGAAGTTGTGTCTGAAGTTGAGGGGATCGAAGCCCCTTTTATAGGCTTCATTCGGGCGCCTGTGACGATGGGGGCGCCCCTATGGACTTAGTCAAACATTATCTCCGCGCCGAACTCGTCACAGCTGATAAAACCTTTGACCAGGTGCCTCGAACCTCCCAGGCACCTGAATGAAAGCTTATCTCTGTTTCGAACTCGAAATAGTAAATACAGCTTTCAACTTGGGCGCCTGTATCATACCGGGCGCCTGGATGGAATCCTATTCTGCCTTCTTCACAAAACTGTCACTTTTGTTCTTTGAGCCAGGCACCCCTATTGATGGGGGCGCTTGGCCTCTTAGTTTCCAGCCTCCTTTTGTGTGATTTCTTTGCTTTGTCTTCCATTCTTGGTACTTGCAAGATACACAAATACAATGTAAATATATACACAATATTAGCCTTAAGGACTTGGTTCTGACTTCGGATTTCCATGAAACCCTAGGTCGAACCGACGTAAGTTCTCACCCCCGAGAATGCGCCTTTCACCTACTCCATTCAGGAGATGGTTGCCACCCAGTCCTTCGGGTGGACTTTTGCTTAGCTTCCGATACTCTCGGATCTCGAGACGTCTGAACCCCGACCCGTCTCTACTTTTGTCCTTAGTCATCGCTCAGCTAGGTTGCTCAGTCCCTTGGACCAAGACTTCATGCCCAAACCCTAAGTCCAGGACTTCAGTGCCCAACCCTTGGCTAGGTCTTCGTGCCCAATTCCTCGAACCAAGTCTCGGTGCCCAACCCTCAGCCAGGACTTCTTGCCCAGTCCTCGACCAGGACTTCGTGCCCACCTTCCGAGCAGGTCTTCGGTGCCCAGCCCTTTGTCAGGACTTAGTGCCCAATCCATGATCAGGACTTAGTGCCCAATTCTTCGAACCAGGACTTATTGCCTAGATTTATTAGGACTTTAGTCCATTTTGTTACTCCTCTCTTAACTCCCCTTCTCTTGTTTAATGTATCACTGACTTAAGTATATTATCAAATATTAAAACACTTAGAGGAGGACATCACTGATGCAACTTGCACCAACAATCTCTCCCTTTTTGATGTTTGACAATATCTTAAGTTAGATTGGTTGAAAGGGCTAAACTTTAACTCTTGGAATCAAATGAAAAAAATGATCTAAGTTTTGAAAATTCATTTTTGATCCTCTGGGGAAAAATTTCTATCTTTCACTCTCCCTCCTTTTTGAAAAAACATTTTGACTTTCATTGATCCTTTGGGAAGAAACAAAAAAAAATTCTAACTTAAGCTCTCCCCCTTTGTCATACATCAAAAATCACCAAAAAAAATATTTGCACCAACAATTAAATCATTTGGTTTTTTTTGAAAATACTTAGTATCAAATTTTTGAAATTTGCAAGTACTTTTGAAAAAAATAGATTGACCCTTTTTGGAAAATCTAAGTACTTTTGAAACATATTATGCAATTTTTGACTACCTAAGTACTTTTGAAACATATTATGCAATTTTTGACAATCTAAGTACTTTTGAAAAAAATATTATGTATTTTTGAAAAGTATAAGTACTTAGAAAAATATTAGAATTTTTGAAAAACATAAGTACTTTGAAAAATCTTTATTTTTAAAGCACAATATTTTATTTGACTTGGTCCATCTTCTAGTCTGACACAATCCTACAAGGACATTTTCCTAAGTGTCCTGGAAAATTTTCAAGCTCAAGAAAAATATTATTTCAAATTGATTAAAACCAGATAAATTTTTGAAAATAATAATATTTTTAAAGAAAAATTATTAAAATGATAGTATTTGAAAGGATACTTAGGTTTTCATAAGGATTTGAAAATACCGTGTGTGGAATATTCAATAATTCTTTTAATTTGACCTCCCCCTAAACTTGACCCAGTCCTAGGAAACTTGTTGACCACAAGTAATCTTCCTCTGAGTCTTAAGGTTTGATTCAAATTAAAGGAATTATCTAATACTTTTAAAATAAATAATTTCCAGGAAAACTTGTCAGAAAATTTTCTTTTAACTTAGACTCCCCTAAATTTGAGATATCCTAGGAGTCCTTGTAGATCATGAAGTAGACCTTCCTCTGTGTCTTTTAGGGTTTATCATAAATCAAATGAACAATACTTTTCAGGAAGATCAATTTCAAAACCATAATCTGTAAAGAGTATAATTTTTAAAGTATACGCTTTTTCGGAAAACCCAAGTGATAGTAATTTAAAGCACAGTTTTCGAAAAGACTTTTAAAAAAAACATTTCAAAAGAATGAAAACACTCCCTGCACTTGACACCGTTTGACTCAATCTAAGTGCCTTAATGAACTTTAGTGTTGTCCTAAAGGCGTGTGTCTAATTGTGTGAGTCATTCAATTTTTAAAAGGCTATACTTTTTTGAAAACATATAATATATAATCAACCAGACAAACATGAATTCCATAAAAACATTATTATGTTGAAGCACTATTTTGAAAATATATTTTTAGAAGAATATTCTAACAATTTTGAAAAAGAATTTTGAAAACTATTTTTCAATTCATTGGTCCTTAACATCTCACCCATTCTAGATGTCTCAATACAGCAAGCATGGTTGCCTTATGGGTGTATTGTGAGATGCTTGAATCATTTTTCTTAATTCGTTATTAAATCTAAGATTTAATTGAAACCTGTGTTAGATTCAAATCCGACAATAGTAAAGTGAATTTGATTTTCAGTAATTGGTTTCCAGATCTTGGCGAGGCACTAGGCCTTCTTTAGCCATAGCCTTATTAGATCATCAACCCTTTCCTTGACAAAGCCTTTTATAGAAAATTCATCTTCAAGTTACTTCTTAAATGATTTTGGCCTAACTAGTTTAGGTTTTGGATTGGTAGCTTCGGCTAGTTCCACCAAAAAGGCTTCCTAACGTATTATCATCTCACCTCCACCTAATACTAGGTTGATCAAGTTTCAATTATTCTTTTTTCTATAACCGTTCTAATTTATGCATAAAATTAAACGTGAATGATATGACATATATTAAAGAAAATAGCAGATGCATGTCCATGGCATTAATGAATGATTCAAACAAGTCAAAAGATATTTTAATTAAGTTTTTGAAAATGTATCAAATTCCCGATTTGATACATGTCGTGTGAACCCACGAATATGTCAATCCACTTTGACATATTTTATTAAATTAATTGTTGTGGTTTGGGTAAGATTTAATTTTAGTTCGAGTTTAAGTTATTTAAGATTTAGTTGGATTCATGTTAATTAAGAATTAATTAAAGTTGAATTAATTAGAAATTAATTGAGGTTGAATTAATTAATTAAAATTTAAATGAATTAATTTGAATTAATTTGAATTTAATTTAATTAAGATTTAATTGAATTAATTAAGATTTTAGTTGAATTAATTTGAATTAGTTTGAATTTGAATTAATTAAGATTAATTGAATTAATTTGAATTTGACTTAATTAAGATTTAATTGAATTAATTTGAATTTGAATTAATTAAGATTTGATTGAGCAAGATTTAACTTAAAATTCGATTTATCTTAAAATTAATTAATTATTTATGAATTAAATATTAAGAATTAATTAATGTGAAATAAAGGATTAAATTAAGGTTTAAAAATTAATTTAAATTTAATTAGAGTTTTTAAGATTTATCTTGATTTAAGTTTCAAGATTTCTAGGTTGGTTAAAAGTTGTGGGTTTAATTTCATCATTTTCATTATCTCAAGAATTTCTGACTCATCTACTATTTCTTCCTTATTTATCTTTTTAAGTTTTTCCAATAATTCTGGTTTATTTGAATCTTTTTGATTTTTATTGACTATGACCTTAATCTCAGAAAATTCCATCTCCTCCTCAAAATTAGATCTTTCAATATCCTCAAAGTAGGTGGAGTAAAATGGGCCACTAGTTAATTTTTCAGGATTATCCAAGAGAATAATTAAATTATTATCTAACGAGACATCATCTCCACTATCCTCAGAATTATCCTTATTATCCTCCGAATTATCCTTATTATCCTCATAATTATCCTCATTATCCTTAGAATTATCCTTAAGATTTTCAAATATGAATTCATAATTATCTAAGGATTTCAAATTTGAGTTCAGATTTATCCAAAGGCTTTTCAAATTTGAATTCATATTTATCCAAGGGATTTTCAAATTTGAATTCAAATTTATCCTTAAGATTTTCAAATTTGAGTTCAGATTTATACAAAGGATTTTCAAATTTAAATTCATAATTATCTATAGGATTTTCAAATTTGAGTTCAGATTTATCCAAAGGATTTTCAGATTTTAATTCATAATTATCTAAAGGATTAAGATTGTCAGAATTTTCAGTATTAATTTCAGTAATTTTATCAGATCTAATCTCAAAATTAAAATTAATTTCAGAATTAATTTTACAGATTAATTTATTAATATTAATAATTAAAGAGTTAATTTTTGATAGTTTATTACTGTCTATATTATCTAGTTGATCATGCAAGACATTAATTTACATATTTGCACAATTTAATTTTTCAGTAAAATTATCTAAATAATTTACATAAGAAAGTGCAGGAGATTTAAAAATTTTCGGAACATAAATTTTACGTACCATTGCCGGACACTTATTTTTGTAGTGTCCGTATTTCTCGCATTTGAAGCATCTGATGTGGTCCTTGTTCCTCCGGACTTCTGGCGCTGGTGCCTCCTTTGCCGCCGGTGAGGAACGATTCTTACGAGTAGGGCACTGATTTTTATAGTGCTCTCTCTCCCTGCACGTGAAGCATATAATATGGAATTTAAAATTTGACATTTTAAAATTAAATTATACCTGATTCACCCCTGGGCTCCCCCTCAACTCCTGGCGTCTTTGCTCCATCGGCGGTTAGTCTGGTGAAGAGCGGCCTGGCTCTGATACCACTTGTAGGACCGGTGCCGTCGATAGAGGGGGGGGTGAATATCGACCGTGAAAATCTTGCAGTAAACTTCGTAAAACATTCGAACTACGTTCTAATCAAAGCGTTAGTAGCACAACAGAAAAGTAAAACAGAAAAATAAAAGAGCACAACACAGCAGACACGCAGGATTTATTTACTTGGTTCCCGACCCCCCAGGGTCAGTACGTCCAAGGCCTATGCACTCGGCGTGAGTCCACTATTGGTCTCCTTTCCGGAATTTCAGGAGGCAGAGAAAACCCATCTTACAGTGCAGAAGTTACAATGAAAAAGATATGAAATTAAGTGCGGAATAATAAAAAGCAAACCAAACAGTTTAGGTCGAAGCCTCGACCGAACTGGACCTCCGAAGTGTCGCGCACTTCCTCCTGGAGCCTCCCGGTCGCAGAACCTTGACTTTAGCACTTTGTCGTCAGTCAGAATGATCAGAATCGTACTTGGAAGTTGTGTCTGAAGCTGAGGGGTCGAAGCCCCTTTTATAGGCTTCATTCGGGCGCCTGTGACGATGGGGGCGCCCCTATGGACTTGGTCAAACTTTATCACCGCGCCGAACTTGTCGCAGCTGATAAAACCTTTGACCAGGGTGCCCCGGACCTCCCAAGCGCCTGAATGAAAGCTTATCTCTATTTTGAACTCGAAACAGCAAATACATCTTTCAACTTGGGCACCTGTATCATCCTGGGCACCTGAATGGAAGCCTATTCTGCCTTCTTCACAAAACTTCCACTTTTGTTCTTTGAGCCAGGCGCCCCTATTGATGGGGGCGCCTGGATGCTGTTGGGCGCCCCTATTGATGGGGGCGCCTGGCCTCTTAGTTTCCAGCCGCCTTTTGTGTGATTTCCCTGCTTTGTCTTCCATTCTTGGTACCTACAAGATACACAAATATAAAGCAAATATATACACAATATTAGCCTTAAAGACTTGGTTCTAACTTCGGATTTCCACGAAACCCTAGGTCAAACCGATGCATGTTCTCACCCTCGAGAATGTGCCTTTCACCTACTCAATTCAGGAGATGGTTGCCACCCAGTTCTTCTGGTGGACTTTTGCTTAGCTTCCGATACTCTCGGATCTCGAGATGTCCGAACCCCAACCCGTCTCTACTTCTGTCCTTAGTCATCGCTCAGCTAAGTTGCTCAGTCCCTCAGACCAAGACTTCGTGCCCAAACCCTAAGTCCAGGACTTCGGTGCTCAACCCTCGGCCAGGTCTTCGTGCCCAATTCCTCGAACCAGGTCTTCGGTGCCCAACCCTTATCCAGGACTTCTTGCCCAGTCCTCGACCAGGACTTCGTGCCCACCTTTCGAGCAGGTCTTCGGTGCCCAGCTCTTTGCCAGGACTTAGTGCCCAATCCATGATCAGGACTTAGAGCCCAATTCTTCGAACCAGAACTTATTGCCTAGATTTACTAGGACTTTGGTCCATTTTGTTACTCCTCTCTTAACTCCCCTTCTCTTGTTTAATGTATCACTGACTTAAGTATATTGTCAAATATTAAAACACTTAGAGGAGGACATCACTGATGCAACTTGTACCTACAATATGGCACCTTGCCATATGATTTTTCACTAGTCTTTTTACAAACATTTAACCCCCTAGATTTGTATCCCAGTCCCGACCTACCATTTCTAAGGTGTTGATTATTTGGTATCCCACTTAATCCCTTGGATCCCCTAATGAGTCTATCTAAATTCTTTTCTAACTTATCAAGTTTTGCCCTTAAGACTTGATTTACCTTCTCTAGGTTCTTAACCTTAATATCACCATGACCATTTTGATCATTCCTAGATCTACCCATTTTTCTAGGCATGTGTCTCCCTTTCTTAGGATTAATGTCTTGGTCCTTAGGTCTAAATTCCCTAGATTTATCATGAACCATGGATACATTAGAATTTTGGCACGCAATAGTACTTCTATTTCTATCATGATACTTGAAGCTAAAAGTACGCATAGGCAAGCAATCATTATTATCTCTAGCATTCATAAAAGCATTGGAAGCATACGTAAAGTTAGAGATTACCTCCCTTACCCTTGTAGCTCCCCCTTGATGTGAGGTTCTCTTTCTTTCTTTTTTTCCCATCTTCTTAAATGCTCCATTTTCTTGAACTCTCCTTTTCTTGGACATTGGGTGTGGTAATGCCCTAGCTCCCCACAAGTGTAGCATCTAATGTGCTTCTTGTCTTTCTTTTCCCTACAACCCATATTAGATTTCAAATGAATGGACCCGGGTTTAGGGTTTACCTTCTTCTTACCTAGTGGACACTTGTCCTTGTAGTGCCCCTTCTTGTTGCATCCAAAGCATATGATATGGTCCTTTGACTTTGCTTTGGTGGAGATTGGAGCTTCTTCTTGCTCCGGTATTGATGAGGGTCTCTCCTTCCCCTCAATTCTTAAAGTTGAAACCTCTTCTTCTTCCCTTGATGAAGTAGATGATCATTCACTTGATTGTGTCACTTCACTCGATGAGGTTGACAACTCTTTTTCTTCTTGATCTTCTTGGACCGTTGAACTTATCTCTTTGGGCTCTTCTACTATTTGAGCTTGTGTAGGGTTCTTATGAAATTCTTCCAACTTTTTCCGTAACTCATATGTATTTTTATACTCACCTACATCACTTAAAATACTATTAGGCAAAATATCAACTAATATATCAATTACCTTCTCATTTGCCCTAGATTGGGTTTGTTGCTCCTTAGTACAATATCTAGGTAGGAGCTTTTTCCCATGCTTGTCTTTCAGAATCTCGAATGGTTCCTCTAGCACCACCATGCACTCCCAATCCATTCCAAGCCAAGTCTTCATTCTTGTCCTCCAATAGTCAATATCTTCATAATCATATGGAGGTGGAGTGTTGATATCATCCCCCAACTTGTCTTCCAACATCTTTTCCTCTAGCTTGTGCTCTTTTGGCAGTTATTCCAACAAGAGCGGACTTTCGCTCTGATACCACTTGTTAGATCGTGACTGTCAAGATAGAGGGGGGGGGGTGAATAGCGTTTTACGGTTTTCTTCGTACAATTGTTAGTGTGCAAGCGGAATATACTAAATAAGAACAAAACCTAACGAAGAACGAACACACCTATTTACATGGTTCAGAGATAGAACTCCTACACGGCTACCCGTATGGTGGGCAATCCCTAATCCGTCGGTGGATGTTTCCCCGGAGCACCTCCGGCTAGATCTCGTAGCTCCTTGTGGGTGGAGAAACCTCACCACAACTACTAGACACTACGTGAGCAATACAGGCTACTAAGAAGCTTTTACCAAGCAAGTTTCGCCAAGGAAGAAAGGTTTAAACGAGCTATCTTAAATAGAGCTCGAGTTCTAAGATGGCCGCTACCAGTCGACTGCCCCTGGGGCAGTCAACTGGTCCCACTCAGATTCGAACGTTGCGCTCAACATTTGAATCTCCAGCCATCACCAGTTGACTGCCCCTGGGGTAGTAGACTGGTCCTTCCCTAAGCCTAGGGTTACCCTTCCCGAGTATATTTTTCTCCGCACTCAAACCCTCCCGGCTTAGTTCCCGAGTACAAACACTCACACTTGGACCCTTACGACCTAGTTGACTCTTCAATCAGCAGTCACGATCTGTTGCCTTCACATCCTCTCATCTTCGCCTCCCGTCCCTCAGATGCACACGCAAGCCCTCGGCTTGCCTCCATACCATCCTTCACGTATGCCTCGAAGTCTGTGTCCCTCAACTCATCGTCACTGCTTCAGCAGCCTCGATCCATCGCCTTCGATCCCTCTTCAATTTTGGCCATCGTCCCTCGGATACGCACACAAGCCTGCGGCTTACCTCCATGCTATCCTTCACGTACACCTCGAAGTCTGCTTCCCTCGACTCATTGTCCCTGCTCTATTCATGGTCCCTCGGATTCGCACACAAGCCCACGGCTTGCCTCCATACCACCCTTCACCTGAAGACATCCAACCAAGTCTATGTGTACCTGCAAACATGCACACTCACATACACATATTAGAACACAATAAACCCCTAACTTAACCATATTGACAGACACATCAAAACCCATGAACCTCCAGATCATACTTGGGTCGATTGCCCCAACATACCGGTCTCTAATTTCTTCAATTGTAACACAGGGTTAGTCCGAAATATAAATAACATATAATATATATGAAATGCATGTTCGACAGCCGGAGCTGTTTGATCCTGACTTTGGATTTCAAAATAAAATCCTAGGTCGGACTAACGTCTACTGTTCCCTCTTTCGGGGAATGTGCCCTCACCTACTCCACTTTGGAGAAGTTACGTTTTGCCAACCAGCACCTCTGGTTAGTCTTTTCCTCGGTCTCTGAAGATTCTGGATCTCGAGATGTCTGTACCTCGACCCGTCCCTATTTCTGTCAGTTGTCCTCACTCGGCTAACAGTTCTGCCCGATCTTTCAGATCAAGACTTCAGTGCCCGACCCCCCGGTCAGGTCGTCGTGCCTAGTCTTCCGAACTAGGTCTTCGTGTCCAATCCTTAGTTAGGTCTTCAATGCCTAGCTCTTGGTCAGGACATCATATCCAGTCGTTGACCAGGACTTCGTGCTCAACCCTGCAGGTCAATACTTCATGCCTAGGTAAACTAGGATTATCCTACACACTTAGTGAAACATGTTAGATCCAAAACAATACTTAACTTTAAACTCTTTGCTATTATCAAAATTAGGTTCGATCTGGTACTTTCGGCATTAACAATCTTCCCCTTTTTGATTTATAGCAACCCAGTTCAAAAGTTAAGTTAAAACATATAGATAAGGAAGTATCAAAAGTATTTAAAGAAATATAGTATAATATTTTTAAAAGTAGGTTTAATTTTTTAAAGTATTATTTCAAGATTAGAAATATTTGTAAAAAAGAAAACTGAAAAAGCTCCCCTTAATAAGTTAGGTTTTAAAATTCAATTTCAAAACAAAACTTACAAAATTGAAAATGCATGAAACTCACCCTTGATATGAAACTCTCCCCTTGAAACATTTGAAAATTATGCATTGTTCTATTTGAAAGACTTTTTGATAACTTTAAAAAATTCTAAGTATAAACTTTGAAAAACTCTAAGTAAAATTGAAATTTCCTTTCTCTCCCCAATAGTGTTTTGAAAAAAATATAAAGTACTAAGTAAATTTTGAAAAATAAAGTACTAAGTGAATGTAAAAAAGAATTCTTTTGCTACTTAGGAGAAAATTTTCTTTCTGAAAAAAAATCTTTAAAAATTAACTTTTTAACTTTTCCCTACTCTCCCCTTTGCCATTTATCAAAAAAAAAATTGATTAAGGAGAAATAACAAAAATTATAAATGAAAATTTTAGGTATCAGAGCCCTTAAGATCTTTAAAAATTCAAGTAAATTTTGAAAAATAATTTTAAGTTAGTGAGAAAAAAATGATAAGTAAATAATACCAAAAGAATATTTTCAGAGAAGTAAGTAAGTGATTTTAGGTAAAGTTTTGAAAAAAAATAATTTGAGTCAAGCAGATAATTAATAAACAATAAATAATAGGAAGAAACTTTAAAAAAATATTTAGAACTAATTTAATTTACCCATTTGAGTCCAAGTATACAAAAGCAAGCAAGCAATAATTTTAAAAGATAATTTGAAAAACAATACAAACAAAAAAAATATAAATCCTTAGGCCCCTATCTAACCCAATTTGTTACTTACTAACTGTTATAAAATAGTAGCTTTTACTTGGGTTAATCAAATTAAGTAGTCTAATCAAGTTAGATTTGCTAAACTTGATTACTTAACTTGATTGATGTTCAATTATATTTATTGTCCCAACTACTTTTGATGCACTGACTTAAAGCATCTTGAGTTAAGACATATAAGCCTAAGCATCTCAACCCAATCTAAGTTATCAAGCAAGGTATCTTAATATGCTTTTGAGATGTCGAGTTCTAAGTCTATAGGAGCATGCAATCTAGGAGTAAAGGTCCATAATGAAGAAATCCCTAATTTTGAGAGGGGTATGTTTTTGAAAACTAAGTCAAGAAAAAATAGAGTAAAATTAACTTTGACAATAGTATAAAAACATATAAATTTTTGAAAAAATAGTTAAAGAGAATAATTTTTTATAAATAGTTAAGGAAAATGATTTTAAAAAAAACTAAATAAATAAAAATTATTCTATTGAGCACAATCAAGTAATAAAGACAATAAAGATAAGTTAAATATTAAAGTCAACTAGAGTCAACCACGTCAAAAGTCAACAGCCAGTCAATCCCAAATCCAACTACAAACAAATACAAGTCAAGTCTATGAAGAAGATTAGCTTAGGTGCCACAAATGAAGCAGAGCCATAAGCTCTGCATGCAGGGCCTAGTTTATGTCCATCCTCTCCGCATGGTGGGCCTCCACCTCCTCCCGTAAATTGTGAATCTCCTGCTCAATTCGGGTAAGACGCTCATCTGTAGTCAAAGGTGGTGGAGGTGGTTGTGTCTTCTTTAGCTGCGCCTCGAGCTCGGCAATGAAGTCGTCATCGTCGTCATCCTCCGGATCGTCCTGCGGCTGAGCTCCCTATCGTCTCCAAGAGATGACCCTAGTGGTCGAGACGTCTATGGTGGCTAACGAGAAGTTCCTAATACCTACCTCATCGAACTTTGACATACGGATAACCTCACCAGCGTAGATGTCATGTCCATAAGAAAAGAAGAGGGCGGTCAAGACGTGGCAATAGGGAGTCCGCACTCTCGAGTAGGTGGAGATACTAGACGCGTAGATAATAGTCTGGAAAATGTGGAGTCCGATGTCTATGTCGAGATTGTGAATCAAGGCGTAAAGTATAAAGGAATGGAATGACCTCATAACCGCTACATCTCAAGAAGTGGAAGAATGCAGCGAACTAAAACATGATAAAGTGCGTAATCCTGGATACACAAGTTGAGGGATCGGAAGTTAGACACAGTAGGATCCTTCTCACCCCCGAAAAAATAAGTGTAAAGTGTATCAAGGGTCATGTGAGAGTAAGAATCAAAAAAGGAAGGTCCCTAGGGGGTAGCAGATGAAAGTAAACTCAGAGGGTCGTAGTTCTAGAAAGTGAGTGAACAAAGCAGGGGTAATGGTAAAGTTATAGGACTGGCCCCTGGTGGAGTAGGTAAGATCATCAATCTTAACTAAGTTGTTATAAAACTCTGCACATAAAGTGTTATTCATTGGGCTAATGCAATAGACCAAATGGTCAAGTTGATAGTGGTTAATGACCTCTATAGCTAAGGGGCATGATTGAGTGAAAAAGCCTCTACTAAGATAGTGAGTCTTAAATGGTTTATAGGTGGTGGATATAAACTTATTGAATAAAACATGTGAAGGAAACCTAGGGTCAGGACTGGGCTCAGACCTTAGTGACTCAGCGTTTACTAAATAAAATAATATCATAATAATTTAAAAGAATTGAATTTGTAAAGTAAGGGAAAAGATTTAGATTAAGGTCTTACCGAGGAGTCATATTCGAATAATAAATAGAAATGACGACCCTCGGTTAATCGTAGTCGCCCAGACAGGCTTAGAGTGAAGAAGAGAAGAGAAAGAGGAGATTTTGAAGTTTGGAAGGCGCCTTGGTTGGGTTTGTGGGGCTGCTATTCAGTTGCTTTTATAGCACTAGTCGAGCGCCTGGGAGCCCAAGGGGGTGCCCGAGTGCTTTTGCTAGGTGCCCTTGGTCAGTGGGCGCCCCTAGTTTTCCAAAACCAGGAGTGCCTTGAAAAGTGCATTGAGACGCCTGGGAAGTTCCCAAGCACCTAGTTCGAATTCTATCCAGCACCCACTATGTGTCGAGCGCCTAGTTGATCATTGACTAGAAAAATAAATAGAGCATAATCATGAAAATTAGTACACAATAAAATTTCATTAAGTTTAAAAATTTATTAATTAAGTTAAAAAATTTGTTTAAGTTAAAATTGAATTAAGTTTGGTTAATTATGTTTTTATTAAGTTAAAAAAAATTTAAGTTAATTTTGAATTAAGTTTGAAAATTTATTAAGTTAGTTAAGTTAAAAAAAAATGGTAAGTTAAAATTGAATTAAGTTTAAAAATTTATTAAGTTAAGTTTTTATTAAGGTAAAAAAATTGTTAAGTTAAAATTGATTTAAGTTTGATTAATTAAGTTTTTATTAAGTTAAAAAATTATTAATTTTTAAAAATTGGTTAAGTTAAGTTTGAATTTTTAAAAAAATAAAATTAAGTTTAAATTTTGAAAAATAAATTATGTTTTAATTAAGTTAAGGATTTTAAGTTAGAATTTTAATAAGGTAAAATTTTAAATTAGATTTATTAAATTAAAAGTAAAATTACTTAGATTTGTGAAGTTGGTTGAGTTGGACTAATCCTTTTGAGTCCTAAACATCTCATCCATTTCTAAGTGACAAAATAGGAAAATCTTATCTATTTTGTGAGATGTATCAAATTGTATCCTTAAATTTAATTAAAAAAAATTAAGATTTAATTGAACCTTGAGTTAAATTTATGTTTAACAAGTAGTAAATTTAAAATGAATTTCAATAATTGGCTCTAGGTCTTGGCGAGCACTACTAGAAAAAATGCATTTAACAACAGTGAATCACTGTTGTCGTAGGCCAAATACCACTGTTGTTAAAGGCCATTTTGTTAAAGGGGGGGTCTACGACAACAGTGAATCACTGTTGTCGTATATCACATTCGACAACAGTTTGACAACAGTTTTATTAACCGTTGTCGTATATCAATAACAACAGTTTATCACCGTTGTCGTATGCCATATTCACCGTTGTCTTTTATTATATTCAACAACAGTTTTTGATAACCGTTGTCGTATATCAATAACAACAGTTTATCACCGTTGTCGTATGTCATATTCACCGTTGTCTTTTATTATATTCGACAACAGTTTTATCACTGTGTTGTCGTATGCCACCGTTTATCTACAACAACAGTTTAGCTTTAAAAAAATCTGTTGTGCGTTTGCACTGTTCCACAACAGTTTCATACCAATTTGACAACAAAGATATTTCCATTATATTTTCAATTAAAAGACAATAATTTAACCTCGAAACAAAAATTATATATATCAAACATCATCAACATATTTACAATAAAGATCCACCACAAGCTTTCTATAGACGAAACCACTAAAGTATCTTCTGACCCAAATTACAAGAGTTCATAATTCTGACCCAACTAAACTTACAATGAAGTTCATAATTTCTTCCGAATATTATCCTGTCCAGTAAATGATCCAGTGACTACAATTAGCAACCTGCTCTGGTATGACATTTGTGAATCTACAGTCTCTATCTCGGTGAAACAGTTTCTGAAGTCCAGCGACATAATCTTCTCATTGATGGCCTGCTCCATGTAAAACAAAGATAACAGAGATTGTTATTTGATAGGAAAATGTAGATAGAGCTTTGTCTATAACAGAAAATCAAATTGATATCAAATAGGATAAAGCATGTTACCAGAACGGGTTGCTGGGGAATACAGATGAAGAAAAAAAAGGAAAGTATTGAATACAAAAACATTTGGATTCATTTCATACAAAGCTTGGATAACAAAAAACCAATGAATGTAATTTTTACCATAAGACCTCAGGCATTGCAAAGAACAAATATCATAAAATCCAACTTGTGAATTTAATCAATAGTATTCATGACAATAGACTGAGCTGTGAGATACTAATAATAATGGTAAAATGGGATATAAGGAAAGAACAAAATTTGATGATCCATGATTAGGATCACCTTTTAAAGGTTGTTTTTTTTTAAAGAAAGAAACACACTAAGTGCTGAATGAGGTAGGTCACATTGATAATTGCCCTTGTCTTGAGTTCCAAAGACAAGTTGAAATTTGAAACATTATATCTTTAGGCAAGCCTAAACAGTTGACAGAAATAATAGCTACATTAGAGAGAAAATCAATTAGATTACAAGTAGCCAATAAATGAACTATCAAAGTATTGATGTTTCATGGCATTCCAATGTAATTAGGAGATAGACTAATCTCTGATTACCTGATTGATTGTCCGGTGCAAGTGAATTGTAGATGACTGTTCACAATGAACACTCACAATGTCTGCACCAGCCTTGATAAAATCTGGAACTCGTTGGTCAGGTTCCACAATCATCTAAAATTTGGAAAACATGGTAATGCAATGGTTTTTAAACAACTAAAAAGGAAACAGAATACAGTGGTGACCAATTTTCAAATATAAAATTTACAAATAGGTGGTGGTTATAACTTTGAATCTGAAGCTTATTAAAAATTGCAGCAGAGGAGGAAAATACCAAGTGCACATCCAATGGAAGATCTGTCACCGGGCACAGTGCGTCAACAACTAGAGGTCCTATGGTAATATTTGGCACAAAACGCCCATCCATCACATCTACATGAATCCAATCGCATCCTGCCACTTCAACAGCCTTAACCTGTATGTTTGAAACTAGTTACGACTCCCTTATCAAACAATAATCTCTGAGAACAGCATATTATTATTGTCTAAAATCTAAAACAGAAATCACTAATTCAGAAAATAATTTTCCAAAGAAAAAAACAATTAAGAATGTAACCGGAGAACAACACATTGTGTAACAAAGCACATCTATCAGACCACCCCTATAATTCCAAGTAAGTAGATATGCATGAAGAAACTTATCAGTTAATAAGCATATTCTGAAGTCCGCCAGTAAAAAAGTTAATGCATTTTCTATAGTAGTTTGGTAACATGCTCACAAGATATCAATTAGACAGGGAAAATAGATTAAAAAAGGTTAAAGGGGAGATAAATATTAGTTACATTTGTTTTTGTTTTTCAAGAAAAAGGGTAATTCTAATGTGGATTGAAAAACATAAACTAAGTTTTCCTTATGTTTTTTGATCAAATTTTAGAAGCAAAAAATGGTCAATTAAGCAACTGATGGTCAAATGCCCAAAGATAGTCTTACTCCTCTCATTTGTCCTCGAATCTACTAATGTATTCAAGAAAAGAAAATCTAGGAAGCTGAGCTAATTGAATCATAGGTCTTAGCACACAACATCACAGCTTAATTATCTAATTTGATTGAGTAAAAGAAATACAAGAACAGAAAAGTCTTCTTCAGTTGTAATAGAGAACTACTATTAGGAAAATTTAGAAGCATAATATTAAGAGCGGGTTGAAAGCAACAAAATAACGAATGTGGCGATCAACTAGGCAAAATTAATCTTTCTCAGAGATCAGGAACAGGAGCCAACTTGTACTAATATCATAAGACCTCAGGCATTGCAAAGAACAAATATCATAAGACCTCAGGCTTGCTTATCTTGCGAATTTAATCCAACTTGTACTAACACAAGTACATTTAAATGCATATAACGATTTTTTATTTGTAATCATGATGTTACCGAGAGTGCATAAAAAACGCTCTTATCTTAAAGCACAGACATAAATAGTAATATCTTCCACGAGTGAATAATATAGTAATATCTTCCACGAGTCCTTGTAATTGCCTTATCTTGAAGCACAGAATTATACAAGTTATGCAATCTCATCGCATATACAAATCTATTTAATTCAAAAACTTTAACACACCTTTTTGTTTGCCATAAGTGGAAGAATAGACATAAATAGCGCCACATATGTCACAACAAAATGAAGTTTCATCATTGTCATATGAACAAATTGGGCATTGCCAGATTCCATGCTTACTGCCATTCTTACTAAGCTGAGATGTCACATCTGTTCCAGGGAGTAATGTGTAAACCAAAAAAGGAATATTAGAAGATTTAAGTTAATTATAAGGAAGATATTTAGCTGCAAAATGCAAATCCATGGCAAAATAACACAAAAATGATTGCCTAATGAACTGCATCAAATTGACACAAACCAAGAGGGGAAAGAATATCACTTACTATCTTCATAGTCATCGTACCCATCAACTTTTACTTCATGCTCATAATCATAGTCATCAAAAGTGTCATAGTCATCATCATAGTCAAGCCCATAACTGACTTTTCGAGGCATTTCCCTGAAAGAAAAATTCAAAGAATCTAATATTAATAAGCAAATTAACTGATAAAAGAATGTTATTGATCCATTGAAGCAAAAAAATAAATATACTACAAATGGAAGTTCACAGAAGGAACTATTCATAAACTCTACCGATGATAACACTCCCAAAAAGGGGATGAAAAAGAAGTGCTTCAGCTTCCATTCTGAACAGAAGATGAGAGATAAATGGTACAAAGCTTCTATTCAAGTAGAAATGAATGGCTTGATTCACCCTTAACACTTACCAAAAGCATCTTAAGATGCTTCCATTAAAGATACCAATATATAATACAAGATAGAATAAAAATGTCAAGTCTTGTTAGTATTATTAGTATTAGTAGAACATCATTAAATGGGTATGAGATGAAGAGCACCAAAAAATAATTTGACCAGCAAGTCTATACGAAAAATGACCATCATCATTAAACAGTGCCAGATGTGTTTGCGAGTCTTTTATCTTTGTTAGGGAAGGAGATTCGAGAAGGTAGATACAGACCACATTACAAAGAGGATACATTGAGTAAAAAACAAAACCCTCGAATGCCAGAGAAAGGGAACAAGAAATTCTATAGGGAATATATCTTCAAAATTTCCAAAATCAGGAAATAGACTGCCATGTTTTCTGTAATTCAAAACAAAAACAGATATAAAAGTCAAATTTTTCAATAAGCATGATAAAAATGAAATTTGGCACTGCTTCGACAACATGGAACATAGGCAAACCACGTTTCAGAGGAGCTCATGACTTTCAAATACCAATTCTGTTCTATAGACAATTGATTCTCCAAACACCAACTATATTAAACTTAGCTTTTCTCAGTTTGGCGCTAAGGAATATGTATTCGTTGAATAACCTCATAATGGTACACATTAAACAAGAGTTACTAATCTACCCAAAGCCACTGTGAATGTACCACTGTATCCCTGAAATTTGCTAATTTTATACATATGCAACTGAAAGGCGTACAGTATGTATCACACTCAAATCGCACTTAAGCAGACTAAAGTGCAAAACATAGCATCACTAACTTCCACTTGAAACAAATTGAAGAGTAATTAAAGCATGACCTGCATTAGCAACTGACAAAAGTCTCGTATTTCAAAGCTAAAGAGTTCAAAAATAAATATCATCTTTTTAATAACAGAAAGAAGAAAATGAATGAAGAAATATCGTCAAAGTCTCGCCAAAGAGGAGCACAAAAGGATTTAAAGAAAAATAGGTGGAGACGTGATAACAGAGTGGAGACGAACCTTGCCAGGAAGAATGGAGTGATTGCTGCTCTCAAAAAATTAATTATGATGTGCAATAATGGAGTGATTGCTGCTCTAGGAAGTAAATGATTTCAGTTCTACATCATGACTAATGAAATATTTATGAAGTGATTACTTTAAAGGAAGGTTAACTCAGATTTGGATATTTCACTTATGTTAGTGTTTATTTATTTAATTTATTAATACAAATACATAAAGAGTATTATTTGTTATTCTTTATATCTTACAAATTTAGAATCTTTAGTTATACATATAAAAATTTTATTTATACAATTCATAGTTTAAATTACAAGGATAGCTCTGTCACTTGTTAGAGCTCGGTAAAAACTCATAAGACTTGACTTAAAAAAACGTACCACTGTATCAAGTTGCTCGATCACTATATTAAATGTTTGAGGATGTCAGACAAAATACAGCACACGAGTATTCTGTCCAACAATTTGATTCATTCTCTTTTGAATGTTATGGGATATCAGGCCACTCCCTTTTGAAAGATAATTAGCAATGTTCTTCCATGTTCTAATAGAAAAATTATATGCATTACTAAATGACTTACGAAGCGCAATTCAAGCAAACAGATGCAACCAAAACATAGCATGAAACGTGATACCATCAAGGAAAGAGATCCTTGCAAAAAGAAGCACCTTTGGGATTGGACATTCACCTGTCTGTCACAAGGCGAAATCTTTGAGGTAACTGGGATCCTTCCGGGCTCGTTCCTGGAACTTCTTGAACCAACGGTCAAGGATATCCATGGGCACGACGAGAATGCCGCAGAAGGACTGCATGAAATTGAAGAGGTTCTCGCCAACCCTAAGAGCGAGGCGCTCGACCCTCTTCTCCGCGCCGGCATCAGCGACGGGTGGTAGGGAGGCGATGTCCTCGACCGAGACGCCGATCTTGGCGGAGGTGAGCGCGAGCTGGAGGGGATTAGGGTTAGGGTCAGGAATGGGGGGTTCTTCGGAAGGGTCGGGCCAGGGGAGGGAGAGGAGAGCGGATGGGCGGGCAGGGTGGATGGCGCCGCAAAAGAGGAAGGGGTGACCAGGGGGCTGAACGTAGACGGCGAGGGCCTTCCCGGGGGGGGGGGGGGGGGGGGGGGGGAGGAAGCCGCGGCCGAGAGGAGAAACACACAGAGTTCTCTGACGTCGCGGTAGGCATCGCCGACGAGGGAGTTCATGTCAAGGATCCAGTGGAGCGGATCGATCTGCGCGAACACCGATGCGTCCATGGGGAAGCTCCGCTCCGGGAAGACCACGCCAAACATCGCCGGTTTCTTCTGCGAATTAGGGATTCGAGAAAGAGGCGCCAAGGACAAGCAGCGACTCGGCCAGGAAGACGAGAGATCGTCGATTATGAAGGCTCGATTGCGGCGGCTTCCTGATCTTTCTGCAACAGCGGAAATGGTCGGGGGTTTTTGGTGGTTGGCGGGCGAGGAAGAAAAGAGATTAGGGGTTTGTCGTCGTTCGTTATTTTTTTGCAGTTGGATATCCACCGTTGATTTTGTTTATTGCTTGAACAGCACAACAATACAACAACAACAGTTTAATATAACTGTTGTCTATTGTCATAATAGACAACAGTTTATCACATCAGTTGTTGTAAATCCCGCCTATAGACAACAGTTATTTTATAACTGTTGTCGTTGAGTATACATACGACAATATTTTATTATTACTGTTGTCTTTTTATGTATACAGACCAACAACAACAACGGTTAATACTAAAACTGTTGTTAAATTGACATAAGACAACACTTTATCAAAAAACCGTTGTCGATTATGTGTTGTTGAATGTAAAAATTCTAGTAGTGGAGGCATAGGGGCCTTCTTGAGTATCGGAGCAACAACCTAGATAAAACCTTTTAAAGAAATTATATTTTCAAGTTAATCTTTGAGAAACCTTGGTCTAACTAGTCGAGGATGTGGCGAGGTAGCTACGGCTAGTTCCGTCGAGCTAAAAAGATAAAATAGGGTACTCCTTACCTACCTAACTCCTTTGACAGGTTTTCCTAATGTACTATTAAATTGCCCCACCCTAATACTAGGTTGTGTAAGTTTCAATCAAGTCTATGTTGGATCAAGAGAAACGATAGAGGGGGGGTGAATATCGTTAATCGTTCGGATTAGAGTTAGAGAAATTACGCAGCGGAAGAAATAAACACAAAACGCGAACACAAGATCTTTTACTTGGTTCGGAGTCGCGGTCGGCTCCTACTCCAAGGCCCACGGTCGTTGACCGTTTACTACGGGCAATTCTATATGTGCGCAAAATAGTTTACAGACAGATATGATAATTGTAGTACAGTAAACAAAACAAACGGCTCTTCGTTACCGACGTCCGGTGTAGATTGTATTTTCAGAGCAAAGGGACGTTGTCGGTGTTGATGCAGTCTGTCCCTGATTGTTGTTTTGGTGTTGACACCGATTTAAGTTTAGGTGGATGATTATTGATTATGATTAAGTCCTGATCGGGGATCAGGCATGGTATGGAAAATCCTAGTCTGGAGGGCTAGGTGTTGGAAAAGTCCTAATTCGGAAAGGTTGGGTGAAAAGTCCTAGCTTGGAGGGCTAGGTGAAAAGTCCTAACTTGGAGGGTTAGGCGCAAATTCCCATCCTGGAGAATTAGGTGAAAAAGTCCTAGCTTGGAGGGTCAGGTGCCTAGCTTGGAGGGCTAGGTTAGATGAAGTTCTAACTCGGAAGGGTTGGGTGAAAAGTCCTAGCTTGGAGGGCTAGGTGAAAAGTCCTAGCTTGGAGGGCTAGGTGAAAAGTCCTAACTTGGAGGGTTAGGTGCAAATTCCCAACTTGGAGAGTTAGATGGAAAATCCTTAGCTTGGAGGGCTAAGGTGGATGGAAACTTAGCTTGGAGGGCTGAGTTTGAATCCCTGGATCGGTCTGGTGATCGATCAGGGATTCTGGCACGGTGCTCCTTCGTGGATCGGTCTGGTGACCGATCCAACGATGACTGATCGGTCGGGTGACCGATCAGGGAGCACACATTGAGGTTGGGAACCTACTGTGCTGCTCCTATTCGATCTAGTGACCAATCAGGGAGTATGCGTTTCACCCATTGACTGGCTCCTGATCGGTCTGGTGACCGATCAGGGAGCGAGCAGTGAGGTTGAGTTCCCTTGCTGAACTGCTCCTGAACGGTCTGGTGACCGATCAGGATCACTGTGCAGTTCGTTCTGGCGAACGATCCAGCGTCGCAGGTTCCTCACTATGATCGATCAGGCTCTAGCCTGATCGGTCTGGTCATGATCTGATCGGTCTGGTGACCGATCAGGAGGCTGCCTGATCGGTCTGATGACCGATCAGGAGGCCTAGCCTGCGAAACTCAGAAATCGCCCAATATAAGGGTGGATCGGTCCGATGAACGATCCACAACCTGGGATCGGTCCGGTGATCAATCCAGGAGAAGTCACAAAGAAATCGCGATTTCTGATTGAGCGTTGGGGACTGATCAAGACGGATCCTGATCGGTCTGGACCTAGCCTGATCGATCTGGTGATCGATCAGGAGTCTCTCTGATCGGTCGGGTGACCGATCACTTTAATTCAAATTGCACTGTCAGACGCTCTGATCGCGTTTGAACATCTGATATTTGCTGCCACTTACCTCTGATATTTGATTTACTGCGTGATTTGCTGCACTAACAGTCTGATTAAGTTGCAGGTGACAGGGGAGGATTCAAACACTCAAGGAGAAGTCAAAGAGGGCTTTCCTTGGAGCAGGTTTGTCCCTTTCTCCACACAGGTTGCAACGGCTGGAGCTGCAGGACTGAAGCCGCTGACTGAAGCTTGGCTGAGGGAGCTCAGTAAGTTCAGTAAGGGTTCAGTGTAGCTGGCGCGTTGGTAGTGGGGCAGCTGTAGGCTGTTGGAGATGAGGTCACTTGTTGCTTGGCAGAGAAACAAAAGGAACGAGAGAAGTAGAGTTCGACACTTCTTCAATTTTTGTGCTCTTGAGTTCTTGCATTTTGAGTTCTCCACATCAAGCTTGCTGTTCTTGAGTTTTCCATCATTCTGAGCAAGCGATCGAGAAGCAATCATCCTTTACTTGAGCCCTGAAGGAGGGAACAAGGAGCTTGGAGTCCAACAGTGGGAAGACACGAAGAGGGTTCTTGCGTGAGATCGCCACTGGGTGGAGCTCAGGGAAGCTTGCTGTGTTCTTGTCCTTGCCGAGGGTTTGAGTAAGATCCTTCTTGTTGTTTCTTTGTGCTTAAACTATATCCTTGTTTGAAACACACTGTGGAGAGGTTTCTCTACCGAAAAGGAGGTTGCTGATTTATCCGGTGATAACCGGGGCTTGATCTGCCGACGATCAAGGGATCGCCCACCTTAAGGGCACGCCAAGTAGTAGGGGCATGTTATCCCCGAACCTTGTAAACCCTCCTTGTTAGCGATCTTGCTAGTTGTGTTTGTTTGCTTCCGTTATGTTTTCTACATAATCTGTTTTCTACTCTTTCCGCTGTGCTACTGATATTTAAGTTGCAGAAATCGTTATAAGTATTTATGTCGATAGTGGTTGGCTATATTCACCCCCCCCCCCTCTCTAGCCATCCGATCCCAACAAGTGGTATCAGAGCTTGGGGCTCTGTTTACGGCTTAACATCCAAGAGTTATCAAAAAGATGGCTTTGAGAGAAGGTTTCTCCACCACCCGACCTCCATTCTTTGATGGCACCGACTTTCAATATTGGAGATCAAAGATGGAATACTATTTGAAGATGGACATCCATACTTGGTTCGCGGTGAAGGAGGGATTCATTCCTCCTAAGGATGATGAAGGCAAAGAACTTGAGTCATGGAGGTGGACTGTCGAACAAACAAGGAAGAGTGAAGCCGACGCGAAGGCGGTTGTCACTCTACAATGTGGCATGAACAAAGACCAACTCATCAAGGTTGGTCCTTTCACAAGTGCAAAGGACTTGTGGAACAAACTCATTGAGCTCCATGAAGGCACCCGAGACTCAAGGATTGCAAAGAGGGACTTGTTCCTCAATCAACTCCAAAATCTCTCCATGAAGGAGAATGAGTCGGTAAGTGAGCTCCATAGCCGGTTCAAGGAAGTCCTCAATGGGCTTCATTCAATTGATAAAAAGGTCGAGAATCGCGAACTTGTAAGGTATGTCTTGAAAGCATTTCCAAGGAATGCTTTGTGGTCATCTATGGTGGATGCCTACAAAGTATCCAAGGATTTATCTATTGTGAAATTAGATGATTTATTTTGTGAGATGGAATTGCATGAGATGGCTAACAAAGGCCCCAAGGAGAAGGGGATTGCCTTAGTTGCAGGGGACCGGATCAACAAGAAGAAGAAGGAGAAGAAGAAGGAGAAGGAGGTCTCATCATCTTCATCCTCTTCCGAATCCGAGTCAAATTCTGAGGAAGATGGCAGTGGCTCCTCTTCATCTGAAATGGCAACTTGTGAGGAGGATGATGCGAAGAGATCGACGTTTCAAAAGTAGAGGTAACACTAGTGAATCCAAACTTGATAAGAATAATGCATCTTGTTTGAATGTGGTAGGAAAGGGCATTTTAAGAATGAGTGTCCGAAGCTTAAGAAGAAGGAGGAGAAATCCAAAAGAAAAGAAGAAAGATCCAAGAAGAAGAAGAAAGCTTTGAAGGCTCTTGGGATGAGTCATCCTCTAGCTCATCCGATGATGAAAAGGAGGAGAAGAGCACAAGGCAAGTGGCTCTCATGGCTCTTGGAGAGGAGAGCAGTGATGAATCTTAAGCTCCGCAAACACGGCTTCATCATCTTCGGATGATGAAGAGGTAACTTCTCCCGAGCTTGAAAAATGTTATAGAGCAATTGCATGTTTAACTAGTATGCTTAAGAAATCCAAAAACAAAGTTAAAGCATTGCAATTAGAAGTTGATCAATTGAAAGCCTCTAGGGATGATAACATTGATGACTTGCATGTTGAATTACTAGAAGATGAAATAAA